>OZ023212.1:10332228-10932228 GCA_963995525.1 Escarpia spicata
TTGGGACGCTCCTAACATATGGGATATCACCACGAAGCTTGACGCGTCATCTTCCCATACATTGGCATAAATATGCTAATAACTACATTCTGTGACCTCCAGAGAACTTGGAAGACGCCCCCTATTTAGGCCAGCTGTGTAAACAATTTGGATCACGTGGTAGCAACGGCAACTGCGTGACCCAGGCAGCTGTTCTCATTGGTTCAGTGATGGGTCATTTACATAATCTGTAAACACACGCATACGCCCCGTGTATTTCCACCGCGTCACTGCTGACCCAGATAACGATTAAGAAGACGCGAAGAATGGCGTTTAACGTGGCGAAGCTGTTAAATTTGGATGGAAGTGATCGCGCACAGATTGACAGTTTGATCGATGAGTATGTTTTGGAAACCTTCACGGATGGAAGCGAGGCGGACGAGGACGAAATTTTAGCAAGATCAGTCCACGGTAATTAAGGTACATTTCATGAAACATAACGAATATTTTGCATCAACTTTTGTTCCCTCGTCAATTAGACTATTGAATGAGTAACTGTCCTTCGTTCCCTCCATCTCTGCCAGTCGTCCCTGCCAGTCTGACACTGAGTGAGCCTGAGATGATATGATTTAACGTTTGTAATTTATTTAACTTATTTGATCTAATTTAACCGATATAACTTTTATTATTATTTTTATATTGCATGTACACGTGTCTTATTTGTATTAATATGCTGCTACACACCAAATGAATGTCCACCCAAGGGACAATAAAGTATTGTGATTGTGATTGATTGTAATTGTGAAATCCCATAAAACTGCATATCTCAGCTCAAGGGGGTAAATTATGGACCCACCCACAACAATGGCCGACTCCTATCAAAAAGTCAAAGCTAATAGCACATGGAATCAGAGAAACACTGGTCGTGTTGTATGTCAGCCTGTACCCATATCCAATGGAGAAATGTGGTAAAACGGCCGATCTTGTAATTGATTAAGGGTGAAAAGTAATGGACCAACTCAAGAAATGTTCTGATTCCGTTCAAAAAGCTAAAGCTAATAACCAAAGGATGCAGACTAAGACATTTGGTGAAATTAACCTGAGTGTATCCATATCCAATGGAGAAATGTGGTAAAGCGGCAGATTTTGGTTGATAAGGGGTGACAAATAATGAACCCATCTGTCATGTCTTACGCCATTTCTTTATTCGACTCGTCAGCACAACCCGAGAGCTGTCCTTATTCCAGAGCCATTCAACAAAATGCTCTACAATGAAAATACCTCTATACCCCTCAAATGTTTTTCCTTTAGAACATTTTAACATTCTGGTTGCGTTGTAGCGAAAAATCTTGCCGCTGAAAAATACCGCCGCACCGAACCTTAATGCGCATGTCCGGAAGTACAGTCTTTCGCGGGGAGACGCCAGGGCTTGTTATATAGGTTAGCAAGGGGCTGTACGTACACAGACTAATTCTACGAACAGATAGCCAGGACCATATATATATATATATATATATGTACGTACATCCATATTATATTATTTAGCGTAAAATGTTGACTGATACTGATTAGGACAGTCGCGAAATCCATTTATTGTAAATGTTGTCATACTGCTATCTTAAAGGGAATAAAAACATATATGGCTTGAATTCATGTTATATTACATCCTGCTATCTATTTCCATGTCCACCAAGCCAAAAACAATTTAAAAAAATCAATGAATTAGAAATTCCACATTTAATGCTGTGAATTAGGGCATTTTCGAATATGCATATTTTTGGCGCGCTTTTCGGGATGCCGAGATGTGACGTCACTTATGACCCACACTCGCATCAGGCCGACCCTTTCCATGCATTCAGAGCGTGTTTACAAGTATAGCTTTTGGGTCGAAACGAGCGTCAGAATGAGTTATTGTGCAATTTTCCGATGAAATACAAACACTAGTCATCATAGAGGAACAAGCAGTTATCTTACGGTTCCACATGAATTCAATTTTATTCAAAACAATGAATGCGAATGGGCCTCCAAGTCGACTAGGTATCGCCGAGCTTGGGCTCGTTTTCAGAATAATTATATCGAATGCAATCAACGAGAGATAATGTACACCAAAATACATACATAGCAAACATATATCGTATCCAGCTACAGAAAATAACGTTTATAATCTCATAATATCACTTGAATATCGATGTATGAAGGAGGAGTTGTACAATTTATCATCCCAAACGCTATACTTGTAAACATGCTCTGAATGCATGGAAAGGGTCGGCCTGATGCGAGTGTGGGTCATAAGTGACGTCCCAATACCACGTGATCGCCTAGCTCATTAAATTTTAATTTTCCGCGGGAATCGCTACACAGACGGGTTTAAAATCGAATATATGCTACAATGTATTTTTCTGTATTTTTTAATGCTGTCAAATGTTACATACAAGGTTAAACTTCGTGTATACATGGAAAAAGGATTTTAGCTAATGGCCCACATTTGTTTGTAAATATTTGCATGTTATAACTCATCCAATAATCTGGTGAGTAATAAATAACTGTCAGAAGGTTATTCTGGCCATATTCTACCATATCTGTTGTTGACTTGTTGCATTGCGTAAATGGGGTTATGCAAATACGTTGCATAATAATTTTTACGCGAGGCAATCAAGTCAACATTTAAGTCATGCTAGGTAAACAGGGGACACGGTACCGAAGAGGTCAAGAGTCCAACATTTGAATAGTAACAGGTTTTCCCGCGCTTTAGCGTATGAATACAGTGAAAAGAAGTCCCGCCGCGCAGGGTATAAAAGGCCAGAGCGGTCCCGGCGGCGGCCATATTCGAATTTATCGGTTGTACGAACTCGTCAGAATTCAGCGTCAATTTTAGTCCACCTCCCTCCCCTCCTACCAGTAATTAGTGTGTGATTCCTTGTTCTTGGCATGATTTGTGTGTGTGATATGGTATATGTACTTTTTCTGTGACGCTTTTCCCTGCTCTATTATACACGAGGTTTTGCCTGAAGGCGTTTCTCCTCCTTACTGATAAATACAGTAACAGTGTACGCAGGGTTTTTAGGGCGGTAAATAAAGTAGGATAGATTACACGTGGGGCGGAATGACCCCACCTCTCTTTAGTATGTTTTAATAAGTAGTAGTTTTAGTTGTCAAAATGTTTGTGAGACATCTTTTTGAGGTTTTTATGTATTATCTACCACTATTTTAATGTAGTGCTTTATAATGTGGGCCTTTATTTAGAATTTATAGGCTAAGTAAACGGGGCAATGTTTAAGACCTCAAATAGCCCACATTAGTTTGTAAATATTTGCATGTTATAACTCATCCAATAATCTGGTGAGTAATAAATAACTGTCAGAAGGTTATGCTGGCCATATTCTACCATATCTGTTGTTGACTTGTTGCATTGCGTAAAGGATTTTAGCTAATGCCTTATTTTTATTTCCTTTAACACATTGTAAACACGAAGCAAATAGGTGCAATGTGGAACAAGAGTTACCTTTGCATTTATACAATAACATTCTAGAACATGCACAAAACTAATAACTAATTAATTTAACTTTAATCGAACTATCGTATTAAGGAAGACTGGGGATTGTTGTAATTCTTTTCTCTTTGTAATAACAATGCCATAATTTTTGTTGTTGCTAAGTTTAAGTTTAGTATATCATGTAGGCCCTATATATATAATTGTAGTTTTATTCAAAACATGATATTTGGGTCGTTGTATCTCCTAAAGCAACCTGTCCCAACCATATATATATATATATATATTATACGGGTAAATATATATATATATACATGGGTAAATATATATTATGTCTTCAATAAAATTGCTTTTATTATACTGTAGCGAAACATCCTGCCGCTGTAAAATACTGCCGCACCAACATTTAATGTGCATGTTCGCAAGTAGAAGTTCGTTGTGTAAAGAAATATGTTGCCCTATTCTAAATATATTAATCGAATAGCGGTTTTCAAGCTTTATTATGAATATTTTCGATGAGATGGGTGTAAAATTAATAGAATGTTGTTCATCTGAGACATTTGGAAGAACAATATTTTCACACATGTAAATGGAAATATATATATATATAACTAATGTGTTGTATTCAGCACATATAATTTACAAACTGCCAAAACACATATTTGGTGCTAAAATAATTGAGATTATGCATTATATAATTACTAGAATTAAAATTATGTGAAAACATAAGTGTGGTTTGCATTATATATACATGAATTGATTTAGTGTATGTGGATTGCATACTTCGGTAGTGTATAAGTAACTATGCCTACAGTATCTTTGTTTGATTACTAACATCAAACCAACTATATAAAAGACTATACACATTTGAATTAGTGTGCATAGCGTACGTTATATCTTGTGTGACTGTCACACGAATAAAATAATGTTACTCCTATTGTAATGGGAATGTGCAAAATATGACGACTTAATTATATATATATATATACATATATATATATAATTAATTAAGTATTATATATTTATTATATATATATATATATATATACATACACAC
This sequence comes from Escarpia spicata, assembly GCA_963995525.1. NCBI lineage: Eukaryota > Metazoa > Annelida > Polychaeta > Sabellida > Siboglinidae > Escarpia > Escarpia spicata. The sequence goes on from OZ023212.1 coordinate 10,336,755, forward strand.
AAAATTATGTGGTGCACAATGCACATGCAACATTCATCAATGTATACACAGACATGTCATTAGATTACTGGTAGAAAACACATCACCATCACTGCAAAATGAGTCGTCAGATTACTTCATGACTTAAAAACAAACACCTCAACAGGATCCGACCAAGTGCCAGCCAGAATCTAGGGTCGGTGCGGGCGTATTTTACAGCGGCAGTATTTTTTGCCCCTTGCTAACATATAATAAGCCCTGATGTCTCCCCGCGAAAAAAATTACTTCCGGACATGCGTATTAAGGGTCCGTGCTGCAGTATTTTATTCAGCGTCCATTATTTAGTCCGTTGCTAACAATGACATTTTAGTAGGTATTAGCCATTAACGGCTATGTCCATAATTAAATTGAACACCGCCTTTCAACCGTCACAGATCCGGCTTCTCTGGAGGCTTCCTGGTTCTTGTGGACCTTCTCACGAGTCGTTCCTCTGCCATCGGTATCTGCGCTGGTCTCACAGGATAGTCCACTGCCATCGGTGTTTGCAATGAACTTGGCTGTCTGCCTTCGTCTGCTTCTGTTGTTGGTCCAGTCGACTCGTCAACTACTGGTACCTCCACCGCATGTCAGAAGCCCTGATTTGGTTGCTGTGTCTCCGCCATACATCGCCGTCTTCCACGCGTACTGCATACGATCTGGTTCCCCTCTTCCCTTTTGGTCGTTGCGATAGTTACCTCCCGCTACTTTATTCCCAGCTTCAAATTCTCTGTGTTGCCCTCTCTTCTCCTCTGCTGTCTTGACCTGGCGGTTCTTAATTGTCTTTCTCGTGTTTGATCTTATGGCACTAATCTTGCTCGCAGGGCTCAACCCATCAGTAACATTGCCGGAGATTCACATGTTGTTGCATGTGGTATGTTTCTGTAGGAAAGGTGTCGTTTCAAAGCACCCTAGTCACCACTCGCTGATCTCACCGCTTGTTTAAATGTCTGAACAAAGCGTTCTACCTGCCCGTAGGTAGCTGGGTGGTTGGGTGCAAAATATGTGTGCCTAATGTTGTTTTGCTTTCATGAAGTTTCGGAAAACGTCGCTTGTGAATTGACTCCCCAGTCGAGCTTGATCTCCCGAAAACAGTCACGACCGAACAGCACTTGTCGACCGCCTTTGATGACGTACAAGTCCAGCTTCACCTTCTGCTTCTTGTACTTGACCAGGACACGAAGCATTCCACCGGGAACAACTCCCCAATGTAGGTTCGGACAGTTACCGGTGTAGGCTGAAGTCCATGCTTCTTGAACATTTCCTTCTACACGTGGTGCGGAAATACTGAGTATGCCGACCCAGTATGAACCTCCATTTTAAGCGGTTGTCCGGCTACCCGCAGTGTCGTCCAAATTGTGTCAGTTCTGAGAACATCTTGGATGTTCAACCCATCACTCCACTCACTGACGTCACTACCATTACTACTACTTTTGGCAGCTGACATGTCGATCACCCTTTTGCCTTTATTGTAGCGTTTGTCTATGTCACCAGACCGAGACACCGCCTTGATGAGGCCATGCTTCCCACAGCCGTGGCTGATTTCGTTTCTGAAGCGACAATCGTCCCACCTGTTCCCACGGCCGTTAGGTCTGTAGCATTTGTAATTTCTTCTCTGTTATCGGTCTCTTTCCTGACGTGGCTGCTGACGTGAAAAAGATGCACTAGCCACTCCGTGGCACTTTCGCTGTTTCGACAGCAGTTTTTAGGCTTAAGTCTTTGATTTTTACCAGCTTCGTTTGTGTTGATTCCGATCGCAAACCCAACACAAACTGGTCTCTTGGGCCTGTCATTAGGTTTGCTGCATAACCACAATGTAGCGACAGTCGCCGCAGTTCAGCCACGAACGAGGTGACACTTTCACCCTCTTCTTCTGCTACGCAATCATGTGATTAGCTCTATGCAGAGGAATATTACACAGTTCGCACATGCGCAGTTTAAAAAGGGATGATAAAACAGGGGGGTGTGCTGTTAAAAATGTTTCGCCGCTGTAACCGCAGTTCTGTTAACAAATTTGATTTTTTACGTCACGCCGCTTCCGCCAATTTACCTTCTCCAGCTTCTCTTCGCTGCCTATGCTGAAATAATGACATCCGAAGACGGGGGCGGGGGTGCTTTGGAAAAAAATGTCACCACCACGCCGCCTATTACTGGGGGGGGGGGAAGAAAACAATATGTCTACCCTCCAATTGCACACACCTTTCACAGAGAAATTCCAGGGGCAGCTGCCCCCTGCCCCCGTGTTCCCGCGTCTATGCATACGTGTCGCTTCCCATGACGCTTATTGCCAAGTGCACCCTTTTTTGTTTATCAATGTCATTAACGTTGAAATATGATTCCAATCTTTCAACGTATGTCGTCCATGTCTCTTTTGAATTGTTAAGTTCATCCACACAGCCAACTGGCGCTGCCGTGATGTGTATTAATTATTCACTCATTTATAGCTTGGTTTAATCCTTGGGGGGACACTATCTATACTAGCAGTACTGTGGATGTGGCAACTTCAGGGTCTGTTTTTCACATGTTCTCAGTAGAACAAGGGCCAACATTATACAGAAGTTCCCTAGGCCAGGGTATCATTTCGAGGAACTCTCCCTGGAACAATGTGCATAATGTGTCAGAATACATACCTATAGGGGCCAAACATGTATGTTTATGTTTATATGAATTAAATACTTACTTTAAAATTGTGTCTTTCTTAAATTTGTCCCTAGATCAATTCAAGAGTATACTTTTTATATTGGATGCCCGTATCAAGGGTAGCTGTATGTGACCTTCGGCTGCACGCCCCTACACACATGTAAGGGTAATGTCCCACCGGGGTTTAATCCCATCCTCGACGCCATTGTTATGTCTTACGCCATTTCTTTATTCGCCACGTCTGCACAGCCCGGGAGCTGTCCTTTTTCCAGAGCCATGAGGAGCATCCATAATACTCTACATTGCAAAATAATACTCTACACCACCCAAACAATGTTCAGTCTCCGATCAAAATGTTAAAGTTAATAACAAAAGGAAGCAGTGACAAACGTTTGGTGGTGTTACCCGGATTGTATTCATATCCAATTGAGAAATGAAAACCGGCAGATTTGGTTCGACAGGGGATGAAAAATAATGGGCCCACCCAAAATAATATTGCCGACTCCAATCAAACCGTTAAAGCTACCAACCCAAGGAAGCCGTGGAAAGGTGTGGTGCTTTTATTCGGTCTGTCCTCATATCCCAAAAATATGTAGCTAAGGTACCTGCCTAATAAAGAACAATTACGAGCTCAAAGATCTGTAAACCTCTTTGCAAACTCCCGTCTCAGCAGGTCAATGAAAGCTTCGTACATGTCCGGCATTTCTGGTTCGTTTTCAGGAATGCTGAGAAATGCTATACGGTAACAAGAATTAACAAGATTGCCACCCAGAGAATTAACTCTAGGTGGCAGGTGGACAAGGAAGCCCTTTGGCTTATCGAGAGTCCAACCCTTTTATCTATATGTGTGTGTGTGTGTGTGTGTGCGTGTGCGTGTGCGTGTGCGTGTGAGTGTGCGTGCGTGCGTGCGTGCGTGCGTGCGTGCGTGCGTGCGTGCGTGCGTGCGTGCGTGTCAACGCACTTCGCAGTAGTATCGAAGATCTTGATATTGCACATTCATCTCTGCCAGAAGGCGTTTAGATTGCTGGAGGTTTCAGCCACACGCGCGAACGTAGTTCACAGTCTTCACGACGGCGCTCAGCACTGTCTGCGTTTCACCGTTTTGCTACACAGGCTTTTGTGTGAGATAGATGATGCCTGAAGAGATTCGCAGTGGCAACTGCATCGTGTCGAACCTTGCTAATCAGCTAAACAACTCCTTTTGTTCTTCCTCGCACAGAAGGAGCACCATGCAAATGTACATATTGTCATCAGCGGGCCGCATTGTATGCAATTTCGGTTTTAGTCCGCGGGCCGCATGAAATAGCTTCGCGGGCCGCTCTTGGCCCGCGGACCGCAGGTTGCCGACCTCTGCAAGATCTATAATAAAAACAGTAATTATTAAATCATGAACGCCAAAACATGAAACGAGTGGTCATTTTTTTTTCTCAAAAGCCCCGTGTTTATTTGTTACTCTTTGTTTGTTATTTTATTACACACTATTCTTCACGCAACACAGTGGTGATGCGGTGTGTCACACTGCTTCGTATACCCACACATCTCCCCCGCAACAACCATGCTTCCAACTAATACTTGATTTGTTTATTATTACCCAAACAAATTAGATTTGTTATATGATTGAATACTGAACCATGTGAATATACACGCACACACGCACACACGCACACACGCACACACGCACGCGCACGCGCGCGCACACACACACACACAAACACACACACACCACCACCACCAGCAGCAGCAGCAGGGCGCACCCTAGCTTTTAGCATGGCGAGCGGCAGTGTGGGTTGTTGTTTCAGACAGTACAAAGAATTGCAATTCGATTTTAATCCTTTATGAAGGTTTCACCGTAAAGATAAAAATTGTGTCTACAGATATTCCGCTGAATGTACACAGGATTTATTTTCAGTTTTGGGGTTATTGCCGTTTGAACATCGTGAATGCACAACACCTTCACATGTACGCGGCCGGCTGATTGATTTATTGAGAATAATGAATTCGCGATGTTCAAAGTGCAATAAAATAAAGAATATTTCTGTGCACACCCAGCAACAAATTTGTACGTAAGATTATTATCTTTACTGTAATATTAAACAGTATTAAATTCCGCGATTGCAATTCTATGTACAGTTTGAAACAACAGACCACACTGCCACACGCCACGCTAAAGGGTAGGGTGCACTTAGCAGCATCTACTCCGGTGACGTCACCAACAACTGACAAGCTGGTTGTTTTGTGACATGCAAATGACCACGTTTGAGCGGCCATAGAGACGAGTTCGCAATCAGTAGACTTCATATTTAATAAATTATTTTACAAGAGCATTGCGTTTACATGTGCGACGTTTCAAAGAAACTGTTGCAATATACCTCAGAATAATTTTTTTTTTTTATTGTTTCAATGTTATTCAGTGTAATTGTGAAACAAATTTGCGTTTGATCTTGTAGTTGACGTTTCCTCTTAAAATTTGCCATGATTATTATATCAAAAATCATTAAAAACCCTACACACACCAATTTCTACTCAAGCCCAGGCGGTTCAGAAGTTACAGCTAATTAATCACGGGTTGCACAATTCCGAGCGCCATATTTAATTCCACGGTTACCTTACCTTACACAGTGGATTCTTTGGGAGTGTTGGTATGTCATTCCATGTGGTATTTATCAACTATCCTTAAACATAGCTATGTACTATTTATTTCCTTTTGGATCCAATTTTGACATAATGCTCTTGGACTATATTGTTAGCGTTACACTTTATTGTATTCTTGCGTGAATAACGTGATATGTCTTCATTATTAGTTATTATTATTGATATGTGCTATTATCAATACTTCATGACGGTACTTTCACAGGTTGAATTCCTCCATTGCAGATTTTGAGCACAACCTGAAACTGGTGCTCGTCTCTAGTACGTCCGATAATCTACTAACGGTCTCCTCTCTGCGAGGTATCTGTGACTTCGTCCAGACGTTCTTTGTGCCGGTGTTTCACATCGGGTTTCTATCATCGTCTGTGGCCGACAGCCTCGCCGAGCTCCGTAACAAGACGTGCTTTCAGCTCGATGATGACGACGTCTCGTACGCGAGGAACCTACTCGACGAGTGCGTACCCTTTTACAAGAGCGGCGAAATTAAGAGAAATACGACCAACACACCCGTCTACAGCTCCGACGTGCCGCAGCGTTGTTATGAAGCATACTTCGTCTACGATGTCATGTATTATTTAGCCGACGTGGAATTCTACGACACCACGCACGACCTTGCATACACCACAGTTTATATCGCGTACACAGTGTCTGGCACGTTCTACCAACAATACATTGAGCCCGAGACATTTGATAATGACATCGTACGAATGATCGCGATCGGCTTCCCAAACCACATGAAAGTCAAATTACACGAGTTTCAGAGCCAACTTATCAGTGATATGAAATATTTCTGCTTCGCTGGTGGTTTCATCGCGGCATTCACACTCGTATACCTGCTCTCGTTCGGTCTTGTCATCGCAATATTCGGCAACATATTGCTAAGCTTCGGTTTCGCCTACTTCCTCTATTACTACGTATGTCAGATGACATTCTTCCCGTTCATCAATCTCATAGCATTGTTGCTTCTCATTGCTATTGGCGCGGATGATGTCTTTGTGTTTTACGACACGTGGCTGCAGGTGAAAGCGGAAAATCCGATGTGGAGTCGTGATCAACGTATGTCTGTGACGTTCTCGCACGCCACATTGTCCATCTTCGTGACGAGTTTCACTACAACTGCGGCTTTCCTAGCCAATCTCGTATCAAATATCACAGCCATCCGATGCTTTGGTGTCTTCGCCGCTCTCTCCACGACGGCCAACTTTGTTATGATGACGACCATCACGCCAGCCGTAATATGCGCCATCGAGGCGTGTACACCTCAAACCCACCTCCCCCCGCCAAATATCGTCTTCACAAACATCAAACTAGCATACTTGACTGTGTCGGATGGTTTAAAGTACGTTTTCATAACGGCGATACCATTGGTGGTTCGCCGGGCTTGGTGGGCATGCATCACTGTTGGCCTAGCCGTCGGCATAGGCGCGTTGGTTGTTGTGTTTCACAAACCTGCGTTGGCGCCACCAACGTCACTAGACTTCCAACTGTTTAACAGCGAAAATATTCTCGAAAAATGGGACCTTGACTTCAAATACCGAATCCCTGCCTCAATCGCAGAAAACAGTAAAGTTGGTGTGAGTTTTGTGTTCGGATTCAAGGCCACAGATGTTGGTGACAGGTTGAATCCGGACGACGGTGATGTAAAGAAAAAACTGTTACACTCCGGTTATAAAATCTCCGTATCACAAGACAACGACTTAGACTTTAGCGAGGGCAAGACGCAAGACTGGCTTCGCTCGTTTTGTAAAGCCATTCAAGCTGCATCGTTTTTTAATGTTTCCGCGTCGTCGCCGTGTTTCGTGTCCACTGAGGATGTAAATAGTTGGTTGATCACCCATCTTTGCGAATCGCTACGTCCGCGTAACCCGACTATCGACGGGAATGGTTCCTTTGCATGGCAAATGTGTTGCGTAGCGAAAGACCACCAAAAACAGTGTATAGAATCGGCTAGGCAGAACGGGGTGTTCATAGGTATTAGCTCGCAAACAATCCGTTATAACGTAACGGGTTGTCCACTTTACAACCGGAAAGGCAGCACCGTCGTTGGATACCAATTCACCGTAGCAACGAAGTTCCTGTATACGATGTCGTACAAGAAAATGCACAAGAACTACGGCATTCTGTCGAGCTTCATGGTGAACCAACTGGAGGCGGCGCCGAGCGGACTGCGCAGTGGTTTCCTCTCCGGGAATGGCTGGTTCGAGTTCTACGATTTGCAACATTCACTTACAAAAGGGACTTATTGCTCCGTCGGCCTGTCCATCGGAGTTTCCCTCATTGTGCTTCTGGTGTCTGTCCGCAGTTTGCTCATCACTGTCTACGCTATGCTCACGATCGTGCTTGCAATCGCCTGCACCGACGGTACTATCGTACAAATGGGCTGGAAGCTGAACATTATCGCGTCACTGACAATTACGCTCGCGGTCGGGATGTCCATTGACTTCACAATCCACTACGGCGTCGTCTACCAGCTGTCGAAAGATGTGACATCCGCTGGACGCACTCACGAGTCCTTCGAGCGTGTTGGGTCGGCAGTTGCCGCCGCCGCTTGGACCACGTTCTCCGCCGGCATCGCTGTGCTCAACTGCTCCGTCGAACCGTACCGCAGGCTTGGCGTCTTCCTCGTGCTTGTGATGGTCTTCAGTTCGTTGTACTCCACCTTCTTCTTCCAGTCTCTCTGCCACATCATCGGCCCCATGGGTAATATAGGCCAGCTTCATTGTCCGGCTGTTGTGAATCAAAACATTAACCGGTTAACACATCGTATGTAAGTCCAATATAAGCAGCGGAAATAATGATCCATAAAGTTGCACTACCGGCATGCGTAAAGCTGCAGTAACAGAGATCCGTAAAGCTGCAGTGATAGGGATTCGCAAAGTTACAAAACAGAGATCACTAAAGCTGCAGTGACTGAGATCCGTAAAGTTGCAATGACAGGGAACCGTAAACCTGCAGTGACATATATCCATAAAGCTGCAGTGACAGAGATCCGTAAAGTTGCAATGACAGAGATCCGTAAAGTTGCTGTGACAGAGATCCGCAAAGCTGCAGTGACAGAGATCCGTAAAGTTGCAGTGACATGCATCCATAAAGCTGCTGTAACTGAGATCCGTAAACATACATTATCAGGGATCCGTAAACTACAATAATAGCAACCTCAACCCGGAATGTTGAACAATTTAATTTTGTTAAAAGATATTGAGTCGTGGTCATCATTACGCAGGGCGTTTTAAATTGAATTTCCAGTGCCATGGGAGACAGTGTTCAAAGATCGCACTTCCAGTGTTTAACAGGGCATAGTTTTGATGAAGACAACCATATACCATACACACACGCACGCACGTACACACACAAACCACACAATTCACATATTTATGGTATAAACCAGGGACAGGCAACCTTTTTGAATGGAGGGCCACTTAAATGACTTGGGCTAGGTCAGCATGCTACACATATTTCACACACGTATTTCTTAATATTGGTTATCATTAGCCCAACCTTCGTGGTAACTGGTGCATTGTGTTATGATGCGTATAGTACAGATTTATATGAGCATTCTAGCTCATATTCTTCGAAGCTGAACTTATACATTTTGGAGTTGTTGTGATTATTATGAAAAATCAATGGCTAATTTTGAACAATTTGCTATTGAAAATACACATTATTCAAGGTCCGAGCTGTCGTCATTTTGGACAAGTGGGCTTGGCGTGTGTGATCAGTTTAAGAAACTATTAAGTCGTCACGTGCATTTGGTTGCAAGATACACCTCATCGAATGTCACTCTGAGTGCCACAGAGCCACATTACACGTTGGTGAAGTTAATCTGCACAGCTTTAGGCGCGCATCGCCGCCTATACTGGACTGTAACATAAGAGCAAATAGCCTACGAGTTCTGACATTTGTAAAACGCACTGCAAACTCCCGCGCCAGCAGCTCGGTGAATGTTTCGTTCGTGTCTTGCCTTTCTGGTTCGTTTTCAGGAGTGCTAAGAAATTATCTCGATTCTCCAAAGCGGAAACGAACTGAAAAACAAGAACAAGAAGAGGTTTTTGGTTAGATCTTCTCGTCAATTAAGTCAAACATTCAGCAAACTGAGATGCGCCAGGATGTCGACAAGATGCACCTGGGGGGTCAGCGATGTCCGGTACGCAATCACAGTTTTAAAGATCAAAGATCAAATCAACTAAACGTCAACCTGGTTCGCTGTGTTTGGTGGAAATGATCACAAATAACACTGGATATCTGGAGATAGGGTATTTTAATATTTATGTAGACATATCGGATGCTTACTGAAAAATACGTTTAAAAGGAGCATAGGACACTTCATAGTGATTCAACGGTTGTTTATTTTGTATTTTACGCGATTTGACTTGCGCCAATTGCGTTCACGACCCGGCCTTTATAGTACGGCAGATAAGTGAAAAACCATGCATTTTTTTTATAAAAGCTGAAACTTGGCACATAGTAAGTAAACACCAATACAAAGATGTATAGACTCCGGGGCATCTCTGAATTTGTTCTGGACGCTTTTGGTGGCCATTTGTAAACACTAATAATCCTCTTATCTTGAGAACTGCATCACATACCGCTGTCATCTTTAGCTAAAATATAGGTTTTTGGAGGCACCTATTTCAAATATTTTACCTGTGACCTTGTCCGACATTCACATCCGCCATTTTTAAAGATGGCGGCCATCGACATTATTATCCCTGTCTTATGAACTACGCCATTTAAATTTATTCAACTATGTTTTGTATTTGCAACCAATTATTTCCATACCCCATGAACTACATCCTACATTAACTATACAGCTGTTATTTCTGTGCACAAATATAGATCTTCCGGGGTAACAACTTCATATATGTTACTTATGTAAATTAGCGACATACATATTAGTAACTTTTTAAGATGGCGGATGTGAAAACGGATTTCCCCATATTTCAAGAACTACGCCATGTAGAGCAGTTATGTTGGAGTCAAAATATAGGTAATGAGATTTTGATCTCACATCAAACAGGTTTCATTTGACCTTTTCTGACAGTAGAATCCTCCATTTTAAATATGACGCCCTTCAGAACCGACGTTTCCATATCTTTAGAAATACGTCACATAGAGCTTTGCTTTGCGAATTTTAATATCTTTGTAATGCACACAAGTATTAACTAATCATGTTAATATGATTATTTCATGTAATTATATGCCTTTATTTCATTAGAAATATGGTTTATTAATCACTAGTGACCATGACAATATATCGAAAGAATAACTGCGCGTAGGCACAGTTTCCACTTTGGCCCCACCTTCACGATCCGTAGATGGCATGCTCATGAATATTCGGGACTGTCCGTCAGACTTCGATTAGCTACGCCGAGTTAATAGATGCAAGAAAAACGTCATCAACATGTGTGTATTTGGATTAGTCACCGCTATGCGAATGAGTCGTGACCGATAGAATTATCAAAAGTAAACGTGGACCAGGTGTTGTTTATGTCACAGATTCAGCAATAATAAGAAAGAAAATTTGTGGAATAAACGGAGAATGAACATAGCGACAGCTCATGACAGACGGATTGATTTAAAAGAAACAACACCAGCTCTCCACGCATGAAGGTCGAAACCGCCGATAACATATTGTATTGAATGATTGGCATTGTTTTTGTCGGAATATAAAAACATATGAAATCTCACCTATGGTATTATCATGTTCCTTTTTCACTAGGTTCATCTGGCTATACATTTTAAAGTTTAGTTTTAATGAAACGTTTAGGTAACAGAAACTTGTTGAAGCAGAGAAACATTCAATAATGAAACCATTTTGTTTGCACCATAACTTTAGGTGCTATTTCCATGAGCAGTATAATTGCAACATTATACATCGCATGAAATACTGTGGGACATTAAAATAGCATAGGTGGTTATGTATTTTCCTATCTACATAAAGTTTACTTTTAGTTTGAAAAATGTAGATCTATAAAGAGCATAATAACATTATTGTCAACAAAATATTTAAATATATTGCATTAGTGTAACACCATGTTTTATGTTGTAATGGGAATGCAATAATTATTTGTTTTGCCCATCATTTAGAATAAAATATATTGTATTTGTTTCTGTCGAATTCCAATTTCGATTACAAATTAAATGGTCATTGTATGATGGAAATAAAGTTATAAAATTACAAAACTTTAAACGTAACGCATATTTTAAAATACTGTTTTCGGTCATCATTGGTGTATTTAACTCAAGAAGATCCCTAAAACATGTTGAATGTTGTGGAACATTTATATTTTATTAATTTTAAAAAGTATTATAAAAACAACTTTGTCGACACCTTTTTATACATTACTCCCAGTATAGTTCACTTAACACAAACTTGTTTCAACAAATTTTGAAGAATATGCTATAGAACACAATCCAAACATGATAAGCATAAGAAAGCATACATTTTATTAAATACTCCTACTTTGCAACACAATGACGGGATGATGTGCATTTGGATACACAAATCGATCGATTGCACAAATCCATTTGAAACGTAGTGATGTACATATTCCCAGCAGAAGCCACACGGAACGTGGCCGAACAAAGTCAGACATCTTCTTCAGCTAAGAAAGCATAAATTTTATTATGTACTCCTATTTTATAACATAATGACAGGATATTGTGCATTTGGATGCACAAATCGATCGATTGCACAAATCCATTTGAAACATGTAGTGATGTACATATTCCCAGCAGAAGCCACACGGAACTAATCTGACAGAACAAATTAAGACATATTCACTATTGTGTCAGTTAACATATTGTCCAATTAAAATCACTGCTATGCATTTTGATACACAAAGCTATCAGATGCACACATCCATTTGAAACACGAAGTAGATTTCGCACAGAACAGAATGGGGCAAAACAAAGTCAGGCACCATCTTATGTCAGGTGACTCAATGTCCAATTAGTGGCACTGTTGAGTAGAGCTCTTCAATTTCCTCTCTCCATCAGCTCGGCTATTTTAAAACTGTTGATGGTCAAAATGTTCCTGCAAATAAACAAAGTTGAATTTAGGAAACTGAGCATACATATGTTCGCCGACTCCCATAGGGCCGTGGAGAACAGGGAAACGTGGAGAGAGCTGGTTAAGAAGCCGTCAGTGGTGCCCCAACGATCTTTACGGGTTATGGGAAAGTGAAGGGAAGAAGCATAAATATGAGTTAACTAATTCAACACTGTGCAGATTAATTCAGTTTAGATAATAGATTATGGAACTTTTCACCAAGTGTACAGCTGGCTAAATGGATAAGAAATACAAGAGAGCCTATTTATGCTGATTCGGTCAGACAAAGAATCCCAATCAATTACCTTGGCCAACTTTTAATTTGCTTCAACATAATTACCTGCAGGCATTGGTAATATCCAGTGCACTCCAGATAACTCGAACTCACATATGTTGATTTTTGCTAAGTTAAAACAGTCTTTTCCCTCGGTCCTGGGCGTAGGTCACAATAAGGGGACCTTCTGATATTTATCAGAAGTTCTACTTATTAGTATTGTCATTGGTCCCTGGAGGTTTGACCTTATCCAGAGTGCACTGTATGTTTTCCTTTAATCTAGCTCTAATAATTAATATTGTATATATACATATGGGCCATTCTCGCGAAAAATGTACAGTAAAGTAACATGTCAAAAAGAAATGTTTAATTTGTATGTTTTTAGCTTTTTAAATATAGTCATGGATACAAACTTATGTATGCTAATACTAATAATATATTTTATTTAAATACACTTATATCCAGAGTAGGAATCTGTTCAAGGGTGTTGACAACTAATAGCTACTAAAATGTACATAATATAATTCAACGTATAAAAGACTAGAACTACATTAAATAAAAATGTACTAAACAAACCTAAGCTAAACGTATCAAGACATACATAAAATAATAATAAATAAATAAATAAATAGACAATAAAATATTAATGAATAAATTATTTAAATAATAGGCTAATTAAACGTATAAAAAGGCTAGAACTGCATTGAAATATATAATGTACTAAACAAACAGAAGCTAAACATATCAAGACGTACATAACATATAATAATAAGAAGTAGAAATAAATATATAGACAATAACATTTTAAAGTAATTAAATAATTATAATAGCAAGTTAGTATAATAGTACAAAATAATAGTAATACAAAATATTACGATGTGGAGAGTGAGTGAATGGTATAGAGAACTAGACATTAAATGCAAGCTTGAAATAATAATGAATAATTACTAGAGTGCAGATCTGCTAATGTCCAAAGTTCGTATATACATCGCAAAATTCCGTGGCAACACGGTAATGTGTACTTAAAAAAAAACTAAAACGTTTATATTGAATGATGACAAGCCAGCCAGGTTTACTAATAATCGTAGTTGCAGCATTATAAACAATCTGTGAATGTATGAATATCACATTTTCCATGTTTCAGTTAAAATAAGTGGGGAAACAGGGACTTTTCAAAAACGGCTCACTGGAAAGGCAGGACCCGTAAACACACAGACCCAACCCGCACTGACTGCTGCCGTTGCCGTCGCCCCCGCGCGGGCAGTCGGATTGATGGGTCGGATGTTATAATTATACATAATTGAAAAGTTACCCAGTGGACGGCATTAGAAGCAGGATAAATAAACAATACGTAAGCGTCCTGCATTGTTAAAAGTATATGTCTATATACATTATGTATACGAATTGCCGATTTAAAAGCCATTGCTTGCAACAACTCACCTCGAAATCTGACGTGTTGACTGTGTGTGTGACGTCACCAGTCTCCGTGTGTTTCACTGCTCGTGCATGGATATTCATTATACTCGGGCTGCACATTTAATGTGACAGCAAGCTCAAAATGATTAGCGTAAACACAATTATTTATTGGCTTTCTGCGCAGATAACACCCAAATTATGCATAAACATGCAATACATATATAGCAGAGAAAGTAGTTATGACAAATTATCACGTTTTGATACAGTATATCTCAAATGTATATTAGCTTACAAAGAATCGCTTTAACGCTGATGTCAAAATGCAGGGTTAAGGATAGTGATTTCCAATATTAAAATGTTTACCTTCTCCGACATTCGCATCCACCAAGTGTAAAAATGGCATCCGCCCGCCAAAGCCACATTATCCAATAAAAACCGGGCACTGACTGCACCTTAGAAACCACTAAACAGTTTTTAAGCCATCAATCTATACATACATACATACATACATACATAATCACCATTTTGCATGCCTGTTTCAATACAACTCTGTCTTATATACGTGTAGATATGTATGACGAGAATGGTAAGCATGCTGTATTAATAGTAGATCTAAGCCTTTACCAGGACAAAATATCCGGAGGTCTTACATAATTGTGAAAACTACCTCAAAAAAGCATCAAATAATAAACCCTAGTAAGTGTAACGTTCCTGCTAAAATAGATTAAGGATCACATCACTGTTTTTTTTTTATTACGATATCTTTAATAGATCAAAGATATTGCAATTTTAAGACGTCAAAACAGCGTAATTTTGTTTATCGCTTACAATGGGATAATTGACTAATTTTTGTGTTTTGTGAGGATAATATTTGTTTTATAATGTCATAACTTTTTTATTTATATAAATATTAAAATACTCTTTTCAGGGTTTTCAAACACATTGACTAGAGTAATAAATTTACAATATTTAATATTTTTAGTACTAATTATAACCAAATTAATGCAATTAATTTGTTAATTTTAGTTATGTAGCACGCAAACTCAACAGACCGACACATTTCAATAAAAGACCTTTATATCCATGAATATGAAAATATTTATATAATATTTTATGCAAGGTGTATAACCACATTAATTATGGTAGTAAATATAATACTAACTATTCATTTATTCAGAGCTGCCTACCATTACATATTTTCCGTAATCATTACGGAAATTCACCTGAGATTACGGCATTACGGAAACTGCCGCCGTATTACGGGAATACAAATATCCGACTACAGAAAATTATACACATTAAAGCATTTTTAAATCTATAAATAAAAAAATGCTGCTCGAGATGCCCTGAAAAAACTGTCATCATTCACTTGTTACAATTTATCAACAAATAGTTAGTCCACTACAAATTCTACAAAGTCAGTACGTCATCTAATGCCTGTATACATACATTGGCTGCCACCAACATTATTATTATTGTCTGCATCTGTTACTGAACAGCAATTACAGCGGCCAAAAATATCAGTGACATTAATGCGCGTCTAGCCATTAATAGAATTTACATGTGTAGAATTATATAATGAAATTAATAAATTGAGATGACTTTAGGTAGAACCATTAAATTGCATTAAATAGTTATGGTTTTCTGAAAATTATGAATATAGTTATAGAATCTCTTAGATGAATATAAAACGAGTATTATAATAGTTGTAGTTGCAATATAAAACTATAATTTATACCCTGCTGATGCTCAATGGCAGAACCCTGAGCTTGTTTGCTACATTAAATAAACAAAGAGTTGTTGTTGGTAAAGGTCATTTAATAGTTGTACCAGAATGGAAATTAACATATCGATTGACGAGATAGAGGCCCAACCCCCACCCCAGGGCTCTGCCAGTGCGTTAAACTGCTTCAAATGTATGAAGAGTACCCATAAACAAAGCAACTTAGTGATTATCAAGTGATTCGATACAGTACGTGTCCGGATTTTGACAAAGTGACATGCGTATTACCAAGATGTCAGTCATACTGCAACACCTGTATATAACATACAACTGCCACTTAACAAGGACAAGCGCTAACCAATACACTAAGTTATAAAAAAACATGAATTATATGTATCAGTCGTGCTCCCCTTTGTCATGCTGCACACAATGAATGCCAGTCATACTGCAACAGGACAGGACAGGACAGGACAGGACAGGACAGGACAGGACAGGACAGGACAGGACAGGACAGGACAGGACAGGACAGGACAGGACAGGACAGGACAGGACAGGACAGGACAGGACAGGACAGGAGACAAGTTTATTTATTTATCCAGACTGTAATCCAATAACAACATAACAAATTGTAATAGTATAATATAAAAAGGTATACAATGAGGCAGGCATAACAGTTTTACATCATTAATTTCTACATATTGTGTTTTATTTGATAGATAACTTTCATAAAGTTTCAGAGACACCCCTTCAATGCAGTAATGTTTTCATTTACAAAGTAACGTATTATGGTCTAAGGTGTCAAAAGCTTTAGAGAGATCAAGAAATATGCTAAAAGGTACCTCATTATTATCCATGTAGGTTGTTATTCGGTCTACAAGGTCTAATGCAGCATATTCCGTCGAGTGACCAGAACGGAAGCCATACTGGGATTTCGAAAAGAGGTTGTAACTTTCAAAATAGGAAGGTAGTTGATTTCCCATAATGTTTTCCAATACTTTAGATATAGCAGGCAGAAGATAAATTGGTCTATAGTTGTTGATTATTGCTGGGTCACCATTTTTTCAGGGAATATTCCCGTAGTAAAAACTTGATTTATAAGTAGCGTTAAATATTTAATTATCTTAGGTGCGATTTGTTTTAACAAATTGGTTGACATTAAATTAGACCCGGTACTATTTTTAGGCGGAAGGTTGTTTATAGTTTTGTGTACAATTAGTTCGTCAACGTTGTTAAGTACAAATTTGCAGTTAAAATGTTTACCAAAGTAATGCCTAAAATCTTTGTCACCTAAATATGTTATGTTATTAACCAGTTTTATTCTGATATTTGTAAAGAAAGTGTTAAATGCGTTAGCTATATCTAAAGTGTTTGTAGTTTCTATATTATTTATACTTAATGATTCGGGAAAACAATTCTTATTGTTTTTTCTTGACATAATTTCATTTATAGTTTTCCACATGTTTCATATTTATATTTAACAAAAGTGGACGCAAAATAATGTTTGGATTCACGTAAGCTTCTCTTTAATATGGTACCATAAGTTTTAAAGAAAAATACGCATAATTGATTTCGTATTCACATGAATTAGGATTTGTAAGTTTCATTCTCTTATATAATTTATCTCGACCCTTTATGGATTTTAGCAGACCCATGGTAATCCATTCAGATTTTGTATGTTTGTATTTATTAAACATAACTAATTTGCTTACCATATGCTTGTTCTTGGCCGTTTCAATTACTCCGAATATAATGTAGTTTTTCACATTTTTGTCAAGTAAGTTGTACAGATAAGACGAATTAATGTCATTTATTATATTTTGAGCGGCTTTATCGTTTATTGTGTTAATTTTAATCCATTTTGGGTTTGGTGGATTTAATAACGAAATTTCTTAGAGAATAAAGCAAGGGAGGTGATCGGATATCTTATTTATTAATATACCAGATGTAGTTATATATATAAAACTCTGACTTTTACAGAATATATTGTCAATTAATGTGCCATTTGAGCGTGATAATCTTGTGGGAAGTGTAATTTGTGGGAATAAACTGTGAGATGTCAACAGATCGAAGAATTCACTGCAAATTTTTATTTCGTTTATCTTGAGATTAAGATTGAAGTCTTCGGCAATGCTAATGTTTGTGTTCGATTGTTCTATTGACAAGATAAGTGTGATGAATTCATTAATAAATTGCCTGACATGTTCTCTTATCATACTCGGAGGTCTGTATATGTTGCCAATAGTAATTCGTTTTGATAAACCACCCCCAGTTACGTTAATAATTAGCCCCTCCCAGTCTTCGGATGTATTTATGTTTATTTTTACAATATGTTGGAATATGTTGTCAATATATGTGATTAAACTACCATTGTTACTGCTAATATTTCCTTGAGCAATACAAGCGTACCCAGGTAGTTGTATATTTTCTAAATCGGTTATGTTAGATAACCAACATTCTTGTAGGCAAATTATACTAAATTTATAATTTATGTCCTGTAATGAACTGACGAATGAAACTAGTTCATCAAATTTAGAATTTCTAGATTGAATATTTAAGCTGAGTATTGAAAATTGTCCATGTTTATCATCAGCAAGTATCTTAAAATGACGTGTTATCACTATTTAATGTATTAATTAAATTGTTGTTGTCAATACCACCCATGTGTGAAAGAAAAATGTTATCAAACTGTTTTGTCATTAATTGGTAGATTAAGAAGTATGAAAAACAAGTATGTATACGTGCAAGGTCCAGTGCATAACGGGTGTATTTGCACCAAAGAGGCAATAAATAATGTCATGGTGATCGCTAACCGAATAATAATATAATTTTGAGTAGTTGCATCATTGTGTTTGTTTGTATGTCTAACACATCCACGGTCTACATCACTAGCCAAGTAAATTGAAGGCAATCCAAACAAAATACAGGAACATATTGCATTGGAAGATTATGGCACACACTGGATGACAGTCATACTGTATCTCCCACTGTCTACCCTAAAGAAGAGAAACCAATATCCCAAACTAGCAAGAAATTATATTGCAGGGAGTATCACTGCATTCGATGGATGCCAGTCATACTGCATCATCCAACCCTAATGTAACAACCCATAACTTGTTTAAAACCTGGATATGTAGCATGGGGATACGATTATAACGTTTAAAAGCGGCAGATTTCCACCTGCTCATTGCTTGAATTTGGGTTTCGCACATCCCTGTGTCTGCTGCCGAAAGCGGTGGGCTTTATATTTACAAGGGTTTATTCCTGCATATTTTAAAGCCTTATCTAGGTGTTGGCAGAAGTAATTCCGTGAAACAGGGGACGCATTAGCAAATGCAAACAGTGGACCTTTAAACGGACCACGAACTTTGAGGAAACGAGAAGGAGCAAGTACTGGACAGTACTTATCATTGGTTCGGGAAATAGACAAAGTGATAGGACGCCCAGATGTGCTGTGCTTCAAGTGACTCATCACCACTGTAAGACAAGAATTCGAAATGGTTACATCTGCCACATGTACAACAGATTCACTCTTACGTCGAGAATGTACTGTGATATCATATTTTCTCGCAGATGCCGAGCAAACGAGTATGACAAATAAAAATGGCAAATTATAAAGACATTGTGTGTGAGTCCCTGATGAAGACTGACAATGGTAGCCAAAACGTCGAAGTGAGCTTCAAATTTATAGTTGGTGTTATAAGAACATTCCTTTTAGTTTATTCTTCCAAGTTTACATATACAATAATTTGTATTAGCTTTTAGCACAATTTGTAAATACGCTTTTTTATCTTATCTTTGTTACGTATGTACCGGAATGTATGCCTAAGAAACTGGTATATTTATATCGATAGATAGATGTGTATAGTTTTTTAAACGATGCATTTCATGTAGAGGTTTGATATAGCACGGAAATGCATTATACAGAAATAAATGTATTATTATAAATTGTTAGTGTTAAATATTTTGCAATAAGAAATAACAATTGTGAAACATTGATTTCAGTTAAAGTCAGATATGCACATTATGTACACAGTGTTCGTGATGTATGTAAACAAACTTGCACAAATACATTACAACCTGTCATAGGTAGGCTTTCAGCATTGTCTTTGTGCCATTGATGCAAATAATATTTGATAACTTATGATACAGGAAAATACATAATGATGCAGTATTACGATGTCACTTTTTTGTATATTGTCCAGAAGTATATGGGATAACGCTACTTTTAACAAAGAATGTCAAACATTGGTCGTTGTGTAGACAATAAGAATTTATTAGTGACCATTTTATCAATTTTTCTTCACCTGGAGAGACATGGCAACTGCCAGCGACAGTGGCGACGCCAGTGGACTTAGTGGCGTTTTTATGTTGTACGTAGAACGTAACGGCGATGACGATGGAGCGTACGTCATAACGACGATGACATCACTGAAACGACTGCCTCCGAGTGCTTTGTGTGGCTGTTTATGTGTACAATGGTTTAAGTAGCTTAGTTTCGTACAGTTGAACGCATGTTACTGCCATGAATTAACTGACGATACAAGGCTAATTCATAAACGTGATAAAATCAGGAAATTATAACAGACGTAAGACGACACTGACCACGACGAGGTATGATCGGGTGGCACGAAAATTCTTGAAGAGGTTCAGCGAAAACGGTAATGTGGAAGTTAGGGCCGGTGGAGAGCGTGGTTTGTTAACGTCGCGACTAGGAGACCAATGGCAGACCATGCAACAAGTAGATCCCAGGTGGAACCGGCCCAGCCGGAGGTCGTCAACAATTATAAGTTGGAATATGACACTCGCTCGCCGCTCGCGATCGACGCGCACCAGAATGTAACGGATCAGAATCATACAAGGGCAAACAGTGGAGACACTGACACGTTCCACAGACATGACAGACATGATGCAGCCAAAGTGGTAAAAGCCAAAGATCTGACTCCCGAGGTCGGGGTAAGACTACATTTAGATTTTACATAGGCGGCTATTATAACGTTTCCTTCATTTCCTGCAAAATTTTTCATACAATTTTCTTGAAATTTTTGCAGCATATTTAACCTTCATTGACACAAGTGCTGTGAAAAATTCGTGAAATTCTCGTACCTCATTTTTCAGAAAAATCCACCCAAACCTGACACCCCTCAATTTCCCCTGCAATCTGGTGACGGATTTTGAAATATTGGTGCGTTCTCCAAAATAGCCACTGTGCGAATACACGAGCGACTAGAGTATATTTGTTGCCAACTCGTGAAAGATCTAATGCAGTAGTATATTTAGTATTCACTGGACTAACATGTGCCATGTCAAAGTGCAAAAAAAGTCACACATCACATCAAAACGGTATTTTAAAGGGCACTCTTTCGGTTGGTAATGGCGGACGAATCTGTAATGTGGTCATACCCCAGTTGACAGAGATAGAAGAATAAAAAAAGACACCAGGTACATCGGTACCAATGTCGCCACCTAGGCGGTTTGTTCTTAACTAATTGAATTAGCGTACGCAAACCAGCTTAGTACGAAATCAAACAGTTTATTACAACACAGTGGCGTGGTGGTGTAGCCGGAACTGGCTCACTACCCATGACATTAATGATTAGAGACAGTCGCGCTACTCTATTATACAGGCCTATAACCATGTAGTCCAATATCGTAACATCTCCCTTTTTAACTAAACAATACGCAACCTGAATAATGCAACAACTCTTGCTATAGGATCAGCGGTTACCAGCACGTGATCCTCCTAGGACTGCGATCTTTACCACCGAGTCCAAATTACTCTTATAGTCCATAAATGGCAAAATCTGTCAAGTTGACTACTCTATTTAACACTGTGTCTTGTAAGTCCAAACTTTCACGAGTCCTCTTAGCGAAATCGCAAAGGTTTCATCACCAGTCTGCCCGAATGAATCTTCACCGGTCTGTTTGGGTTCTTCGGCGAAGTCGGAGGCTTTGGTGTGCTGGGCACCTGGCAGTGGCGGGTCACGCACTTCCGCATTCCGCGATTCGATAGTATTCTCCACTGTCGCGTGGTGTTTTCCTTCTCTGCCTCCAATTAAATCTGTGTTTCCAGTGTATGTTGTGCGATATGGTCTATTCGCAGGTCGATTGCGTCGGAGTAGTCGACCTTCTATTTCAACGATGTACGATCGTGGTACATTTATGTGCCACTGTCTCCTGTGACCATTTGATTGGATCATAATTCTTCAAGGATTGCACGAAGACACGTGTTTCTTTTCTGACCGGAGTTAAGTCACGAGCATTTCGGTTGTAGTAATGCTGGCTCACTTTCTGTTTCATCCTCTTGCGTCTCATTATGGGACGTGCGTTCGGTACAACTGGTCTCATCAGATGCTCGGCTTGTAGCACTGTCGCTCTTGCGCGTCGCTGCATAAGTCGATGTACTGGACTGCAGTTGACTTCTGATGTGGGAGTGTTGCGCCATTCTAGCAGTGCTCTCATCGGATCTTTCGATTTCTTCAGCAGATTTTTCGCGATCTTTATTGCTGCTTCCGCTTTCTGTTGGATTGCGAGTGATAAGGCGATGACATGGAATGTTTGAATTCCCACGTGTTTGCAAACACCTGAAATTCTGCACTCACGAACTGTGGTCCTCCATCTGATTGCACAATTTGTGGCACCCCATTTCGTGCGAACTGCTCCTTGCATGCTTGTATGGTAGTTTCCGCTCTCTGATCGACAAGCCTTGTGAAGTCAAAGAAATCTCAGTTTTAGTCCACCAGGATTATGTACATGTTGTTGGCATGTGTAAACAAGTCGATCCCAATCGTTGTTCATGACTTTGCTGGAATGTCGTGGCTTCGTAGCGTCTCTTTCTGTTGGGACGGTCTTTCTTTGGCACACGCTTGGCAACTGTCGATCATTTGCTTGATGTCGCTTGTCATTCCAGGCCAGTAGATGCTATCTCGTGCTCTTTGTAGTGTTGCTTCGATTCCTTGATGACTGCTGTGACGTCTTTGTAGCAGGTCTCTCTGACAGGTTTGCGGAATGATCATTCGTTGCCCTTTGTACAAGATCCCGTCATGCGCAGAAATTTCATCTTGAAATGTCCAGTACAGTTTCACCTCATGCGGTAGCATGTGCTTGTGTTCTGGCCAGCCTGACATAACCGTCGTCAACAATCGTTACACTATGTGATCAGCAGCTGACGCTTGTCGAATTTCTGCGATTATGGGCTCGCTGACATTGGCGTACATTTGTGGATCAACTGAATCGATCTCTCCGGCTATGTCATCTTGTAAAGCACACTGGAAGATATGTTCCTTCGACAACTCCTTGACGGGTCGACGTGACGATGAAGCTCGTGATAACATGTATGCTACTAGCTGTTCAGTGCCTGGTTTATACACCACGCTCTACGTGTTGAACCGTTGCAGTGTGAGCATCATTCGCTGTAGAAGATGTATTGGTCGATTTTTTTACATGCGAAAACAATTGCTAGACAGTCAAGTTCGATTGGTGCATAATTTCGTTCGCATTTCGTCAATTAACGAAATATGTACACCACAGGCTCATCCTCTTGTATCAGAGCCGCTCCTAGCCCATGCGTACTACCATCACATTACACAAACACCGGCTTTGTCACATCATAGTAGGCAAGTGATTGTTCAGTGGTTGCAATGTCTTAGATCTCCTGGAAAGCAGGTTCATGTGCCAATCCCCATTCGAATTATGCATCTTTCTGTACAAGCCGTCTCAGCGGTTCGTCGATAGCCGCAAGATTTGGCATGAACTTTGTGAGATAGTTGGTGAAACCAAGGAATCTGCCCACTTGTTCAACGTCGGTTGGTGTGGGCATCTTCTTCATGTGTCCCACTTTCTCCGGATCAGCTTTCACTCCTTCAGGTGTCAACACGTGACTACTATAGTTTATTTATAGCATGTGCAGCCTCACCCTTGCTTTGTTTAGCTTCAGATTCTGCTCCCGTGCGTGTTTCAGCAAATTTTCCAGGTTCTTGTCATGATCTACGCGCTCTTCTGCTTCCGTCTCACACCGACCGATGATCAGTATGTCGTCGGCAACAATTGAGATTCCATCTAGCCCATCCAATGCTTGTTGCAAGCGACGCTGGAATTCTTCAGGATTTTAGGTAAGGCCAAATGGCTTGCCCTCTCTTGATCTCTCAAAAGATCTTCGCGTTCTTCAGAGTTGGCAGTACCTTCTCAATTGCTGGAAGCGGGTAGTTGTTTCGTTGGATAGCTTTGTGGAGAACGGTAGGATCAATACACACCCGCACTGTGTCATTTGCTTTGCGAATGGCAAAGCAGCTGGATATCCATGGAGTTGGAACTTCCACCTTGGCAATCACTTCTTGCTCTTCCAGTCATGTGATCTTCTTCTACAGATCGTCTTTGAGTGCGTATGCGACTTTTCGAGGTCTATTTTGGACAGGCGGGACTACGTACTCCCCCGACAAACATCCTAATCCAGAGAATAGGGAGACCAATTTGAGTCGAAGATTTAACAAGATTTAACAAGATTGCCATCCAGAAAATTACTCTGGATTACAGTTGGACACGGAAGCCTTTTGGCTTATAGAGAGTCCAATACTTTTTATCTACATGTATCCCGCCTTTTTAAGGTGTGTGTCGATTTTATGTTTAAACATATTCACGCTACTAGCACCAACACAATCAGGAGATAATCTGTTCCATTCCTTTGTGAGAATGAGAACTTTCTTATATCTAATCTACACTGCTCCTTTACTAATGTAGCTTCATGTCCTCTGGTCCTTCTATCTTTCTTAACTGAGAAAAAAATGTTTCTATCAATATTTTCATAACCATTCAATATTTTAAACACTTCTATGTGATCTCCTCTCAATCTCCTGGTCTCTAGTGTTGTTAAACCACATTCCTTTAGGCGTATTTCGTAACTAAGATCCCTCAGATTTGGTATCATTTTAGTCGCTCTCCTCTGTACTCTTTCTAGCATATTTATGTCCTTCTTGCGATATGGCCTCCATGCTTGTATACACTATTCTAAATGAGGCCTCACTATTGTTTTGTACAGCGGTACTATTAATTCTTTTTTCTTATACGCTATATTTCGCCTAATTAATCCAAGGATTTGATTTCCCTTTGACGCTGCAATTCCGCACTGCTCTGAAACCTTCATATCAGCACTAATGGTTAACCCTAAGTCCTTTTCTTTTACAGTAGTACTTAGAACAGTACCCCCCATTTTATATTTTACCTCTTCTTTTCCATGACCTGTGTGGAGGCATTTACATTTCCCAAAATTGAACAGCATTTGCCACTTTTCAGACCATTTGATCAACCTATCAAGATCATCTTGTAAATGCTGTCCGTCTCCATCACTTTTAATCACGTGTCTAGCGATAGTAGAGTTGCATGCTTGGTTTCCAACACTTCAAACAACAGAGGCACGGTGCAACCCTCATCGCATACCGATAGGTGGCAGTGACTTTTCGATGGGACTACGATGCCGC
This sequence comes from Escarpia spicata, assembly GCA_963995525.1. Classification (NCBI taxonomy): domain Eukaryota; kingdom Metazoa; phylum Annelida; class Polychaeta; order Sabellida; family Siboglinidae; genus Escarpia; species Escarpia spicata. The sequence goes on from OZ023212.1 coordinate 10,361,993, forward strand.
CATACATCGTCAGCGTTGACTTGCTTGGCCTCATGGGTGGATCACCCAGGGTGTGGTAGTCGTTTAGACTCAGCACATTACATGTAGCTGCTGTGTCAAGCTGACATGTAATGGGCCTTGACTTGGTCTGTCCATTTGATTGGACGTTGATTGTCGCGAGTAACTTGCTATCGACATTGTTTACTTGTATATGCAGAATGTCGTCCGAATCGCTGTCCTGGTATTTTCCAATCAGAAGTACTTGTTTTTTGGCCTTTCTTGCTCTGCAACATTTTGAGAAATGGTTCTTCTTTTTATACGTGTAGCATTATTTGCCAAATACAGGGCATTGCCCCACTGTGTGGGCGGTGCCACATCTACCACACGTCTTATCGGAATTACTATCCGCCTTCCTTCGGTGGGTGCGCCCCCCCCCCCCCCCGCGTCTTGGGCTTCGCACTAACCTCCTCGTTTACGTGCAATACATGCATATTGCTTTCTGGAGCGTCAGACTGTCCGTTTCAAATAACCGCCGCCTCATTCTATCCTGGGCAATTCTCAGGGTTAGTGCGTGCAGCACCATGTCGTCGGCTAGATCACCAAATGTGCAGTCCCTGACTTGATCTCCAGGTGGCGGTACTGTCCGACGTACACGGTTTGCCCGTGGAAATGTTTTATGAAACGGTATCAGCAGGTTTTAGACACCTTTTGTTAAAATAAATCAATTTGTTTGTCATTGTATCATGTGTATGTCGATCACAATGTTTATGTTATGCAGATAGCTAGTTACCTTATTACTGTATCAGTGTATGCTGTACAAACCAGTGTAAGCATCCCATCTCTAATAATGCTAATTGGAAATGGAAGAGTTGATTGGGTCTACAAAACCCACTAGATGTGCCATAAAATTTATTGATTAAAAAATATTGTTGTGACTGGGACAGCGTTTATTTTTATACTTCTCTGTTGTTAAATTTATTCCAGTTCCATTCAATATAAGAATTTGTGCAAGTATTTTATCTGGAAGCTTTCTACTATTCTAGGTGCTGTTAAATTCTTTTGGTTTTATTCATATTTCAGGGGAATATTTAATGTTTCTTGTATCCATGAATATATACAATAGTGCAGAACAAAACGGAGATTACAGTATTATTCCATCGAACCACATATTCCTTTCCCGAGGAATCCTGATAGCAAACATTTACAGAATGTTCATAGTATGTGTTATCAGCTTGTATCACAAGTGGCATTCGTAATACCGGTGATAAATAAGGGAGAGGACTAATAACGCCATGCAGTTGGTTGATTTGGCCAAATACTGTGTTGTCGAGCAGACACAATGTTTCTGTGACATGTACAACCTATGTGGAGCGCAGTGGTGCAGTGACTAAGGCATCGGACACTCACTCGAGAGAACCCGGGTTCGAATCCTGTGCTACTGGTCGAACCTCATTGCTACAGTTCACTCGGCTGTATGAATGAGTAGCTGGCTATAGACAGTGGTGGATCTTTGTGTATGAACAGTCTTCGTGCATTAATTGCAGCATGCTGAGTGCTTCCCAAAGAAGTCGAGGTGGTGTTTGATTAAACAGATCTGCCAGGGAGTAAAGTGTAAGAACTGGATACTGCATTGGTCACAAAAGAACTTATATTCAGGCAGAACAGAAACGATAGTTCTAAAACAAACTGTATTACATATCACACTACAGCAGCAACACTCCTGCTGTCATGGTAAAGCCAAAATGGCATCGTCAACATGCAAACGCTCAATTATGAGAATAGCACCAGACAACATGTCACGCTCATAAGAACATGGCAAATATGAACATATGGAATAGGATGGAACAACCACAAGTCAACACACTTGCGTGTCTGCATCAATCATGTCTGTACTCATTAATGTTCATATAAGTATCATCAGCTGTTCATTTAGACAACATAGTCCTTGTATGAACACATGGATGGAGCATCTACAATTTAACATACATGCGAGAATTGCGTCAACTTGGGTGATTAGAGGATCATCTTGGGATGGACTCCTCAACCAACATATGAGGTGGTATTTCGTGTGTACACGGTTGCGCCTGTACACTGTTCCCTCACTATCTTCAACTTCATAGGACCTTTCATCCCGTCGTCTCACCACCTTTGCATTCTTCCATGACTTGACTCCAAGCTTGAACGGCTTCATTCGGACGGTATCACCTTGGTGCAGATGTAGGAGATTCATAGCAGATTTGTCATAGTACTTGGCTTGACGGCGTTCCACACATCCAGTTTAATGTCCATGTCATGTGTGCGGATATTTGAAGTTTTTAGTGCCTACTCGAGTACGCAGATGTTAACCAATTAACAGAGTGATATGCATATAATTTAATCACTGTCACGTTGTTTTTGGGTTGCCATGTATTATCTTCACAATTCATTTTATAATTTGTAGCTAGACCTAAGAATAATTTGGCACGAGAGCTGACTGCGTATGAACCACGTGTGTTTCCTGTGTTGGCTGCAACACATGAGTCTAGGTGGTCGTTTTTGTTACCTGATGGATTGTTAAATTTGTCTTGCTTTATCAACATTGTGTGGTGTGTCGTCTTATATTTGGATACAATGAGGGAGATTTGGAAATATTCAGATAGTTGGTTCAATTATTTCATCAGGGCGATGCAGATGGATTTCTAAGACATCTGGACACACTGCATGTCGTCTTACACAATGCATACACAGATAATTGAGGTGATACTGAGTGTTTCTTTACTACTACTCTCTATATTATGCATTGACAACACACTTTGAAGTCCGCGAACGTTGTTTACAGCTCTAAATGTGTCTATGATTACATTAAACCATCGTCGAGCCATTTTAGATGAGCTGGTGATTCAGCAAGTGTAAGCAATACAAGCAATTGAGATATTTAGTTTGACTCGTAGCAGCTGGGCACATATACACCGATGACTGCTGGTGACATATTTAGGCATGAAACAAGTTTTTTTTATAAACACGTCAATGAAGCCAGCTGCATGGATATCACCTTTGCAACTGAGTGGCGAAGGTGATGTCTATTTTGGTGAAGACACTGGTTAAGCGTATCTGATACCACTTGGTTAATAGAATCCTCGGGGAAATCCAACATGACTGAAATATACATGGCAGCAAAAACAAGTGTGCGACATCACCTTTGACACTGATCCTGATTGATGCTGATCCTGGTGTGATAACAAAGCTCGGGACCGAGCCTGTAGTCACAGGTAGACGGACTCTACCGGTTGGAAGAAGGAGAGCTCTATGCTGGCTGCTGTTTGGTAATATTGCAATGCTTTCTTTGGCTGTTGGATCTTGTCTTCTGTAGTTTGGTTTGATTTGGCCTGGTATATGGTCTGGTTTGAACTACTCTTTGGGCTCAGGGATCGATCTGAACAAAGACATGCATGTGCTCTTCGGGCACATCAAAGATAGAACAATGTGCCTTTTCGAAATTTGATGTGCCTCAAATCAGTTGAATAAAATGGTATTAATTAATTTGCATGATAGTATGATTGCTTAAATAACCTGGTAAATGTGAACATTACAATTCTTTAATATTAGGCATGTAATCATATTATTATTTAACTTGTTTTTAGTTCTATTCAGGACTGTTTATGCGACATATTTCTTGGTATAAAATATATAACCATCAATATCAAAGTGCTCAGAAATGTTAAGTTTTCTTTAATCTGCAACGTTAAAAAAATAGATACATTCTGGGTAGGTGTGCCCCAATTTTCGTGGACTAGCCATGCTACAACGGTCTACTGCTCCAAGGATAGTGAGATTCTAACTGAGAACAATTATGCAGCAGTTTGTGACATTGAGTGACAACGATTCACATATGAGAGAGTACCAACTACAAATATTCAAAGAACCATGTTGATTAAACATTACAAAAAAACTCATTGATACACCGATGAACAGATGTATGGAATAGCCTCACTCAGTCTGTAGTTGAGATTGCCTCGGTGCAGTCTTTTGAGAGGAAATTAGATTATAAGTTGTGGGAAAATAACCCAATCAAATTAGCCCAATTAGATTATACTATACAGTATGGCTATTATTAGACTAGAACATAGCATTGGCTTGTTTCAAAAGTTTATGACCCAAGGCGACGGGGGCATTTGTAATGAATGTACTATTTGTGAGCCTTGGTGACAGAGGCATGATTGATCAACATGCTTTTAAAAATGATTATTTTTCTTATATAATGTACTCCAATTGTAATATTTAGTAAACGTATATGAATTTTAAAACGTGCATATAGTGTGCATGTATGGATGGATATTATTTTGCATAGGTCTGAACGGATTGCACTTTGTTTGGAAAGAGTTGAAATTGACGATGGGCGATAATATGGTGTTTGCGGCAACAAATGTTCACGGTGCTTGTCTAAAGCTTATAAACAATGTCAATGACAGGCAACGAGTAGACTAGTCACACGAGTATTGATTAGACTGTTCTCAATGCACAGTCACAAATGTAATGTGATTTAAATAATTACATTCAGACCATTGTTCTGCCTGTTGGCTGCGGGCCGTTGTCTGTGTTCGGGTGCAGTCTGGAGCAAACCAGGGCGCTAAAGCCTAAGACGCAGTATTTTCTAGCGTAAATATGCCTGGGATGATGTGATGTGGAATTATTTAATTATCCCATCAACGTTTCAAGTTTAGGTAAAACTGTGGTCAATAACGGTAAAATCGAGGTAGGCCTGGACTCTGCACAAGTGCCCCTAAATGTTCTCACATTTCTGAGACACGTTTTTGTATGCGTCTTTTGGGCACATGCGGCAAAAAAATGCGTGTGGCATTCCAGCGTACAACGCGTCATTGTCGCGTTTCCGCGCTTCAAGGGAATCCCTGTTGGTCTGGTCTGGTCTGGTCTGGTCTGGTCCAAAATGCTGGGCAACACTCCTAAGGAGTGATATGGTCAGTTGCCAATGATTTACTCATATGAAGACATTGTCTGGGTACCTCAAAGTGTGTTAACCAGATTCACAGTGATGAATGTAGAAAACTGTTTACAACAATTTGGATAGAATCTTAAAAATATATATATATTTCAAATACATTACCTACATATTGATTGTCTGTTTTCGTTGATTGCTTGACTGAGGTTTCAACACCTCATCAACGTTGTACTGTACCATTCTTGGTAGGCATGATGAAGTTCGACTCTGATGCATGGCTTTATGTTGCAATGTATTATGGAGTGCATCAATTTAAAAAAAAGATCTCTCAAGAAACATTCTTTTATTTTTATATTTCAACCACATCACACAGTCTTCATCAGGAGAATGAAGTTACTTTTAAGTTTCTTGCGAGCTAAATATATAACAAAATAATAACCAAGACAGCGGATCATCAGTCCCTCCAAATGTGTTTTCATTGCTGATTAATGATTGTGTCCATCTTGCAGGAGCTGATCAGTTCGAGTCCCCCGGAAAAGAACTGGCGGGATATCGTGATCGCAGTCCTGGTCATCATCGCCGTGGTCATCGCTATAATTGCCGTCGCCATCATAGTGATAACCCCAAGTGAGTACCTTGTAGTCGACATAGATCACACTCAGTCTGGGTAAGTAATGTTGATGATGGGGTGCAATGTCTCTGACCATAGAACTAAACAAGGCAGGACTGAATAATTGAAAAGGATGCTTTCTATCATATGAACATTATAACTGGTAGTGCCCATGAATTTGTTTTATAATTTTCTACATTTTATTTGTAATTACCTGTTGATCTATTTTTTTAATTAATAGTATTTATATACATTAATGCTTGTAATTAAATGCATATCTATATAAATATTTACTTATTTGTACACAGTTAATACCTTCATTTAAGTGCTTATTTATAATATAATGTATTTAGATTTTATATGCAATTCAATGCTCCACTGTTTTGTTTTATTTAATTTTTGTTAACATTTTAACATACGTGTACCTTATATAGAAATCACAAATAGTTCAAAACACTACAGCCAGTGTGCTGTGCAGAATTGGCAAATATAACCATATCACTCCAAAAGTCAAATCACTTAATTGGTTGCCGGTTGAATTTCGCATTAAATGTAAGATATGCTTACTGACATTTAATTCACTACATGGCCATGAACCAGAATATATGTTGGAAATGCTCACTCCTAGAAGTATCCATTACGGACTCAGATCAAAGGATGATCCAACACTTGCTATACCAAGGACAAAAAGGGATACTCTGGCAGATCGAGCTTTCAAAGTTGCTGCACCGAAATTATAGAACCCTGCCCAAAGATGTGCGCTGCTGCTGCAACAACGTGTTTTAAGAGCAAACCTGAAGACTCACTATTTTAGCATAGCATATAAGTAACTTACTAATTTTAATAATTTTAATAGTTTTAACATTTTGTATAAGTATTTCAATTATGTCGGATATTTCTACAGAACTTATTAATTTTACTCATTTAAATAGTTTTACCTTTTGTGTATACTATGTCGGATGTTTGTACTGTTTTTACTTTCTATTACACAATTGTTGTACAGCATCATAGAATATAATTGTATAAATATTGTGCTATGGAAATCAATAAACATAAATTTTTTTATTGTGTATGCTGTATAACGTATATGGCTGCAAGCTTACAGCGTCATTATTATTAATAATATATCCAGTGGATCCCTTGAACCACAATGTCCCTCCAATTTGCTTTGCCATCTTCATTTTTCTGTTGCAATAATTTCTGGGTTCGCAACTGTTACAAAGTGGCTTATTTATCAGAATTTCCCTGATCTGAAATTAGCGAGTATGCAACACGGTACACATTTACCCCGTGTGTGATCTTTTATTTCCTCTCTTATAGACAACAGGTGGTAGAAACCAACTGATTTCAGTGTCCTCTCCGTTGGAAGGCTGCAACCTTACCGATGCCAAATCTCTCTAGATGCAAATAAACAAATGAATACATGTATGTGCAAGTGATAATTATGTTATAACGTTTTGTCCACTTAATTTTAGATACATAAAATAAATGTTCTTAATGCTATTATATTGTTCATCATTACCCGTAACGTTGTTGCCGTGTTTGTGGCATGCTATTGAGGGCAACTGATACATTACCATTACCAGAGGAGTGTATCACTGCCTTATACGCCAGAAGGCGTAACAGGTGGTAAGTAAGTAGAGTGCATCGGACTCACAATCAATAAAACCCGGTTTTGAATCCTGCGCTGCAGCTGTGTCGAACCTTGGGCAAGTTCGTTCATTCTACGTTGCTCCAGTTCACTCAGCTATGTAAATGAGTACTTGGCTAAAGACAGTGATGGATATTTGTGTATTAATAGTCTTCGCACTTTAATTGCAGTATGGCTGAACGCTTCCCAGAGAAGCCGAGATGATGTTAGATTGAACAGGTCTGCAAGGGAGTAAAGTGTAATGCACTCTGAACAGTCCTAGGAACTGGATAAGTGCAATATATAAGAACTTACGTTTACTTTTTTATCATCTTAGGTGCTGTAGAGTCTGGTAACACCAACTCTGCGGAACCATTCACATTTAAAGACTTCTTCAGTGCAAATTTCAGGCCCCGATCATTTGGGATGAAGTGGGTTGGAGGTGAGTCATTGCCATTGTGTTCCTCTCTGGTCTTTTGGGACAATCCGTGAAAGAATATTGACCTATAAATCACATGACATGTTGTCTAGCAAATGCTCTGTCAAGCCATCAAAAACGGATGCCGAAAACGTGGTGTGTTTGTGCATTCCGTCGTATATTCTGTTGAAATTCTGGCCACAAGTGTTTCTTTATGACAAAAATATAAGGCGCAAATATTAAGGGATCTGTTTGATTTATGAGATTCCATCTAGTAATAGTAATGAAATTCATGTTTATGACTGTTATCAACATCGCTAGTAAAGGTAAAGCTAGACAGAGGTTACATGCAAAATTGTGCTTGTGACATAAGCAAACCGCGACATACCGGATACACGAATTATATTATTTCGTTATGTTAGTTTAAACAATGACAGGTCGTTAATGAAAGCATATTGTTAACTCATCTTTACACCGTGTTTTTGTGTATGTTGCAAAATCACAGTGTAAAGAGGAGTCAATAACATTTGTTTTTATTAATGACATGTCATTGTTTAAACTAACACAAATAAATAATATACTTCATGTATCCGGTATGTCGCGGTTTGCTTATGTCACAAGCACAGTTTTGCATGGAAATGACTATAGTTAAAAAACTTAAATCTTATTCAAGAATAAAAATATTGCTTTTAAATTAAAAGTTACTAGTGGATGTGCAACGCAATCACCACTGCAAATTATTTATATGTTAGTTATTTTACGAAATGAACGTGTTCAGCAGCTGGTGTGTAATTTAGTTTGTCGCCAAGGTACGGAATTGTCAATCGCAAACACAATGTCAAGGGAAATCAATTACATGGAAAATGTGGGAACACCTATGAAATTGTCTGGATAACTGAGTTGGGAGAGGCATCCCAGTGTAACGTACTCTCACCATTAACTGTGAAATCGCATCAGTGCTGCCATCTACCTAGCAAGTGTCATGTTTTAGTTTCTAAGAGAAATGCGAAAACCCATCACAGGCAAGAGCTCTCTAGAAAATCAGGAATCGTCATAGCACACCCTATTCCACTATTTTGATATGCTGTTATATTACATCAGTTTGGCGTTATTGGTAAACAAACACGTGTTTCATTAATTTATAATTTATGGGGATGCTTTTTATAACGTTGCTCCCCTGAGAAATGGAACAAGACATAGCTAGTTAAATGCCAAAATAAATGTACTTTTACTGGTATGTTGTCTGTTCCTTTTATTAATTGATATAATGTTCCTAAGACTAGACTAAACATATTGACAGTATTCTGCTGTATAAATTATGTTTAATAAGCTTGAAACGTTTGACTTTGACGTGACATGTTCATCACAGGCACAACATTCCCACAGTCAAGAAAAGCATTTCAGTTGATTTCCTTCAAAATTATTACCTATATTGATTACAGAGTGCCAAACTCTAAATGTGACATGATAGGTTTTACTGCTAGTTTTTTTTGCTACAACGGATGACAGAACTGTTGATGCAGAGGCTAATGTGTTTCTGTTGTTTCCGAACATAGTAAAAGACACACACAAGACTATGTTTGTCCTTCTTGACATCTGTTTATGCTTCATGTTATGAACGTGGGGGTTGTTGTTGTTTTCAGAGAAAGACATATATGTTTATCAGTCAAAGTACAATGAGCTGATGGAATACGATTGTAGTCGATACAATACATCCCTCATCATGGGCAATGTTACCTTTGTAAGTATGAGGCTGTACCAGCAATGAATATGTATACTGGTTGTTCATCAAAATGTGAATTCATGGTGTTATTGCTGAATGTATGAGTAATTATGACGGTGATGTTATGTAATATTATTAATAATGATGACCATAATGATAGTAATTATGTAAGTTATTTGTTTAAATATATGGACAAAGTTATGATTGAAATAAGAATATATACAACATATGTATTAGCAAGTCCTCCTAAATTAAATGACTTAGTTATAACATGTATATAAGTACATCATCCGAGGTATTTCGTTATAGCAAAACTATTCAAAAATCTACAATTCGGGTGGTGTCTGTAGGTCTACGTGAAAGCACACTTGGATGCACACCCATCTTAGCATGCTCACACAGGCACAGACATACATACACGTACGCCGACACACCGACACACCGACACACCGACACACCGACACACCGACACACCGACACGCATACACGCATACACGCATACACGCATACACGCATACACGCATACACGCATACACGCAGACACGCAGACACACAGACCCACACACACACGCACGCTCGCGCGCGCACGCACGCACACGCACACATACACTTTACAGATGCCCTAAACTAGCATACCAACATAGCGTACAAATAATGTATGCACCAACGTTTTGTTTAAACAGTATTTATCAACAGTATCAACAGTATATGTATACTGCTAATGAACAGAAAGGTTGCCTTGTCTGTTTCAGAAACAACTAAGTACAAACTTGTACTCTGTGTCGGAAGACTTAGAATATGTACTACTCAAGCATGACATCAAAATGGTAATTGCATTAAACCATCTTCTATGAAACATAGATAGGCAGTGACAGGTGTTCTTTGATGACGCATGCATGCACCATTGAATGTGACGGAAAACCTTTTGATCTCAGTGAAGTACTTCGTACTTGCATTGTTATTAGCAGTAATGATTGAGTAAACCATGTCTTTGTAACGTGACTGTTCTACTAGCATGTTTGCAAAATGTACAGTGTTGTATGGGAAAGATTTTTGGATGCTGTCAGTGTGTTTCCAGTAAAATCCTATTGTACAAATGTGTACTGTCCACTGTCATTGTATTTGGGCTGTGAATAAGCCCTTTCAATGTCGTAATATTCGATACACGTTTGCTCTCCACAGGTTTACCGATATTCGTACTTTGCCAACTTCACGATATACAATAGATATGCAAGAGACCCAGAAAGGTTTGTGTATGCATATTAAAAATAACGCCTGTGGGATTTTTCATATAACATACACAAATGTATCCACACAAGACCCCCTTTAGTGTTGGCTGTTTGTACAGGTCAATCTCACAGTACATGTAAATAATATTTCAGAAAATAATAATATTTTATTCTATATAGCGCCACATCCAATGTGCTTTACAGAGATACATAGACGATGAGTTAAAGGGAGGCAGTCGGTTCCTCTCCCCGGAATTAGCCATCGTCGAAATTTGTAACAGGAAGTCTGCAGTGTAGTGCGTGGGAAAATTGAAATTGTTGAACATCAAACGTTATTGCGGTTAACTCGGCCTGCCTTGGCAGTATTGCCAATAAATCTTGTTTTGAAAATGGGTGTTTTATTTACCATTTGAGCAGGCACCGGGGTCGTATCTTCCAAATTGCGAATGTTGTTACAGGTTTACTAAACACAATTTGGCAGGCAATATACCTTTAACATAGTTATTATGGTCTTAAGAATAATACTTTAAATAATAAATGAAAAACTAGGAACAGACTGTTTCCTTTTAAAAATCATGTGTTGTAATAAAAAACATTACTTGTTGCATCACAGATAACATTATGTTAGATTAAACTTTGGAGCACACGATTAACCATATTTTTCTGCATTATTCAAATTTTAGCACCCACATCTTTGGAATGTCATATTGCAAATAATGTAACTTATTTTGTTACTGGCAACCACACACACCCATTAATAAAAAATACAGTATATTTAACGAAATTTACTACATAGAAGGAGGGACACTTTTATAGGCAGCTATTTTAAAAGGACGTCTATTCCTAGTTTTTCATGTATTAATTAATATAATATTCTTAACACTATACTGACTATGTTGAAACTATACTCTCTGCCAAATTGTGTTTAGTACGTCCATAACAACGGACACAAGTTGAAGGCACAACCATGGGTGTATGTTCAAATAGTAAACAAAACATCCAGTTTAAAAACAAGCGTTATTGTCAATATGGCCGAGTCAGGCTGAGTTAACTGCTGTACCCTTTGATGTTCAACGATACTCACTTTCCCACGGTCACCACAACAGACTTCCAGTTAGAAATTACAACTCTTGCTAACTCCAGGTAGACGAACAGACTAGATCCCTTTAAGAATGTAGATATAACATCTGGAGGGAATTTTATCATGAAGACAAGCCTATGTCAGTAGTTCTGATGTAATTTTATGTTGCTTCTAGCAAATTGATCCAGTTTCCACAAGGAGTTGGAGAGGATTGGATGGAGAAGAAACTGCAGTATGCCAACTGGTCACCAAAAGGACATTCTCTCGTAAGTCTACCTTAGAGTCTCTTTAGTATTACTATATCATTTTGATCATTTAATACCATATTCATAACAGCCACTTGTGTAGCTCATTGTAATTTTGTTTGATGATATAATAGTAACATTAGTTTATGTTTGCAGTCATAAGATTTAATAAAAAGTAGAGTTACAAAATATGTATATTTATTAATTTATAACTGGATATATAAATATAGATACAATAATATATTTAGGTGTATGTATGTATATATATATATATATATATTATAATATATAGATATATATATGTACATATGTATCTAGTATATATTGTAATATATGTGTGTATAAATAAAAGTGAAGTATACATTAGATGCCCGCTACAAGGACTATTAACGGAAGGAACATCCACGTAAAAGAAACAACATTGAAATCTTGGTTCTGGCCTGCGCTGTCTTAAAACCCACTTCTAGGATGTAATCCGTGTGCCTGATGCAGTCTCGTTGTTATTACACTGTATCTCGTCTCTTGCAGGTGTTCATCTATGACAATAACCTGTACTACCAGCAAGACCCGTTCACCAACGCAACCAGGATCAGTGCCAGTGGCGTTCCTGGCAGAATCTACAATGGAATTGCTGATTGGCTCTATGAGGGTATGTATCTTGTAATCATAATTTGTTTCACTAACATTCCTATGAGCCCGTTTTTGTTCTTTAAAATGTATTTCGCTACCATCGAAATAATGTTCTTGTTGATACGGCCATGACTGTTTTTTTCTTCATTTTTTAAAAGCTCTTTTAATTTAACAAAGAATTCAATATAACAAGTTTTCGGTCCCCTTGTGACATTATATATGAGAACGTTTCAATCAGTCAGGTTGATCTATAAATGGGACATATCATCATTTGTAATACCTTAAAACCACTCGTCGTATCATGGCAACATTTACAGTGTATTATGTTTGTATGCAAGACACAATAAGCAAATGTAATTTTGATATTTTATGTGCAGTGATATGATATGGCCATCATTAGAACGATCCACAGTGTACATAATAATGAGGTTTTTCTTGTTACAGAGGAGTTACTTTTATCAACAGTAGCCCACTGGTGGTCAGCCGATGGAAAGTATCTCTGTTATGCGCACTTTGATGACTCGAATGTGCCGACATACAAGTTCCCTACATATGGTCCTGGCTCACAGATATACGATACCATCAAAGAAGTTCACTTTCCTAAGGTAAGTACCCTATTGACCGTATGTATAGCGACACTTAAAAATAATTAAATTTTCGGCTGTCCTAAAGCGAACGGTACACAACAGCAATTCTCAAATTACTGTCCCAATACTTAGGGACGTGGACGAATCCTGATGACATGTCTCCGTTTTATTACCTTGGTGTTGTAATAAAACTGGCTTTGTAACTTCACCATGGTGACCTTGTCTATTACACTGCTACTCATTATTTTTGAGTGAACGAATGGCCCTATTTGCAGTGAAACAAATGTTATAGGTAGGGCCTACATCCTCAGCCATGTGAAATGTTTAGTCTGTCTGGTACCAGTTTCCCATACTTGGCCCTAACTACAACATAATTTGTTTCCCTGGATATATTAAATAATTTACTAGTTTGTATTAGTTAATTATTTACTATTAATTTGACTAGTTTGTATTAGTGTGGTTATAATGTAATGTCTTATGAGGTTTCATTCAACTAGTCACTTTTCTGAACATTATTGTCAAACCGACCTTTATATGCTGGCACTGAGGGTGGTCACTGCCAGGGTGCTTGTTGTCCTCAGTGGGTGGTTCTTTTTCGTCCAAAATTGAGAGCCAGGTTTTTACACCAAATATCATACCTGCCTGATCCGGGTTTCGAACTCCGAGCCCTGGCATGGCAGGCGGATGTGCCAACCACTACACTAGCCGCACTCCCATATATACAGGTGTATATTGATAATATTATGTTAGTTATTACTGTACTGCATGTATTAACTGGAATGAGGACAGTGTTTAATAAGTATGACACTTCTACTGTCTTCATTTCTAGAAATTTAAAACATTATTGTTATAAACAAATGTACGCGTTGATTGTGGAAATAAATATTCATTCGTTCATTCATTCATTCATTCACTCATACAACCTTGATGGTTAGTTCCGTCTGGCTGCCATGCATTTACCATACAAGATCAAGTGTGTTGTGTATTTAGAACTACATGTTGATGCGTAATTACTATTGTTTTGTATCGGCGTAATGATCCATAATTGGATACTATAAAAAGTAGTTCCTGTTCCGCCATCTTATGGTTATATCGTGTTTTGTAAATATATAGTGTATTTAGACGAAATACGCTACACTGGCGACGAGGATGACTCAAAGAACTCGTCAATCCACTTGCACAGGTCGGTAGAAGAAAAGTGATGAACTGTCACGCTGGTACAAGTGTGCGTAGACTTGTGTCAAACTTTGAAGCCCTCGGAACTCCGGTAAAAACGTGTTACCGTATTCGCTGCAGTGGCCGCCCCCATTGGCAAAATTGAAACTTGACAGTTCGGTAGAGTCGTGGCCAGCTTACTGTGAACGGTTAGAACAATATTTTCTGGCGAATGACGTTCCAGATGTGAAACAAGTGCCGGCTTTGCTAAGTCTTATAGGGAGTAAGACGTACAGTCTGCTGAGAGATTTGTGTGCGCCGGATAAACCTGCCACGAAAACATTCGCTTAGTTAACGGCGATACTTAGTCAACATCTGTCACCTAAGCCTCTCGTGATTGCAGAAAGGTTTCGTTTCCACAAGAGGGACCAACAAGAGAGAGAAAGTGTTGCGCAATATGTTGCACAAATTAGAAAACTGTCAGAACATTGTGAATTTGGAGAAAATCTGGGAGATTCCCTGCGAGACCGATTTGTGTGTGGTCTGATAAACGAACATATACAAAAGAGATTGTTGTCAGAAATAACACTGATGTTTGGTCGTGCGGTGGAGATTTCAGTGGCCATGGAAACAGCCACAAGGGATGCTGCTGAACTGGGGCAGTACAGAAATGGTACGGCTGTACACAAAGTCCATGTCAAGCCAAAAAGAGGGCACTATAGCAAACCATGTTATCGATGTGCACGGTCGGGCCACACCCCGGAAGACTGCAAATTCAAAGAGGCACAGTGTCATAAATGCAAAAAGAAAGGACATATCAAGCCGTGCCGTGCCGTGCCGTGCCAATACACATTGAAACCAACGTTGCCAGGGTAAAGATGCATCGCGTGGTAGAACGGGTGGTAAATACACAGGTTCCCAACATGTACACGTGATTGAAGATGTATATGACAGTGATGCTGAGAATATAGCTGCTCTGGAAATACATACCATGGACCGATCGCCTGATACCAGAATTAGTTGGGTAAATCCTAAGGTAAATGGTCAACCATTACAAATGGAACTCGATACAGGCTCGGCAGTGTCGGTGATAAACAAGCAACAGTTTGATGAGTACTTTCCCGAAGTAAAGACACAACACACTTCGGTGGTCTTAAAGACCTATTCTGGCGAAGAAATTGCTCCACTCGGCATGGTACATGTCGATGTAGAGTACAATGGACAGCAACAAAACTTGCCATTATATGTGGTGAGAAAGGGAGGACCAGCATTGTTTGGGCGCCAGTGGCTTAACAGGATTAAGCTAGACTGGAAGTCCATCAAACACATGACTGCAACGAAGCATACAGGGAGTATGCAGGAACAACTGGATACACTTAAGTTGGAGTATAAGGAAGTCTTTCAAGCCGGACTTGGAGCCATCCAAGGACCCAAGGCGAAACTCTATCTCAAGGAGGGGGCAACTCCAAAATTTCACAAGGCCAGACAAGTACCCTATTCACTACGCCCGAAAGTTGAAGCAGAACTTCAGAAACTAGAGAAAGAAGGAATCGTCACAAAAGTTGGTTGGAGTGAATGGGCAACTCCAATCGTGCCTGTACCTAAGTCAAACGGATCGGTAAGAATATGCAGTGGTCACCATAAATCCGGAACTGAAAGTGGATCACTATCCGTTACCCCGGATTGAAGATGTCTTCGCAAATCTCAGTGCAGGTGAGAAATTCACAAAGATTGATCTCCGTCAAGCTTACCTGCAACTCGAAATGGAGGAGGAGTCAAAGAAGTACATGACTATCAACACGCACACAGGACTGTTTCGGTACAACTGACTGTTATTTGGCGTCGCATCTGCACCTGCAATCTGGCAAAGAACAATTGACCAGATACTACAGGACATTCCAGGAACACAAGTTATTCTGGATGACATCATCATTACTGGGAAGACTGACCAGGAGCACCTAGCGAATGTGCGCCGAGTCCTCGAACGTCTACGCGATTACAATCTCAGGACGAAATCACATACTGCGGACACATAATCGACAAAGAGGGACTCCACAAAATGCCTGAGAAGATCGACGCTGTAGTCAATGCGCCCAGACCGGAGAATGTATCTCAGCTGAGGGCATACCTAGGCCTGCTTAACTACTATCCACGGTTTCTGCCAAATCTGTCCACAGTAGTATGGCCACTAAACCAGATGTTGGAGAAAGGCAGGAAATGGCGATGGACTGTACAGTGCGAGAAGGCGTTTTCGGAAACAAAGCACATGATAAGCTCCGATCAAGTGTTGACACACTACGACCCGCAGTTGCCAATAAAGTTGGAATGTGACACATCAGCTTACGGAATTGGCGCAGTCTTGTCTCACACAATGGCAGATGGAACTGACAGACCAGTCGGATTCGTATCACGTTCACTGACATCGGCAGAACGTAACTATGCCCAACTTGAAAAGGAAGCATTTGCGTTGATTTCGAGAGTGAAGAAATTCCACTCATATCTATATGGTCGCCGCTTCACATTAGTGACGGATCATCAGTCTTTGCTATCAATTCTCAGTCCAAGCAAGGGAGTACCGACAATGACATCTGCAAGACTTCAGCGCTACGCATTGTTCTTGTCTGGAATGGACTATGAAATAAAGTTTCGGAATACTTCCAGTCATGCGAACGCTGATGCGTTATCACGTCTTCCTATAAAGGAAACCTAAGACCAGGATGAAGAGGTCATTGATCCTGTGGAAGCCTTCCACATATATCAGGTGGACGCAGTTCCAGTGTCTAGTGCTCAAGTGAGACTTGAAACCCAAAACGACCAAATTCTGGCGAAAGTATATACTCTAACCAAGGACGGTTGGGCCTACACAGGTGACAAGGAAATCGCTCCTTACTACACGCGACGGAATGAACTTTCCCTGTCAGAAGGATGTCTGATGTGGGGAATCAGAGTGATAATACCATTGAAACTTCGCCCGCAGGTTCTACACTTGCTACACGAAGGACATTTGGGAGTAGTCAAAATGAAATCCTTGGCCAGAAAGAAGTCATGTTTGGTGGCCAGGAATTTACCATGATCTTGAACAGATGGCAAAAGGGTGCCCAGGCTGTCAACATGTACAGAAGCACAAGCGCCATTACACCCTTGGGAATGGCCGACGAAACCATGGCAACATGTGCATGTTGATTACGCCGGCCCCTTTCAAGGAACTATGTTTCTCGTCATCATGGATGCACACTCAAAATGGCCCGAGGTGATCAGCACGCAGTCAACAACCGCTACAAAGACCATCGAAATTCTACGAAGTGTATTCGCTCGTAACGGTCTGCCCGAAATTTTGGTTATTGACAATAGGCCTCAGTTTACTTCAGATGAGTTTGACAAATTCACCAAAGCCAATGCAATCAAACATCTGAAGTCAGCACCGTATCATCCCGCAACCAACGGATTGGCTGAAAAATGTGTACAAACTGTCAAACAATCTCTTCGTGCGATGAAGTGGGAAGTCGGTTCGGTCGAACGAAAACTTGCAAATTTCCTGATGACGTATAGGAATACTCCCCACGCAACGACAAATGAAACGCGCTGAAACCAGACTTACGCTGCGACATTGCTGCTAAACAGATGTCACAAGCAATTCGTTCAACGGTTCAACATCGTGAACTCGCAGTAGGACAATCCGTAGCAGTTCGCGACTATCGTGGGAACGACAAATGGGTTTCCGGTACAATCGTGTTGCGTACTGGTCCGGTGTCATACCAGGTCGAGATAACACCAGGTGTCGTCTGGCGACGACACATTGAACAAATTCGTGATGCCGAGTCTACAATCAAGTCTCCGATTCCAGTGCCGGAAGCCGTGGTTGTGTTTCCCAGTGGCGATCCTTCGCCATCCGTTCTCGCTGAAGAAGAGAAGAAATGTGACTCAACACCACAACCCTGCGAAACACGTGTGAAACCCTCCACTTCAATGTCTTCGCCCGTGAGAGAAAAACGTTATCCTTCGCGAATGCGCAAGGCACCGCAGAAGCTGGATTTATAAGTTATGACTCAGAGTACACGTAACTGTTGAAGTTTTGAGACTTCTTGTTAATTGAGATAATTCGAAAACTTGCTTTAATTTAATATCCATTACCTTTCGGTTGTACTCGGACTCAATGAGAGTGAACAGATACCAAGTGGAACATTACTTGTTACTAACATTCACATTAATGACGCTGCCTAACGCAGAACTAGGACAGTAATTTTACTAGATCATGACTACTGTTATTTTTCTAGAACGGACAAAGTTATTTTCCTTGCTGTTAGAACTTTGCTATGTTTGCTTCAAAATGTGAAATATAAGGGTATCATATCTCCAGTAGGGATTACTAAACTAATTGGGGAGGAAATGTGTATTTAGAACTACATGCTGATGCGTAATTACTATTGTTTTGTATCGGCGTAATGATTCATAATTGGATACTATAAAAAGTAGTTCCTGTTCCGCCATCTTATGGTTATGTCGTGTTTTGTAAATATATAGTGTATTTAAACGAAATGCGCTACAAAGTGGTTAAATGTTTCCCGCTCAAACTATGTTGTAAATGTCGACGGTCGGTTAGAGATTACTGGCCAGTCACCCATACTGGCGCACCAGGGGTCGCTGCTACTGATTACGTCAAAGCCAGCCAGCAGTACCCCCTGGCTGATCGCTTTGCGAAACTCTGAATTTAAACTCAGCCTATGAAATCGCTCACTAGATCAGTGGTTGGCGGCAGGTCAGGTGGTCATAATAAAACTAATTTCAACCAACCGTGGCTCGTGTTACATGCAATGTTTAAGAAGTAGAAACAATTATTCGAATACACAATACCGCTCAGCGTCTCGTACTAATGGGCGAACGGGTCATTATATATTGGGATTCCCAGAATTCGTTTATCCGTTTTGAAATTGGGACGGGTATTTGCGCTGTTCTCACGGGTGACGCAGTCGCGACTGGCGAAGTCAATTACTAGTTTGACTCCGCTAACTCCCGCACTTCGCACAGGAGATCTGCCAGGGCTTGTTTTGCATGGCAAACAACCCTGGCTTGCGAGGATGCAGTTACCTGGAGAATCCCTTTCCCACGCCAGCAGACATAAACACTTGCTGCCTGGCAAGACTTTGACAGCAGTAATCAACACAATGTAACTTTCTGGGTGTTGTACAACAGCCGTCCGTTTGATGTGTTTACCAAGCACTTTGACAGTCGGCAGAAATCACAATGTAGCAATCACTTCCTGTATGGTACAGAATTCCCGGGCACTGGGCTGCACGTGTCATGCGCTTGAACACAATTGAAATTGGATTAATGTGAGTGGTCTAAATGCATTGACTGGTTCAGCTGGGTTCCGGGCCCATGGCTTCTCTTCTGTGGACATCAGTAAACCCGTGCAGTTAGTATAACCCAGGTAAACAGGTATGGCATATTCTATAGAGGTAAAATCGACTCCAACGTGACAACGACAATCAGTGACTGAATGAGTGTTGTTTATATAGCTAGCTGAAACATGTAAGTTGTCATGTGTTAAATTAGTAAATTAACATTAAATTAAACTATCGAGAGCACATAATTTTGTACAAATGTTTTTGTCAGAAATTTGATAAATCTAAAGAGAGCACACCTTTTAAAAATTTAGTACAAATGTTTTTTGTAAGAAATTTGACATTACCTCCAAGAACGGCAAGAAGTGCCAATTATTTTGAAGTATGCAACTTTGTAAGCAATCAGAGCGTCTGCCAATATAGCAGGTGCCTCGAAGGGTGGGAAGTGGGTGCAAGTTATTTACATCTTCTGGTCTGAGTTGCATTTGTGGTTAAATGTGCTTTGATGTGGCAAGTGGCAACAACAGTCTCAGAGTATTTGGGGCCCGATATTTCCAGCTAATATTACATTGAGTGTGGACGCGAGTCATTATTGGCCAGTTTAGGTTTTTTTACAATGACAAACCTGTGATATTCTGAGGCATATATTCCTTCCTTCCTTCCTTCCTTCCCAGTTGTAATTACCGATCTTGGCGAGTCTCGAAGAAGGGCAGAATGGTTGTAGCGAACAATCCTGCCACTGAAAAATACTGCCGCACCGACCCTTGATGCGCATGTCCGGAAGTACAGTTTTTTTTACGGGGAGATGTCAGGGCTTGTTATATGTTAGCAAGGGGCTACATGTACACATACTTATTTAATTTAACGAACAGGTAGCCAGGGCCCTACATATGCGTACGTTCCAGATTATATGATTTAGTGTTAAAGTTTGACTGATACTGATTAGGACAGTCGCTTCCGTTAACTTTAATTGACCTAGCATATTAGAGAAGACTGGGGATTGTTGTAATTTTTTTCTCGTTGTAATAAAATATAACATTTCCGTAATTGTTGTTGTTGTTAATTTTCACTTTAGTATATCATGTAGGCCCTATATAGGTTGCTTTAGGAGATACTCATTTTGAACGACCCAAATATCATATTTTGAATAAAACTACATCAATATATATATATATATATATTGATGCCGTTTTATAAAAAATATGATATTTGGGTCGTTCAAAAGGAGTATCTCCTAAAGCAACCTTACCCAATCATAATACACACACACACACACACACACACACACACACACACACACACACACACACATATATATAATATATATATATATATTATATATATATATATATATATATATATATATATATATATATATATATATATATATATATGGTTGGGACAGGTTACTTTACATATATATTATATATATATAAAATTATGGTGCACAATGCACATGCAACATTCATCAATGTATACACAGACATGCCATTAGATTACTGGTAGAAAACACATCACCATCACAACAAAAGGAGTCGCCAGATTACTTCATGACTTAAAAACAAACAAATCAAAACAGTAATTTAGACCAGCATGATGTTTCGCCCCTTGCTAACATAGCAAGCCCTGACGCCTTCCCGCGTCAAAACTGTACTTCCGGACATGCGCATTACGGGTCGGTGCGGCAGTATTTTTCGCAACAGGGTGTCTGGCTAAGCCCCTGTTAGGAATACACAATACAGCTCAGCCCTGGATTGCGTAGATGGTCTATGTTATACTGACAAGATGAACATGATATGTTTGCAGGCAGGAGATACCGGAAGAATCCTACCTAAAGTACGGCTATTAATTGTCAACCTGACCAACCTTAGCATGGAACACAAACACATAAAGCCACCAGTGGAGCTGAGAGGGAGGTCAGTGACTTCACAGCTTGGGTTTAGCTGGCCAAGGTGCTGTTAAGTGTTTGTAGTGAAACATTATTCCATTGCGAAAATAACTTCTCGTCCATTTGTATTAAGGAAACTGGAGGTAAGTAAAAATAAATGATTAGGGTTGATCTAGAAGAGTGGAAACTGACCAAGACATTCTTAAGTGTGTGTCGTTAAAACATTACTCCATTGGGAAAGTAACATCTCATCCAGTTGCACTAAAGGCCTCGATACACTATCAGGCACTGTCGTACGACAATGCAGCATGTCTGATGTCTGCTACCTATGTTGGATAAGGCCTCCTACTGCCACACGTTCAGACAGTGCCTGGCGGAGGTGTGACTATGGGTGAAGGTCACTGTTTCCGGGCATGCCACATTTCCACAGAATGGCTGATCAGACAAGCAACGAGGAAGAACATAATTTGTACAATTTAAATACATGCCTTTTCTTTATTGTTTTAACATAATAATTGTTCCAACATTGTAGTAAACGTTTGAGAAATATGTGCAGTAATGTGTGAAAATATTATCATCTTGCATGCTAACTTCTCCTGGCATACACTTTCATTGCAAATCAAAATGGAAAGAATGTGTTTAACGGCTCTCCCTCACTGTTTCGTTCTATTCGTGTAGGTAACATATATAGTAGCCTGTCCTACCTGTACAGGGATAAGGTAACAGTCGCTGGGAAGATTAATCCTTGCGACATGTAAAGCCATCTGGGATCTAGATTATTCTTAGTATATATCAACGACTTGGACGGTGATATAATAAGCAAGGTGTTGAAATTTGCGGATGATACAAAAGTATTTAGAAGGATTAAACGTGATGGAGATAGACAGCATTTACAAGTTGATCTTAACAAATGGTCTGAAAAGTAACAAATGTTGTAAATTTTTTGGGAAATGTAAATGCCTCCACACAGGACATGGGAATGAAGGTGTACAATATGCAATGGGGGTACTGTACTAAGTACTACTATAAAAAGGTCTTATGTTTAACCATTAGTGCTGATATGAAGGTTTCAGAGCAGTGGGGAATTGTAGCTTCAAAGGGAAATCAAATCCTTGGATTAATTAGGCGCATTATAGCGTATAAGGAAAAAGAACTAATAATACCGCTGCACAAAACAGTGTATAGCAAAATATCTTCAAATATAACGGGATGAGTGTGGCTCAAATTTCCAGAGGGAAGTATATATTTGAGAATTGATGAAAGGCTTCTAAAATCTGCCTGTTCTAGTGGAGCGGTTGATAGAAATGGCCCATAATTTGTCTATCACATCGTCTAGTACCTCATTACTTGAGCGGGTGGTGGACATGGGCATGGTACTGAATGGTGCCCCTGGTGCTAGATGTCTGAATCGGATGTGTTTCGCTGTAATTATGAAATTACCCTTCGCAGCACACCAGGTTACACGTCTCATAAGCTTCATAATAGGTTGCGCTTGTGATCTGCCCTTGTTTATACTGTGAACGGTAGCTTCGTTGTCACAGTAGAAAATAATTTACCTTCCTCCCCATTCTGATCCTCATAGCGTAGCTGCTATGACTATGGGGCATAGTTCTAGAAATGCCATGGACAGCTGCTTGTTATCTTTAAACACTAATTCTGGAGGCCAAACTGCCTGGAACCATTGGTTTTGAAAGAAACCGCTGTACCCTATGGTCGCTGCTGCATCAGTACGCAATGTATAATCAGCTGCTTTGGTCACTTCTTTGTCAAGAAATAGGACTATCCCATTCCAGCCTGTAAGGAATCGGCGCCACATTGCCAAATCTAGGCGACATTCTACATTTAGCCTGACATGGTGGTGTAGTTCTTTAACCGAGGCTGCCAAAGCCAGGATGACAAAACTACGCCCTTGTCTTACCATCCTAGAAGCAAAATTTAAATGGCCCAACAAGCCCAATAGAGCTCAATTTTATACACTTTGCTTGCTTTCAAATTTCCATAACATTTCTCGAATTTTGGTGAGCTTGTCTAACGGTAACCTTGACTTTGAATGTTTACGTTCAAAGGGTCTCAACTTTGTTCATTTGAACTCTCGCAGCCTTCTGCCGAAACTTGACTATCTAAGAGTTCTCGCAGCTAACACTAAAGTTACGGTGATCGGCATCACCGAGTCTTGGTTAGATGCATCGGTCACAGACTCGGAAATTGAAATCACTGACTATACTATTCTCCGGCGCGACAGGAATCGCGAGGGCGGTGGTGTATGTATCTACATTAGAAGTGACATTGCTTTCAAACCGAGAGACGATATATATACTAATCTAGAAACTGTCTGGGCTGAACTGTATTTACCTAAGACCAAACCTATTTTAATTGGTGTATGCTACCGTCCACCCAAACAGATGGACTTTTTTAATATACTCGAACAATGCTGCATGGAATGTAATTCTTTCACCAACCAAGAATTCATCATAATGGGTGACTTTAACGTTGACTACACTCACCTGAATACTCGCACTAATCAGTTGTATGTGTCACTGAAGCATTATATGTCTATGTTTGGTATGACCCAGCTTATTAACACACCTACAAGGATTACCAGTACAACATCCACCATCTTAGATCTCATCCTCATCTCAGACCCTTATAAAATAACACAAAGTGGTGTATTAGATCTTGGCTTGAGTGACCACCAATTAATAATAATAATAATAATAATAATCTTTATTGATACATAATGTTAAGTATAGCACAGATGTAGCAGTAATATGAAACATGTATACATTACGTAACAAATGGAACGAAGCAACACATTGCTTGTGTTCCTTATTCATGTCATATTTGCAATGAAAACTATGATTCGTGTCAATAACAACAACAACAAAACATAATACATAAACATCTTCATAATAAACTAACTAATTATTTAATAGTGCATTACACGAGTACCGTAAGACTGAACACCAGGTGCATCTTAACATGACAACATTATACGAGTACCGTAACACTGAACACTGGGTACATCTTAACATGACAACATTATACGAGTACCGTAAGACTGAACACCAGGTACATCTTAACATGAACAACATTATACGAGTACCGTAAGACTGAACACCAGGTACATCTTAACATGACAACATTATACGAGTACCATAAGACTGAACACCAGGTGCATCTTAACATGACAACATTATACGAGTACCGTAAGACTGAACACCAGGTATATCTTAACATGAACAACATTATACGAGTACCGTAAGACTGAACACCGGGTACATCTTAACATGACAACATTATACGAACACCGTAAGATTGAACACCAGGTGCATCTTAACATAACAACATTATATGAGTACCGTAAGACTGAACACCAGGTACATCTTAACATGAACAACATTATACGAGTAACGTAAGACTGAACACCAGGTACATCTTAACATGACAACATTATACGAGTACCGTAAGACTGAACACTGGGTACATCTTAACATGACAACATTATACGAGTACCTAACATTGAACACCGGGTACATCTTAACATGACAACATTATACGAGTACCGTAAGACTGAACACTGGGTGCATCTTAACATGACAACATTATACGAGTAACTAACACTGAACACCGGGTACATCTTAACATGACAACATTATACGAGTACCGTAACACTGAACACTGGGTACATCTTAACATGACAACATTATACGAGTACCGTAAGACTGAACACTGGGTACATCTTAACATGACAACATTATACGAGTACCGTAACACTGAACACTGGATACATCTTAACATGACAATATTATACGAGTACCGTAAGACTGAACACTGGGTACATCTTAACATTACAACATTATACGAGTACCGTAACACTGAACACTGGGTACATCTTAACATGACAACATCATACGAGTACCTAACACTGAACACCGGGTACATCTTAACATGACAAAATTACATTAAAGCAGCATTTAGCATATGTTTGCTAGAATTAGACGCTTGGTCCTTTGTTTGAACATATGAAGAGATGTACAGTATTGTAAATAGTTATTTGTAATAAATGTATTCCAGATTTTAGGACCAACATAAGCCAAAGACAGTTGTCTGCAATTAGTCTTGCAGTATGGTATTTTATATGTTACTTCCTGCCTTGTATTATATTTATGTGTGGATATTTGCAGGACAAATACATCATGATATATATCTGGCAACATACCCCTATTATGCTTGTACATTAGAATACAGCATAACTATTTATTTACGTCATAAATATTCATTATTTGATAAGATGTAAATAAAGGCTGCGTATGATCAATAAATCCTACATGACTTATTACACGCAAAACTCGTTTTTGCAGTAAATGAATTTTAGCAAGGTATATATTCGGGGCCCTTCCCCAGACGACATTACAATAAGTAATATATGGGTATATAAACATGTAATACAGGTTTAACAATGATTTGTTATCTAATTTGTTTGTCACCTTTTTTATAATACCAATATTCTTAGAAATTTTATTTGATATATATTTAATGTGTGTGCTCCAATTCAATTTATTATTTATAAGCAAACCCAAAAACTTTATCTCATGTACAGTGTTAATTTGTATGCCGTCTATGCAAATGTTATTACACCTCTCTCTTATACTGATCGTATTACTAAAGGTCACTGTGTGAGTTTTCTGTATATTCAAAGAAAGTTTATTAATGTTAAGCCATAAAGATAGTTTTTTTATTTCAGAGTTCAGAACATTTTCCATTTCATCTATATTGTTGCCTTGTATAAAGATGCTCGTGTCATCAGCAAACATAATGGTAAACGTTGTGTCAGATAAAGTAGATAAATCATTTATATAGATAAGAAAGAGTAAAGGTCCCAGAATTGAACCCTGCGGAACACCACATGTTATGTTTTTAAGGGAAGATTTTGTTCCATAGAATTTTACTCGTTGTTGTCTGTTACTTAAAAAGTTACGAATCCATTGGAGTATATTCCCTCTGATTCCATAATGTGTTAATTTTCTCAATAATATATTATGATTAACGGTATCAAAGGCTTTGGCTAAATCCAGAAATAACCCAATTACGTGCTCTTTGGTATCAATTGCCTTACTAATTTTGTCAATTAGCAGTGAAATAGCCATATCAGTGGAATATCCTTTCCTAAATCCAAATTGGGAATTAGACAAGATGTTATGTTTCATTATGTAATTCATTAATCTATTGTACATTAATCTTTTAAAAACCTTTGAAAATACAGGCAAGACAGAAATAGGCCTGTAATTATTAATTAATGATGTATCGCCATTTTTAAAAACAGGAACTATATCAGCTATTTTTAGTTGATCAGGAACATATACTTGATCAAATGATAAATTTACAATGTAACTTAAAGGATCAAGTAGGTTGGAGAAGGCCTGTTTGACAATAATAGGTTTTATGCCATCCCATCCAGGACTAGAGTTTTTAAAATTCTTAATAATTCCCTTTATCTCATCTGGTGTGGTTGGCGACAAATACATTGAATTTTTATCGACTCCTTGGAGGTAGTCATCAGGTCTCATTGATATGATTGGTATTTTATCAGCCAGTTCAGGACCTATACTTGTAAAATATTCATTAAATGTATCAGCTATGCATTTTTTATTTGTTGTTAATTTACCGTCAATTAGTAATTTGTCATTAGATAAAAATGCTTCCTTCCTTCCTATGATACTCTTTAAGACTATCCAAGTTTTTTTCAAATTACCCTTGTGCTGTTGAAGCTCACGTCGATAGTATTCTCTTTCTGCTACAGTAATAAGACAATTTAATTTATTTATATATCTTTTATAATTAGTTTCATTGAAGACAGTCGGTTTTTTCAAGTAATACATATACAATTTGTGTTTAGTTCTAATAGAGTGTCGGAGTCCCATAGTAATCCACGGTTTATGTTTTCTTTTACTAATAGTTGTGTTAGCTAACGGAAATGAATTATATTGTACACGCAAATGTAAGAACATTCCTGTTAATCAACACAATGGTGTGACGTTAAGATTGCTCAAAAACTACAGTAAGGAAATTTTTGAAGCAAAACTGCAGGAGGTAGATTGGCAGGATGTATTGGATATTAACTCTGTACACGAGGCTTTTTATCATTTTAAATCTAAGTTGATGGCCGGGGAGATACTGCATCTCGTTCATGAAAGAGATCGGGCATTTACAAAATTCAAAAAGACCAAAGACATCAGTTGGCACGGAAAATACACTTATCTTCGGAATCAGGTTCAATATAAGAAGAAACAGGCCAAATCAGACTTCATTTCTAACAAGGCTAACGAATTCAAACAACAACCAAAGAAATTATGGCAAATGCTGAAAGGCCTCGGAACTTCGTCTCAGTGTAAAACTAAGCCAGGGAGTATAGGACTAGATATTGATAACAACATTTGTTTTGATAAATCAATGGTATATGAGCATTTTAACAAGTATTTTACTAATGTAGCCTCAACACTGGTTGGCAAATTTCCACCAAGTAATGGTAAATATGAAGAGAAACACATCCAAGACTTCTACAGGTCACTGGGTGTCACCAATAATAATTTCTGTTTTAGTAAAGTCAGCGAGAACAAAGTACTAAGCATTCTTACCAAACTAAATTCAAACAAGGCAACTTGTTTGGATCTATTGTCACCCATATTTATTAAGGATGGTGCCAAGCTCATTGCGTCTACTTTGGCGCATATTTTAAATTTATCTTTGTCCACCGGCGAAATTCCAGATCTTAAATCAGCAAGGGTGATGCCCATTTACAAAAAGTATAGTAAGAAGGAAGCCGGTAACTACAGGCCGATCTCGATTCTAAATACTATCTCGAAATTATTTGAAAGGATCGTCTATCAACAGCTGGACGAGTATCTCAGAGCACATCAGATCCTATATGAATATCAATCTGGTTTTAGATCCCTATACTCTACCGAAACATGTTTAGTACATCTCACAGACTTCCTAAAACAGGAGCAAGATAAAGGTAATTATATAGGTATGGTGCTTCTTGACCTTCAGAAGGCTTTTGACACCGTAGACCATAAGATTATGCTTAAAAAACTCGAAGCTATAGGACTTCACAAATCTGCCATAGTTTGGTTTCAATCATATTTATATGAACGACAACAATCAGTTGACATTGGTGGTATCTTATCAAAACCGATGACTGTCACATGTGGTGTACCCCAAGGGTCAATTCTCGGACCCTTACTGTTTCTAATATATATAAATTATATTCCATCGGCTGTTCGCTGCAAACTTCTTTTGTACGCTGACGATTCGGCTCTGATAGTTTCGGGTAAGAATACCCAACACATCCAAGAAAGTCTCTCTTCGGAGCTTGAGGCAGCCAGAGAATGGTTGATAAATAACAAACTGTCCCTCCATCTAGGGAAAACTGAATCAATCCTTTTTGGATCGAAACGCAAACTCCACACATGCAACTCCTTTCAGGTGAAATGTGCTGGCAGCACACTGACGTGTCAGACGCATGTTGAATACATGGGTATAGAGTTAGATCAGTCGCTAACTGGAGAAGGTGTGGCTGAGAAGATAGTTTGCAAATGAAATGCTAAGTAAAAAAATTTGTACAGGCAGACAAGAAATGTCAACATGAAAACAAAAAAACTACTTACCTCTGCCTTAATACAATGTCATTTTGACTATGCCTGTTCATCATGGTTCTCGGGTTTAACCAAGAAATATAAAACTATACTACAGTGCACCCAGAACAAGGTAATCCGTTTCCTTCTTAATGCACCAGCCAGAACCCAATTGGATCAACGGAGTTTAGACAGGTCAACATGTTACCTGTGGATCTACGGGTTAAGCAACTAAAATTGAACCTTATCTATAATATTGTCAATGACAGAGCACCGATTTATTTGTCCGAATCTGTCAACGTAACACGCAAGCAGCACGGTATAAATACAAGATCTAGTACTTTGTCTCTGCATGTGCCGTATGTTAAATCTGTCGGTCAAACTTCTTTTTACTACACAGGTATACAGGCATGGAATGAATTGCCATATAACATACAAGGTGCTCAGAACAAGAACCAATTTAAACTTTTAGTAAACAAGTTTTTGTTCAATTATCTTAATGATCAGGAAGTCAGCTCATTTATTTACTTTTAATTCAATCTTATTTTTGAGGTACCTGTATTTAAATTTTTTTAATATATATATTTATATATATATATTTTTATTGATGACGCATCTTTTGTTAAAAGTGTTTAATATAAAAAAAACTTGTATTATGTATTTGTAGTACATGTATTGGTTCTTCAAATGACTTAATAGTGCTTATAATCAGGAGGTAATGTCCCTCCTTTCTTAATATCATAATTATGAATGTCTTTTGACATCTCAACAGTAACTATATTATGTATTTATTATTGTTTTTTTAGTATGTTATTTTGTCATATTCTATTTATATATGTGTCATGTATTTGTTTGTCTGTCCAAGGACCACAATGGAAACAAGTGCTTGCACTTTCTTGTGTCATCCTTTATATTTAATGTAACCTGTATTTATATGTTATGTACGTACAAGCTTACATTTTATATTGAATAAATCATCATCATCATCTTCCATAGTGTCAGTGTCGACGATTATACCCAAATACTGTAACTGGACATTAGGTGCCAATGTCTTATTATGTGCTATTGGGATCCGTAGCATATTGCCACAGTGAAGGATGGATAGGCACCAGCTTAAGGGGATGCGATTGTCAGAGCATAAACGACTTTTTCGGATTTTTGAGAAAAAAACGAGTTTTGAGTTGACATTTCCGTGTAGAAATATTATTCAAGTTGTCATTCATGTACATTGCATTGTTGAAATAAACGTGTATATAACACAAAACATGCCTTTTGTGTGATGCCTGTCATTGCTAAGTCTTTGTTTTTATCAAATGAAGCGTGAATAATCGAACATTATGTGATTTTCCGGGACTGATTGCCGGCCGAAACACATGCAATACCAACATGGCGAATACCGGGGGAAAACCCCTTTTTCGCTTTGCATCATGGTAGAAACAGATTTAAAATAGGCCCTCGCGTATCCGAGTAATCCCGACTAAGAAGGAAGACCCCTCACGCCATCTCAGCGGCAAAGGAATGGGAAATCCCACGACGACTGGCCAGACGGCATCACGTGATGTCGGGTTCCCTCAAATCAACGGTTCTGATTGGTTGTAATATTAAGTTCCACTCAATGACGTCGGCTTGAGATACCAGCCACGTTAGATTTTATCGCAATTTTATAACTTCTACGTTTCGTTCATTTCCATAGCTTTCTAAAACAACATTATACTATTTGGTCGGGAGCGAGTTGGCGGTTACGGTGTAGGGAAGCGACGGAAGCTTGCACAGCTTCAGAAAGTGAGCGATTTGAAGAAATCGTCGAGTGTGTTGATGAACCGGGTGTCAACGAACCTACGGCGCTACGCCACGGCCACAGCCACGAACGGAGTAAGTTCGATGTCTGGTGTTTCGCTTGTCCCATGCTCTGTCATATACACTGACAATGCATATTATTTGTATATACATGTATATTTATATTTTCAGGTAGCATAGTTAACCTTTGTGGGTGTAGAAACGATTGAAAGTTGACCTAGTTTGTGTTGTTCATTGGTCCAGGGTCGATATCCAGGAGCTGTCAAACCCATCAAGGCACACCAGGATAGAAGTTACGAATAGGACTCCTAAATATAATACCGTATTGGATGATGTTGATGAATGGCATTAGTATTCTAAATGTTCAGTGGTAGTGTGGTTTAGATTAGAAATATGTTTGGTAGTTATATATTTATAATATATTATGCATTGTAGGGCAAGAAGGTACATCATACAAAGAACCTACATCAGATGCCATGTAATGACTGGAGGGTGCTTTTGTTTGCATTTTGAAAATGTCATGATACGTTGTTACAGTGCTGTTATTGTATTTGCAGGCACCGAGTCAGCCAGCAACTTTGCAGACTGAGCCTTCAACTTCTCGAAGGATATTGGCTACCGAATGGAAGTTTGGTTACGCCAAACTGTTGGAAGACATGGGTGTGACGCGTTTCTCGCTTGATGATGGTGATGACACTGCAAGCATCTCGGCAGTGATCGTATGCTGTGCTGTGCTGCCTTCACTCATGGCGAACCTGGCATGCACAGCATGTGGACAGCGCACCCTTGCTATCCATGCTGTGGACCGGCATATTGGCATGCTATGTAGATTGGGAACTTTTTGTACCGGCTATGTAATGTTTTGTTTAACTATTCAAGTTGGTTATTTGAAAAGCTTTTTACATAATGAGCCTTCATTTTTACAGATTTGTAAAAAAAATTACTGACAGGTCATTTGGGTTGTATGTAGTAACTGCACAAAAATTTTTGGTCATCTAAGGCCGATAGTTACTGCGATATGTGAACGGAAAACTCAATCCAAGATGGTCATCATAGTGTGAGAAAGTCTCGCATAATGTCTGAAACAAAAATTCAATTATGTTGTTATCATGATTTTCAATCTCTGAAAGTTTCAGGAATGTGACTATCTGTAATAAAGCAAAATGTGGTCTTGTTTACACTGACGTTTTTTTTGCCCTGTACATTTGTTTGTATAGTTGTTTTGTTTTTTGAATGCATAATATTATTTTGGTGTGCAAATGGACTGACCTTTATGTATTTGCTAGAGTATATATTGGAGAACATATCTGCAAAGTTTCGTTCATCTAGGTTACATTTTAGATGTTGCACTGTGTGTACCAATGTACCCAAACGTTGAACGCGATTTACGCAGAAACATGTTTTTCCTTTCACCTCTTGTCTTCCGTGTCATTTATCCGAGCTGTTACTTGACAGAAATGCTTGAAACTTGCCACAGTATTTCTTGATAGTATGCTCTTGAAAACTGTCAAGTAACTTTTCTGAAAACATTGCCTAGTTTTTGCATAATGGATTTTGAATGTAAAATTTGCCCTCCGTTTTTCCCAAAAAATAATCTAACATTTCAAAAATTCACACAAAAAACATATTTTGAAATATTGATGAAAACTCTTGACAGTTTTTATTGGAGTACTATGGAGTAAATACACACTAAATTTGGGCTGTCTATGTCTAGTGGTTACTGAGATAAGTGGAACGATAGTTTAATCAAAGATGGCTGCCGTACCGTGGGAAAATCCCCTAAACAAATTCTTTAAAAAATCCCCACTCAGTTTCTAACCATGACTCACACTCTCTGAAAATTTCAACTCTCTAAGTTCAATAATAAGAAAAAAATTGCTCTGACCATCGCATCCCCTTAAATGCATCAACAATATAAGTCTTGCATAACCACGATCCTCTGCCCCTTTTCTAAAATCCCACTAATAGCATCGTCTAATTTGACATAAGTTAACGAGTATTCCTCTTTGGTGATTAATTAATTTAAACTGGCATGGTTATCATTGTTATGGGGGAGGGGCAGATAAATCGACAATTAAACGTTTCTTTCCAGAGTACGTGCCTTCAGCCACACCAAATAGGCTCACGCTGTCGAGAAAGAGGGTGTTTCAAAGGGGCCTACCAAATATAGCTTCTGCACTTCGTCATCAGTTAATTTAACAAGTATTTCTGGCTGAATGTTAGCTGACCTAGTATGTGGGCATTCTAAAGTAATAGTCGATGGTTCGCTAATACCGGTGAAAAAAACCTCTCTCAGACCGTTGATTAGATTGAATACGAAATTCCTATGTGGGTGCTCGGCTAACTCTATCTCCAGTCTGTCAATGTCTATAAGTGTCGGGGTCACTGTCTGTCCACCTATCTGGTATGTCGCTGTCATTCATTGTGCAGTCGGTGGTCTGTTGTTCGTCCTAGTCATCGATTGGGGTGTCCCAACTGGGGATTTATTCGGACACGTGACACTAGCATGTGGCGCTCTACATACAAGACATGAATGGAGGAATTTGCAATTCTGAATCATGCAGCTCTGGTTTGAGTTGAAATTGTTACAAAGTTGCCTCTGCCCAACGCTTAGTCTGGGTCGTCCCTGGATGTCGGTATCAGCAATAGCATGGCTGGGTCTACCCGTTAATGGACCCCGGGAGAAATTTGAACCTATTGGTGGCGACTTTACATTCGCCAGCATAGGGCACAAACCACTCAAGTGGGCCACACTGCCGCACAACGAACACACGTTCGCGGTCTGACCCACGAATAGGGAACAAATCAATCCATTGTCCCGGACCCCCCAGTCAACCTTTACATTGACCTGCTGGATAAGGGCTGCGGATCGAGCAGCACAAGCCTCGTAGAAGGCAGTCCCTTCGATCCTGGAAGCAATGCCTACCACAATTGCCTCGTAAACATCGATCCCTTTCTATACCTCACACATGATATTTTCATACTTATTAAACGCTGTAATAAACTCGGCTCAAGTTAGGTTGCGGTTTAGCCGGGGGTCGTACGACAGCGGACGAGGAGGTGGGAAGAGCCGTCTCCTCCCGCATAGCGACTATACTCTCCCAGGTTAAAGTGGGGGATCAAGAGGGTAGCCAAATTAACGTCTTTACCGTCATGGATGGCCGCCCTCAGTGTTGCCGACACCGTCTCGGAATTGGAAGTGTTTATTTGATCCACATATAAAAACAAAACGGTACAATTTTCAAAAACCAGAATTATCTACAGCTCAATTATGAAATACTGTTTATGTGTTGAAATAACAAGCAGTACATACATGTATTATTAAGTAAAATATATAACATAAAAGTAGAAACAACTAATGTATGATATAATCAATTAGCAACATCCTGACCATGAACTATCAGGTTGCTGTAGATAAACAAAAACAGGGGTCAGGGAGACTGCCACTAAAACCATTATGGTCGCTCTCGTAGCAGCCACCCCATTTAGTAATTTTCAACAAAGTATGTTTGGCTTACTTAACAACTTTTGATAAAATGATAACAACACAAGTGCATAGTTTCTAATGCAGTAACGGTTACCCAAGTATTTGAATTATATTACCAATAATTCATGTCAAAATCTCAAAAACAAAATATAAAAAGTTATCTTAATTTGATAACTAGCAGGTAGTAACAACTACGTCAGACATAGTAATAACAGTACCTCTTGTACGTACATTAACAGAGGTAATAAAATTAAAACAAGATTATTTATTGATTATTTAGAATGTCCACATATATAACAATTTGACAATGAGCACTGTATTCTGTAATTTTGTAGAAAAAATATTTTGGTATAACTAATAAATCCTTGTAAGCTAGTGTTAAAATGTTGTTTTTTGTGTGAAGTGCAGTATTGTTAATTAATAATGGAATTTCAAACCTAATGAATCGTTTGGCAATGTCACGTTTTGCTCTGTTTGTATGGATGTTGTCGCCTATCGTGTATTAATGTTGTGAACATTTTTATTTAGCGTAAATGGTAAGTTTTGCAAATTATATATATGCTAGTAATGTCATATACACATATCTATAATACAATTTCAATTCCTGTAAATGCAGCAAATTTGTTACATTCAGAATTTTAGTTTCTTAAAATGTTGGTCTAGAAGACTGTAATTGAGATAAGACATGACACGAAAGGTTCGAACACAGTAGTTTGGGTGTGTCCACACACAGCGACGTATTTATGAGTTGGTTATCTTTATAATTGTCATATGTGAAATAAATAGGGCACTCACAGCTCAACTCACCTTTTCATGACCACAAAGGTAAGGTGACTGCATTAGTAGGGCAAACTTTCTAAATGATTCTATTATAAAAATAAGTTGGGATTCTTCCAGGGTGACCTGAACTGCGAGGTGAGTGTAAAGCGAGGTTTGACTGTAATTAATTGTCTCCTGTTGCAGAGAACACTATTTTACGACGGTGGCTTGGCAAGACAGTACCCACGTGATAGTTGCCTGGTCTAACCGGCCCCAGAACAAGTCCATGATCTGTGTGTGTGACATCACCACCGGATCTTGTAAC
The DNA here is from genome assembly GCA_963995525.1 of Escarpia spicata. NCBI lineage: Eukaryota > Metazoa > Annelida > Polychaeta > Sabellida > Siboglinidae > Escarpia > Escarpia spicata. The sequence goes on from OZ023212.1 coordinate 10,397,448, forward strand.
ATGGTAAGAGCGGCCTCTAGCTGCTGACATTTGTGACCCGCCACGGTGAACCGGAAATTAAGTTGAACCGGCTTATAGCTGGCTAGGCCGTGTCCCATCAATTTTGTGATTTTGGCAGAAATGCACACCCTATAAACTCACCTTTCAGTGTCCAGTTTATTATCATCAAAATATACTCCAAAACTAGTAAAATGCGTTCGTTTATGAACCCACATATTAAGAAACAATAGACAGTATCAACTAAAATTACCTGTTTTATCAAAATTTCGATTTTTTTTAAGTTTACTTAACTTTTAGCAATAAATCAAACACCACTGAAGATATTTCAACAAACGATGTGTTGTTTTACCGCTCATCATCTGTGGAATCAAAACAGGTAAACAACTCAATGTCACCATTTTGCAACTTAAAGGAAATAAAAACAAGGCATTAGCTATACAGATACCGAAAAATACATTTGTAGCATATATTCGATTTTAAGCCCGTCTGTGTAACAATTCCCGCGAAAAATATATAATTAATTAGCTAGGCGATCACGTGGTATCGTGTCGTCACACATGACATACTCGCATCAGGCCGATCCTTTCAATGCATTCAGAGCATGTTTACAAGGATAGCTTTTGGGTCGAAACGAGCGTCAAAATGAGTTATTGTGCGATATTCCGATATAATACAAACACTAGTCATCATAGAGGAACAAGCAATTATATTACGGTTCCACGTGAATCCAATTTTATTCAAAACAATGAATGCGAATGGGCCTATAACTATAAGCCGGCGAGGTTTCGCTGACCTTCGGCTCTTTTTCAGAATAATTATATCGATTGCAACCCACGGGAGATAATATACACCAATAAACATACATAGCAAACAGATATTGTATCCAGCTACGGAAAGTAACATGTTTAATTTCATAATATCACTAGAATATCGATATTTGAACGAGTTGTACAATTTATCATAACAACTTAAATCAGTCAACAAAAATTTCGTTGACCTCGATAGCTGAAGCGCTAGACACGTTGATTCCGTATAATTTATTTTACAATCGGGCGACGCCGGTTCAAGCCTAACACCAAATCATTACTTTTCTCGACACTTTTTGTTTATGTTTTCACGAAGTAATATGAACCAAATCATTTTTATACTATGATGCACACTTTGTAAATAATTTTTAGGTTCTGTATTAATTATGTATTCGCTACAAACATAACACATATGGTAATTATATATAACGATGGATTTGGATATTTCAAAATTTTATTTATTTTGTTTTCACATATTTAATTACAATATATTACTGAACAATATATATACACATATATATATATATATAATTTATAAATTATATATTCATTACATTATATTTGTCTGGATAAATAAAATTTAGAAATATACTAATGCATCGTTATATATTATTAACATATTTTCATTTTTTTGCGAATAAATATTTACTATAGAAATAAAAAATATTCAAAAACTGCATCATAGTATAAAAATGATTTAGTTTATATTACTTCGTGAAAACATAAACCAAAAAGTGTCTAGAAAATCAATGGTTCGATGTTAGCCTTGAACCGGCGTCGCCCGATAGTAAATTAAATAATACGGAATCAACGTGTCTACCGCTTCAGCTACCGAGGTCAACGGAATTTGTTTGACTGATTTATGTTTTTATGATAAATTGTACAACTCCTCCTTCATACATCGACATTCTAGTGATATATTACTATATTATACACGTTACTATCTGTAGCTGGATGCAATATATGTTTGCTATGTATGCTTATTGGTGTAGATTATCTCCCGTGGATTGCAATCGACATAATTATTCTGAAAACGAGCCGAAGGTCAGCGAACCCTCGCCGGCTTGTAGGCCCATTCGCACTCATTGTTTTGAATACAATTGTATTCACGTGGAACCGTAAGATAACTGCTTGTTCCTCTATGATGACTAGTGTTTGTATTACGTCGGAATATTGCACAATAACTCATTCTGACGCTCGTTTCGATCCAAAAGCTCTCCTTGTAAACATGCTCTGAATACATGGAAAGGGTCGGCCTGATGCGAGTATATGTCATATGTGAGTCACATTTCGGCATCCCGAAAAGCGAGTCAAAAATGTGCATATTCGAAAATGTCCGGATGCACAGCATAAAATGTGGAATTTATAATTTGTTGAATTTGTTTTCTTGGTGGACATGGACATATATAGCAGGATGTAATAAAATATGAATTCAAGCAATAGGTGTTTTATTCCCTTTCATACCCACTTTGATGTAGCAGGTCAGCTATATATAAGTGGGCTAGCCTAGTGGATGCTACAAAAGCAGCGCTTCATGACATTTTCACAGATTCAAGTAGACTTGTTTACCTGTTTTTGGTGAGCTCTAACTTTGGGTTAGTATAAATTTGCGCCTTGTATACAACGTAAACCATCTGGATTAATAAATATAATTTTGTCAGATATCAGTTTTTAAGGACGGATTGTAAAACATGATGATAATGCAGAGCAAAACTGTTTGTTCTATGGATATTTATATTCATATTTTATGGCATAATATGAGGGGAGGAAATTAAGAAATTAGCCGATGCGTGTCTTCTGCTTTCTGTTTTTCAGGACCTGGAGCAAGTTGGCAGTGAAGGACTGGGATGGGTCGACATAGTAAGTGATATTGCATCATAGAAGGCATTAATAATCTACGAATGAACCTTATTTTCTAAGCCCTTTAGGAAGTCACCCATTTAATATAGGGCCTACTATAAAATTAGTGTAACAATATGCAGGCTAGATATTTTCAATGTTAACTCCTTCCTTCCCTCCCTCCCTCCCTCCCTCCCTCCCAACAAGCAGAAGAAGAGTGAAACAATAAAAACACATTTTATTCCAGGTAATTTTATTATGTCATGTGTTTTTAGGTAACACCACGGGTAATTGGAGGAGGGCAATCGTATTTGATGGTATTGCCTGGAAGAGATGGTAACCATGGCTACTGGAAGCACATTGCCATGGTAACAACACAGGTCAGTTGCGATAGAGTTAGTCATGTAATGGTGGGTCTAAAAATGGCCCTCTGCATCTGTGGGGCGTTTCACTGATTTTGCTCTTTAAAATCTATTTCACTCCTTAACAGAGATCTTGTATACTGAAAACAAGGAGCACCAGGAAGCGCTACCAGGAGGCGCCACCAGGACTTTCACTGGTGTGTCACGAAATAGTTTCTCCTGTGTATCTAATGCGAGAGCAGTTTTTTGCAATTTGAAAATGCTCCTTAAATATAGCAAGGCATTCTGTTTGATGGTGGATGTTTCCATGAAAAGTTGCATTGTTGTTGTAAGGTACATGGGATGAAATGTGCAGCACGTTGAGTGATATGATCAATGACTATTGTGCTGTATAAGAACTTACCTTTTTTACATTTTATTTACCATTTGAAGAATAAATAACTGTGACTGTTTTCAGTACAACTCGGAGGCAACAAAGACGTTTGTGACACAAGGCACTTGGGATGTCATCAAATTAGTTGGTTATGATGAAGAAAAGAAGATCGTGTATGTGGACATTTCTTTGTTTCATTAAAAAAAATAGCATTGGCCTGGCAGTTTTATTGTGGCAAGAACATTTTGGTGAATACTGAATGGTGTTAATGTTGAACGCAGCTTCATGACAGGTAGTAAATGATTTTTTTATGGGAAGGCATATATCCATATTGTATTTTTGTGCTACAAATGTCAAGGCGATGCCAATTGTTGTCAGAAAAGCACCACGTGAAATTATACTTATAAGAGAATGCTGATGAATTAAGCAGTCATGTTCATTCTTGTTAAATATTTAAGTATAATTTTCTTAGATCATGCAGGCAAAGTCAAGTAAACAGCCAATCGATGAAATGTGTTTGATATGTTGTAGTTATTACATCAGTACTAAAGGAGACCCAAGGAAGAGACATATCTTTGGGTAAGTAATGTATAGACAGAAAGACAAACTGACAGACAGGGAGACATACATACATGCATGCATGCATCCAGGCAGGCAGGCAGGCAGGCAGGCAGACAGAAATACAGACAGGGAGATAGACAGACTTACAGGGAGCTGAGGAGACAGACAGACAGCGAGACAGATGTATTGCCAACTTGCAACTAGAAATGAAAACTTGTGCAGCACAAGTGTTGTATGGCTACAGATGTGACTATTTCCCTGTCTACGATATTTTTTTTTTAGGATGACAAAAGTCCTTGAAAGAGCTATCATCTTAGTATCACATTGTTCATATATCGTGAATCTAAAAGTAAAATAATGTAATAAATGTCCTATGTAGCACCCCATCATCATGATTGTTTAATGGTTCTGTATATTGGTACTCCATTAACGCCAGCTTAAATAATGGGGATATGTCATACATGTTAAGTCTCCTGAATTCACTGGAAAACTCCCGGAAATCCACCAAATTTCCCGATCTCCTGGAAAGGAGAACCAATCTCCTGGATTGTCAGTGAAACCCAAAAAAATCTTATTTTCCGAACTCGGGATGGCTTAACTGGGTTTTATTTCCGGCTGACTCCAGTTTTTCTGGGTCAATAGAAAGTGGTCAGTACCGGTTAATACCAGTGTCAATGAGTTAATTGCAATTGGTCAGACACTGCGCTAAATCTCATGAATAGGGACGTTGGACCAAGGCCGCTCGGACAACAAAGCGAAAAGGGGTTGTTTAAATCATGCCTTGCGTTGACTAGACAACAACAACTATTTAACTATAATCTTCGTCTACGTCTGTAGTTGATATTGCATACAAGCATTAGACGAGCACCACGAACCGCGCTTGAGGGTGCGGGTTCCCTATTATCGTTCACCGTCAGTTTGCCGATCTTGTAGAACGAAGTGTAATCCGTTTAAATCTATATTCAAATAATGTTAGTCGATCCATCTACACTATGTACACGTTTTATTTCATCCATGTATATCTGTAAATGTTAGAACTAGAACACATTATAAATTAAAAGATGTATTTTATAACATCAAATGCTCCACCAGCAAGGCCAAAGTCACAATAGTAAATTGATTACGCATGCCTCCATCACCCAGGCCACGGTAACAAACGTTGGAGAAAATACAATGCTAAGTCCGTGTTCTTACTTGTGAATATTGTATCTGTTTGTAACAATATAATAACATATTTGTAATAAAATATGATGTATTTACTGCCTATATGTAAGGTTCGTTGCACCATATAAATATATATTTAATGTATGAACACATATGCCTAGAACATCAAATTATTAAACTTTTTATTCTTTCTAGCATACCTATAAAGCCACAAACATTTTAGTTTACATATGATTTATTGAATTATTTTATATCCACATATAATTTATTTAATGTAACACATTATATACATATTAACATGCAGTTATGTGCCATTGATTTAAGAGCACATGTGCAATGCCTTTGGAAGACCCTCTTTATGTATAAATCTCATGCATTGGCATTTCTTAAACTTAACGTTTTATTAAAACATGGTTATTAATGTCTATGGAAAGTATTATTTTTTGTTATATTTTAATCCGATTTACGTATAAATGCCTGGTTTTCCAAGATCATCTAATTTATGTATAAATTCCCGATTTTCTGAGACCCTCTGATTTGTTTACGTATAAATGCCCGATTTTTCGAGACCTCTAATTTACGTATAAATCTCCTGGATTTACGTTTCTGAAACTTAATATGTATGGGATATGTTTTGTTTTTGGTTGTAATCATCGGAGTTTTTCCAGATCATGTTCTTTTTTCCGGTTTCTGACAGATGATCACAAGTCGAATCAGTGGGAAAATTAAAAAACTTTGCCATTAAGAATGTTCGTGGTAATTGTGCACCTTAATCGAATTGTTATCACAATTTGACAAGCCATGTTGGCGACTTTGTTGACAATGACAATTATTATGCATTCTTTCGCCCAGTACGACATGTTATTGAACTAATGCATACTTTTTGGTGATTGTGTGCATTTAGACTTTTTTATATAAATGGTTACCGAACTGTTTTGAAATAACAACATATAACATATTAATATTTGCGGTTTTTATGACAAACGATAATCCGTGGTATCTCGTTTTAACTCCCTTTCTTACATAATTATGGTAATGTAATCCATGTGTTTTATTTCATATTTTAATATGTAAAACACATCGAATGGATCAGTATTAATTTAATAAATGGCTCAAATGACACTGGTTTGTCATTGAAAAACTGAACTGGCCAATAATGGCTGTGACTGATATGAATGACTTTTACACAAGCCGTTCACACACTAAAAAGCACACTTTTGAATAATTGAAGACTGGCAAAAATATTTCTAGCTAAGGGCCTGTTGCCCAGATTGTTATCACAACTGACGTGTCTGTTTCCTGCAGTGTGGAGTTGCCGGTGTCATACAAACTCTCCACCCCTGTGTGTTTGACCTGTGACCTTGGTGAAGACTGCCAGTATGTGACTGCGTCATTCAGCCACACCGGCAAATATTACCTGCTGTCTTGTCTTGGCCCGGGAGTTCCACAATACACACTACGTAGTACACGTGACGATACGAGTAAGTAGACGAGTTCAACGTTCTTGATATGCTCATGTAATGATCTGAGTAAGTAGTTGTGTCCATTATTGATGCAGTACAACGATTTTGATAAGATCGTGTAACTTAATCTCTTGTTAAACAGTCAAACCTCGCTTTATGGTCACCTCGGTAATACAGCCACCTTGTAATTAATGTCACCCTAGAACAGTCCCGAACATTTCTGCATACAATAAAGTATGGGAAATTAGTCCCACTGATATATATGGTCACCTTGCTAATGAGGTCACTTGCCCATTCCAAAGGGTGACCAGAATAGTGAGGTTCCACTGAATATCTGTGTTTTAGATGTCCTCTGTAACACGTGTTTGTTTAAAGATGAGATAGTGACTTAGGGTGTACAGTAAATTATCTTTGCATTCATGTTGGCAGCTGAGTTAGCTTACAGATTAGTCAATTACTTTGTCATTCTAACGATGAATGATTTGTCATATGTCCTAAATTTTTAATGTTTACCACCAAATATACCATTACATTTGTGCATCATTCAAATGTCATTTTAGCAAACATACAGTGTATATATATATATATATATATATATATACATATATATATATATATACAAATCTAATATATTGTATTTTTATTTACTGTGTTATGACTGGTTGGTTTCAGATATTCTCTTGGAAGATAATGCTTATCTAAAGGAACAACTTAAAAAGAAAGCCATCAGTAAGCCAGAATACCACAAGGTGGAAATAGACAGTGGCGAATGTTAGTATTCAAATATATATATTATATAATTTCTTTAGATATATAATTTGTCGACATTAAATCATCACTGAAATTATTTCAGTATCGTATGAATGATGACCATGATATCGTTTGTCAAATTATTTATTCTGGAAATGCAAAGTTTTGGTTTATTCAACAATGTTTAATTTGTTAACTTGTTTTGTTGAATTTATTTTAATTCATTTACTGATTAAAACTTGTCTTTGGTGTATAAGATGTATGTCAGACTGTGGTATTATTTTTGTATTTTTTAATTTGTTAGTAAATAGTTGTCATGTGATTCAGTTATATATATACTGTGATATCACACGCAACTAGTTGAAGGGTCAAGAGCTGTAGTGTTGTTAGTAAACATACTTATGGCATTTAATATTTTAAAGTTACCCAACAAAGTGTTGTATGATAATATTGGTTATGTAATTTTGAGTACTATGTTTACAGAGTATGTTGTCTATCTGTTTGCATTCATTCTATGTTATTTAACATTAGTTATATAAAATTTAATTGAAATCAAGTACTGCTCATCTATGCATGTGAATGTATATGTTTTACACTGCACAGTAGTTTTGTATTTCTGTTCTTGGTTTTGTAGATATATGGGTCAAAGTGTTCCTACCGCCCACCTTGAACAAGGAGCACACTGTGATATATCCGTTGCTTGTGCATACGTATGTATTGACATACTCTTGAATCTATATAATAAACCAATACAGTTCTCTGTCTGTTTGTTTGTCTGTTTGTTTGTTTGTTTGTTTGTTTGTTTATTTGTTTGTCAGTCTGTCTGTGGACCAATATCTCCGTTAGTTATACATGTATAACTAACGGACATTTTGTGTGTGATCTAGCGGGCCCACTGGGGATGTTTGTAGATTTTTGAAATTCATCCTGGAATGGGGTTCTTGGTGGGTCATACATTTAACGTGATACCTCCATAAGTTTTGCTTGTATAGTGCTGCAATTCTGTGTACGATCTAGCAAGCCCATTGGCATTGGGATGGTTCGTAGGTTTAGATTTTGTTGTAATTCGTCTGGGTGTGGGGGTCTTGGGATCACAATTTTTAAATAACATCTCCATCAGTTTTGGCTGACATTTTATGTGTAATCTAGCAAACCCACTGGGGTGCTTTGTAGATTTAGATTTTTTTTTCATCTGGGGCAGTTAATGGTGATCTCGGAGGATCACATACACGACTGCCTTGAAGTTGAGGGAGAGGGCAGCAGAGGACGAGAGAGAGGGTGCGAGGGTGAATAGTATGAAAGTTGTCTTTAACATAATTGCATTGATTGGCGTGACTACAAAACAGTACCAAGCCTGTGTTATATTCACCTGTATAAGTTATAACTCAACAAACTCTGAATCGGTAACTTTTTAATAAAAAATGTGTTTGTTCAAAGCACCATTCATGTATGGAGCCACATATCAAAGTCATGTTTTAAAATTGGATTTAAAAGTAATGATGACACAGCATAAGTAAGTTTATGGCATTATATATGAATATTTTATGTACTGTCTCACAGTGATTGAATTAAATTCCTCTCCTCTATATTTTATTGTATTAACAATTCATATATATATATATATATATATAATACTGTTGTTTATGAATGTCCACCACACAGAGAGAATTTCCCTTGGGAACAATAAACCTCTAATCGGCACCACTTAAATCCAACTTAGCAGTGGCATATTTACAGGTGGAGGCATTGTGTCACGGCCCCCTCGACAATTGCATATTTATTTATTATCTGTTACGCCACTATGTTTTGCCATAGAAGACTATTGGGTAACTAAACTTGGCCCACCTTTCTGAGAAGATCTGGGATATTCTGGTGCATTTAAATATAATAGAGTAGTTTTGTGGTGTAAATGTGACGTGCCACAGTAAAGTGGGTATTAAGTTGGACAAATGTTAAATAATTAAAAAATGTTGTACCTTTTTGGATTCCTCAGTTGAAATATCTTCAGTGGTTTTTTGTTTTTTTGCTAGAAATGAAACAAATGTTTTATAAGTGATGTTATCAGAAAAGTGCAGTGAAAATTCGGTTACATGAAAAATCAATGCCCATAGCAACCAATTATTTAGATGTTTATTATTATTTGTCAAGGAATATGAACCGGATGTTGAAAGATAAGATTACAAGGCAGGCATTTCAACCAGTATCGAAAAATTGATGGAACATCATCTAGATATCTGTTTGGCCCGTGTGTAGAGTAGACCAGTGTCACTTAATGCTCAAATATGTACATCTTTCCCGTTTCAGGTATGGAGGCCCCGGCTTTCAGTTAGTGACATTCAGGTTCCACCTAGGTTGGGACGCATACCTCGCTAGCTCTAAGAAGATCATCGTCGTCAGGGTGGATGGGCGTGGCAGTGGGGCGCGGGGTCAGAGATTCCTACACAGCATCTATAGAAAGCTCGGCACATTTGAAGTGCAGGATCAGATTACTGCTGTCAGGTAATGTCAGGGCGGCGATGGTGAATCTTTAATAACAATAATGTATATTTTATATATATATTATTATTATTATTTTTTTTTATATAGCACCATATTTATAACGTTCATAGCACTTTGCATAAGACTAATAAATAGTAGAAATAAAACAAATTTAAATATAAGAATAAATATATTAAGATAATAGTGCTGTGTAAACATCAGTAGTTTAAGTAAGTTGGTTTAAGTATTAAAATAAGTACTTAAAATGTTCTTTCGATTATAAAAAGAGATCAAGACAGATATAAAAATAATATTAAACTTAGAACAAATGTTTCTGTGGTCATTCTAGTAGTGTAAGCAGGAACACAAAGTGAGTCTATAAAGCTACCTTGAAAGGTTGAAGAGACGTTTTAGAAGTAACTTTGATGTTAGGTTTATTGGTATGTTTTTGTAGTTGTATGTTTTGTTGAATGTCTTGGGTATAAAAATGTTACCAATTGCAAAGATGTCATGCAGATATATTTAAGTAACAGTCTTAATGTAAGAGGGAACATTAAGATGAAATATGCACTCATAGGGTTGTTGATTAGCATATTAACACTTGTGGAACGCCTTACTTATCTCTGTGCCTTTCTGTTTTCCCTTCCCCCAAATAAATGCATGCATTATTATATACAGACAGAAAATCTCACCCATTTACCATCCAGCTGTACACTATTATCAGTTGTCTTGTTTACACTATTTTGTTTGTTTTCGAAGTTCATAGTAATGACAAAGATTCTTTTCACAATTGTGAAAATATCATATTGGGGTATCTTTGTAGTTTCAGTCATTCCGTTTCATTTTATTTTAGATACTTAAAAGAAAAGTTTACGTATATTGACAAAGCCCGCTGTGCCATTTGGGGTTGGGTGAGTACTCGCTGAATTCAAATCGCTGATTTCAAATGAATTTACAAAAATCTTGCATGTCACAGAAATTGTGAAAAGAAAGAAAATGCAGGATATATAAAATAAAATGTTTAAATAGTAACATGTCAGTGAATTTACATTAATTTTTAAATGTGACAATTAAGGTCAGGACCATTTATAATTAGTTATGTAGATGCAGAATGTTTTCTAAAAAAAATTACACACCCATTGAGCGAAAACCATCCCAGGTATAAGCCTTCTGTCAGTGGACATACGGTGTAAAGTTAGCCACAGTATATCAAACATATTCTTTCTATGCTGTGCAAACTGAATATCAGAATTGGTCCATGTAACTGCTATAATAAATATGTTAATAAACTCCTCTTGATAATGTTACTATCCTCAACTGTTCATGCTTTGATATGTTTTTGTTCTCCCTCTTCAATTTGCCAATGACACATTGACTGTCTTAATGGAATATGAGCAGTCGCAATCCTTTCTATTAAATTATCTGGCAGCTCTTTGCATACAGCAAACTGGGTATTATGTTGCTTGGGTTTATTTTGTTCACGAGCCAAAAATAGCTGTCTAAGTTATGTTCCTTAAGTTGTGTGATTTTGGCACAAATGCTTACATTATAATCTCATTTTTTCAATTTCAATGTCCTGCTTATTGTCCTCAACAAAGAATCCAAAACTAATAAAATACACCCATTTAGAAACACAAATGAAAAAACAGCAGCCAATATGAGTTAAAATAACACTATTTCTCAAAATATCATTTTTTAAAGTTTGCTTAAATTTTTGCAATAAATCAAACACTACTGAAGATATGAAAGACATTGTTCGTGGCTCCAAGATTCCATTACACAGGAAGAAATAAACTTACTTTGGAGCAATAATTATTGTTGAAACATATGTGACGTTTCGACACATCTACAGCGGATTTTGTTCACTCACTGAATCCGAGCCGCGTCACGTGACATCAGTGCGTGAACAAGATCCGGGTTGAAACGTTGCAAACGTTTCAACAATTGGTCCAAAGTAAGTTTATTTCTTGCTGACTACAGAAGATACTTTAACAAACGAGGCATCGCTTTAAAGCTCATTATCTGTGGAATCAACAAATGTACAAAACTCGGTTTCCAAATTTTGCAACTTAATATCCACTTTGCTGTGACAGGTCACATACGTCTGTAACATCTGCAGTAGATGTGTATCCGGTTTGGTTTCAGTCTTACGGTGGATTTGTAACAAGCCATGTTCTGGGCGATACGTCGAATGTGATCACATGTGGCATCGCTGTGGCTCCAGTGACAGACTGGAGATACTACGGTGACGTCCTAACACATATATACTACTTTATCTCTGAATTTCTGTCATTGATGCAATCATCTTATCTAATCGTCTGTAAGACAGATTAGATAATAAATGTTGCTTACAATATACTTCCATTGATGTCCCTCCTGCATAGCGCTTTGAAGTTCAAGCACCGTTATTCTGAGTTCAGACAGGAGTAGTTTTTGGTAAGTTTGATATAGTATACCTGTTTAAGAACGTTTTAAGAAGTTGGTGAGGAGTCGACTGAAGTGGGCTGGGCATGTGGAGAGAATGGGAGGAGAACGGCTGGCAAAGAAAGCAGATACTAGGAGAGTGGAAGGGAAAAGGAGGTGAGGAAGACCTAGACTGCGATGGGAGGATTGTGTGAAGAGAGATTTGGAAGGATTGGGAGAGGAGTGGAGAACGGGAATGAAAGAGAGAGGGGAATGCAGACAGTTGGTTGATAGAGATAACAGTGCAAGATTAGTGAGGGGAATGAAAAAATTATTACGTAAATCAAGGACCGGAATCGAGGCCAACGTCACCCCTGACAGACAGGGAAACAAGACAACAACAACCTAGTCACCTCAGCTTTGACTGCTAAGTAACCAGTTCTCTTGTTACTTCTGGAACAGAGCTGCACATTGGCTCACGTCCATCTAACAGCTTCGTATCTAAATGTAGACCACAGCGGCTAGAGTTTCGGACTCTCAATCAAGAGAACCTGGATTTGAATTGTGTGTTGCCATGTCATTCAGTCTACATTGCTTCAGTTCACTCAGCTGTATGAATTAGTACCTGTCTATAGACAGTGGTTGATATTTGTGTACGAATAGTCTTTGCGCTTTAATGGCAGTGTTGCTGAATGCATCTCAGAGAAGTCAAGATACTGTTCAGTTGAACAGGTCTGCCAGGGAGTAAAATGTAAAACGCTTTGAGAAGTCCAAAGGACTGGATACTGCGCTACAAAAGAAATAAGAACTTATCTTTAGTTTGTGCAATCAATTGGTATTTTGATATATCATTCATTCTCTTGACCTGGCACTGGTTTTTTTTATAATATTAACCACTGGTATAAAGAGTTGCTCAGATTGTTGTCAGTATCTTCTGTTCACCTTAGTGTAGCAAACATTACCATAAGTAGTATACACCGGATGAGCAACTGCTTTCATTTAGCGGAGGCTACAACTTGTTATGTTTCATACAAAACTAAAGAATGGTATGATGATGTAATAGCATCCGTAGGATGCAGTGAAAAATATCTCGTCTCTGCTTTGTCTAATAACATGGCAATGTTAAATAAGCACACCATGTTACAGTTGTATTGTTTTTTTCCTCAGACTCGGCGTACACAGAGAAATACATGGGTCTAGCTGCTGACAACTATAGAGGATATGATGTGAGGAACTTACATTTGATTCCGTCTGTTTGTCATCTTAATGTATGCATAATGGTGGCTATAAAGGGGCACATGTATGATTTCAGTGTTGGACCGAGTAGTTTTTGCGTTTATTAATTTATTTATAAGAGTAGCTCTTTTGTGATATATCATATCTCACTCTTCAAATTGTTCGGTTGTCGTCATTCTATTATCAAATTCTCAAGTGCTGTTCAGTCTAGTGTGTGTGTAATATGACCGCTGATATTGTAGTAATTAACAATAATAATAACCATATTTCTTGGCATCTAAATTATGCAACATATAATGACATAGATACTGAATTATTAGTATAGGTAATCAGCAATATAGAAGTATTAGACGAGCGGCAAACCCCCTAAAAGTGCTTCATTTTAAGAGTTTATATGGCGCCCCCTTCACACACCCAAATGTTACATCATTTGAAAGCCCGACATCTCTCCGTCCCAACGATGGCCTGTCGTAGAGTTGCCAAGTGGTGCAGTAAGCGTGAATCCAAGGTTAAACAAGGTCATCGTCAAATGATGAATTTTCGAAATTGTGTCCTTCGGCAAACGCCTTAACATTACAATGGTTGTGCATCTATTTTACATAATAAGGAGAATGTTGAAGCATATATTTCTGGAAAGGTTATCATCTCCCTGTCAAAACGAGGTACGATTTGTAGCTGTTGTGGAACGACGATCAAAGAGAGTCACCATCAAGTGATAAATGTTCGAAATTACGCCATCCCGCAAACGTTGTGCAATGTCAGTGGTTGCATATATCTACGTTACTTATCTATTCAAGACCTTGCCATATACCATTATAAAGCCTACCCTCTCCCTGTAAATATGGGACATGACGGAGAGCCAGCGGGTGATGCAATAGGTGTGGAGTGAAGGTTAAACAAAGTCACCTTCAAACGATGAATGTTCAAAAATGCGCCCTTCCGCAACAGTTTTGCTATCAAACAGGTTGCGTAGCAACTTGTTTAAATACACTAGGCCATGTTACAAACCGTAAAAACGCCCATTGTATCCCGTCAAAATGAGGTAAACCAGTTTACATATTCTTGTTGATATAATATACATATTATTATATTAATACACAAGTATTTGGTCATTAACATGACGTGGTAATTAACATGACATGGAAGTTAAAGAACTTGCCCAAAATGTAATTAGAATGTTGAAGAAGAGAGGCGGCAGTCACAGATTAGGATTCTGCAACGCAGTCGGTCAACTGGATCAATCTTTGGTTGCCAAAGGTACTAAAGATATGTTGGTACTCTGTGGATAATCCGGTTTTTATTGTACACTCTTGGAGTTACCGACGATATTGCTGATATATACATGCTTGACAGGAAAGCAATTCCGTCGACAGGGAGCAAAAACCAGTGGTTTAAAAGCCACCACTCTTGAGTCCTTGACAGATTACACGTTTACATCGTCTAGTCGAGCTTCTACTTCCTCTTGCAGAGGCACTAGATATAAAGAATCAGCTACTTTTAATGTCTCTATCGAAATACACAGCCAATGTGGAGTGAATGAAATTTTCCCAAGTTTGGAAACAGCAAAAGTGAATATATAACCACCGTCCACTGGATCGCCTACCACTAGACCATCACAGCCCGCCTGTAAGTCAGTGTTTTTTGTATTCTCCGTCAGTTCCTCTGAACACATATATTATTGTAAACTGTTTGGCAAGCTTCTTCGGGTCGTCAACGTCACGCTTCATCCTGGATGGAATACTACCAAAGCAGTTGAACGTGGACTTTTCCTCGTCGTCTTCCATGTTGAAGAGACATGATCTTGAGTACTGTGAGTTTCGTAGTCTTTCTGACGATGTGACGCAAAACGTATTTCTGGTTTGATTGTCCCTTGAAACGCCAATGATGTCATTATGCATCTTCTATAATCTATACATCCATTCAGTTGGTTGATCAGCTCGAACTTGGTTGACAACTAAGTTCCCATTAATGAACATGGCATAAACCTGTAGCGAACAACATCGATATAGGAAAAAATCGTATATTTAAGTTCAACACCAAGAAACACAGACAGTACATCTACAGATCACCACAGTTTGGTTCTATGCAAAGATGTGCTGAAATAGATGTCAAATCAGACAAAAACCGACATTTTGACCCCAGTCGATTTTGTGACCTTCAAAATGACCGTTAAATTCAAAACTGAGGATAACATCCGCTCTAGTCTTTATCCACCTCATAGGCGTGACTGATCCAACAAAAGCTACCAAGTATTAAAGAAAAATGCAGTTAGAAAATCAAAAGGACTTCTCAATGTTTGTCTAGGTCTAGTATGCTTTAAATATTAACTACATCGATAGGGACCTTGTTCAATTTCATTTCACATATATATATATATATATATATAGCACGAAATTACAACACAATGCCATATATCATTTAACGGGGATACCATGCACTTTCTAATGGTATATAACGTGGCCTAGTTTATGCAAACACGTAACTATACAACTATTGTAATGGTAGAACATTTACGGAATGGCGGAGTTTTGAACATTCATCGTTTGATGGCGACCTTGTTTAACCTTCAGTCCACACTGACTGCACCACTCGATAGCTTCCCGTCGCATCCCGTATTTTCGGAGAGACAGTAGGCTTTCCAATGGTATATGACATGACCTTGAGTAGATAGGTAACGCAGATATATATATATATATATATGTGTGTGTGTGTAAAACCATTGATATTGTACAACGTTTGCGGGATGGCGCAATTTCGACCATTTATTACTTGACGGTGACTCTATTTGATCGTCGCTCCTCACCTACTCCTTCTACTGACAGCTCCAAGTCATATCTCATTTTGACGGGAAGAAAGTGTTCTTTCACGTAGTATATGATACGTACATGTAAAGTAAGTAGTTACACATTCATTGTAACTTTATGACTTTCGCGGCATTGCAAACAAATCGAATATTCTTCATTTCACGGTGACATTATTTGACCTTAGCTCCACACTTATCATATCAGGTAACAGCTCCACATCGTTCCTCGTTTTGGTGGGGAGATAATAAGCTTTCCAAAATATATGACATGACCATTTCATGATTAAGTAAAGTAGAAATACAATCATTGTCAAGTTAAGACGTTTGCGGAAGCGCATAATTTAGAAAATTTATAATTTGACGGTGACTTTGTTTGACATTGGATGCACGCTGTCGGCACCATTTGGCAGGTCTACGACAGGTCTGTTTGGGATGGAGAGATGTAGGGCTTTCAAACGATATAACACCTGGGTGTGTATAGGGTGGGGGGGTATTTAAGTTTAATAGGTTCTACCGCTTGCCTATATCATCAACCAGCATTTTGAAATAAAACAAGAAATCACCTACTGTTTATGATGTAACGGACTGCCATGCTGAGGCTCTTTTATGAAACGGAAAAACAAGTAATATTAATGTAGTTCATGCTAATCAAGTGAAGTGGGTGCGGGCGTGCGTGCGTGCGTGCGTGAATGCGTGTATGTAAACAATACAATAACCGCATTCTCCATGTGTTACAGAATGCAAATGTTTCACGGAAAGCTGCAAACATTCGTGGGAAAAACTTGATGCTGATACATGGAAGTGCCGACGGTTGGTTTATAAAAAAATATTAAACATCCTGAATGCATGACCGCCCATATTGTGTTCTTGGACTAGTAAATACACAGGCAAAACATTTATAAAGTCGTCAGATTTGTCTATGTATGACCAATGACAAGTTGTAGTAATGACACTTATATATTGCATAAACATTGCTGATAACACACGCAACTGCAAAACGGCAAGGAATATCTCTTGTGCCTGTATGACTTTCAATTTTCAGAAATATTGTGTTATTACAAATTGCAAGATATAGCACGTGGGTATTATAGCAAAGATGATGCTGGTGACAATTTACATACATATATGTGTGACAGTGTTGAATGATTATTATTGTAGTCCTTTACTAATTTGTACAATTGTTATTTTGGCATATGTTTTTTGAAAACATCGGCTGAATGAAATGTTTGGAAATTTGGATCGCCGATTCTTCGATGCGATTATTCTGATTGTTTTTGTGCTTCGCAGATAATGTCCACTTCCAACACACTGCTCAATTCGTCAAGGCTCTCGTGGAGGCTGATGTAGACTTCAGGGTACACGTGAGTCTCCAGTTAAAACTCCCTTCTAAAATTTATTTAGCCTGCCGCAAATCAGGTTCGCTATGTTTAATATTTTTAGTATGTGAATCTTACTATAATTGAGCTTATGTGTGTATGCGAGAATGTTAACGTTTTCCTCTTGGACGGCTTGAACCTCGAAAGCCAAACTTTCTAGGATTAATCTACGACTCCAGGGGTTGGCCGTAAGATCTTTTTTTCAAAATACATCATATGGCAGGATTCTCAGCTTTTATGTGTTAAATCAGTTGTTCGGAACGTAAGATGTAATGCGCGTGTAACAAAGCACACAAAGCGTAACTTAACAATCGCAGTAACCACGCACGCATGGCAAACACTTCGGGAAATCGGCCCCGTGTTATAGACTTGGCAACATGAAATAGACGCTGACACAATATGCTTATGTCTACTCAGATGCCAGTAAAATAACAATACCGATATTATTTAACAATTCTACACTGTCACAACTATGACCTATTGATGGACGATAATTTCACATTATCTCCGACCTTCGTCATTTTGAACATACAGCGTGCACCTGCGAGCGCATTATGGTGTTTAAGTAATGATGCTGTGTGTTTTGTAACATTTGTTAAGTCATGGGACGCGCACTTTTGCTAGTAATTTTAACTGAATTAGATAGGGACCTTCAATTCACTTTGTAAATGACGGTTGTTAAGATATAAATTTGAAGTTAACTCATTGGCGGTTGTCGGATCTATCGAAGAAAATATGCGGGACGTTGTGAACAATTGACTTACATCCCATACGAACAATAAAACCAGTAACAACCCTTAACCAGTGGCAAGTCTCGAAACAAATAAAGGCGTTACGCACACACGCACACACGCACACACGCACGCACATGCAAACACGCGCGCGCGCCAAACTCGATCATAATTAAACTATGGAAGTATGTGCCATTACTGTAATGTAGCAACTGTTGGTACATTAACTGATAGTATTAATAATAAGATACCCTCACGTGTGAGGTGCCTGCTTCCAGGTTTACTCGGACAAGAAACATTCTATATCAGGCGGAAATACGAGGAAGCATCTGTACCGTACGATGACGCGGTACCTGCAGCGGCAGTGCTGGGATGGCCGGGAACCGAGGAAGAGAAAACCGGTAATGCCGCACACTTAGGCACTTACAGGAAGGGATGACTTTCATGATGGAGACGCTCTCCATCGTTACTATGGTTACTCCAGGGGTCACACACTACAACCCAGTTCGTCAAAGGAGAATTGAGAGGACGATTGCAGATTAATGAACTGTGGGCAGAGTTTTGCATCGACGTGGTAACACAGACGTGAAGCAGCTCAAGGTCACATGAGGAAGGAAGTGACGTCAGAGCTGCAGTGTTGGCTATGTGAACCAGGCGTTGTCTGTACGTACTGGTCGTTGGCTTGTTCCTTGTGGAAGTTTAAATGACAGATGTGATGCACATATGACAAGTGAGCACATTATAGTCACAGCTTCGGCAAGCAACCTCTCCTTGATAGCATGCGACAGTCAGTCACAGTTATGAGCCATGTGTTCAACACAAACATATCTAATCTATTTCAGCGACTTCCTGCCACTTATAGTGTGCAAATACCAGTATGCTGAGTTTCATTCAAACATGCCAAAAAAAAATCATTTTAGTCCAACCTCATCCACCCAAAAATATGCTGGATTATGACTTGGATGTGTTTGTACGGAATATCATGCTTCCAAATGGATATTATATCGACGGTTTCGTGACACAAAATGGAGGTTGTCAATTTGAACAATCTAGTTTCCTACACATTTCTTGTTTATTTTGCTTTGGCAGCAATCATGGAATTGTTCTCTGTGTCATTGGCAATAGGGCATTGCTTGTCTAGTGACTAAATTATCTCGATGTTTTCCTAAACGTGTGTTCTGTATGGGATACAATTGAATATATCATGCTGAGGCAACTAGTAAAATTCCTAACATTCGTTGTATAAACTGTTTTGTAGACTAGACATTCAATTTTGTCAATGTTACTTTGATATTGTATAGCAATTTGCCGTCATGTATATTGCATATTCTGTTTTTATGGCGTAATTTTGTGGCTACGATGCTCACATCTTGTGTACAAAAATACTAACAGCTAAGACCGATATTGCACAGAGAAAGGTTACTGCGCAGCCCGTGATGTGATGCATATTTTACCCAACTTTTGACGTATTTTTCTCCATCGTATGCAAACATAATCGATATCAAAACATCTCTATGAGATATGGTCTGGGCGTGGATCATGATAAACAAGTTATAAACTCTTTGTAAACCCATATTTTGAGGATTGCAGAAGGGGGTATGATAATGTCCCTAATATTGTACATTGAAAGAATTCATAAATTAGACCATCTGGAACGTTGATGTGCTTCTACCTTGGAAACAGTTGAGTTACGGTATCTTTGTTAAAGATATTAGATGGTGTAATATGAAATTGTAATATTACATTTTTTTACAAAAAGTTCACCTGCTTCAGATGTTATTTATTTTACCTGCAAACAATATTTTGTTTTTAGCAACGAAAACACTCTCGCCATGGTTGTCGTCCCTGTTGAACTGAGGAATTTATTATATTACATTTGCAAGAATATTTCTCTTGGGTCATATCTCCATTTCTTTAACACAACGTTTGGAAAATATTATACAGTTTTTTAATCGACTGATCTCAGTGGTTATCTGACTGGTTGAGATATTATTTTAATATGACATATCACTGTGTGTATATTTCTTATATATAAGTGTATTGTCATAAATGGTACATATTAAAGTTTTGTCATCATGTTGTAACTTTATTTATTCAAGACACCACTAAGTGCTTAAATTGCAGCTGATAAAGCACGCTACAAATGTAACTTACCGCAATAAGTGATGCTGGCTACAAGACAGGTAAACGGGTAAACACACTTGGTGTTAGTGTTCGACCTTTACGTCAAAGACTGACCAGCAACTTCAAAACGTTACTGGTCTGTCTAAAAGCAACATTACTGGTCTGCATTTTACCAAGTTACCAATGGCACAATTAGCGAGCGCAAACGGCCTGCAAAACAATGTTGTATTACAAACTGATATCCATTCAATACGTACGTACAAGGAGAGGTGTTTTGATTATGTTTACGCTTCAAACGCTATTTAATGCATCAGCAGACTGTATATTTTCTGGTAGCTAATTTCAAGTGCATTTATATAAATTCTTTAATAAAATAATTACGAACTAGACTTAATTGTGTCTGTCCTGGATCCATGTTGCTCCTAACGTGGACAAAGTGCCCGTATAGGTGCTAACGAACACGTGCCTCTGAGCAAATAATATGTTTTCCTCGAGTCAGCACAAGAGCAGCTTCTGGAAAAAATGTTGTATATTGAAATTGACGTACAAGAACACAACCAGAGAACATTAATGAGGAAGAAAGGGGCACAATTATTAAAGTTTGTAAACGAAACGAGGCAGAAAGTAGCGACGTAACTGATTAAGTACGTCGTTGTTTGCCTACATAACCTCATAATACAAATTATGAGCGTGACCTTAGCCAAGCATTGTCGTGCCAACACTGTTGATAACATTACATTATGTGCAATACGTTACTAAGATGACATCTACTAGCTCAAACATTCTCGCATACAATTCTCACTTATCCAACTTGGCCTTACATTTTTGCCATAAACAACAGCGTTTAGGACCAGAATTTCAACAAAACACGACGGAATGTCTGAACGCTTCAAGTGTTCGGCGTCCTGTTATGATGACTTGACGAACCTAGTTGCCAGGCAATAGGTGATGGATATGTCATTTGCAGATCTGGTTCTTGCGATATGAGATGATCGACTACAACTCAAGGTTGGTGGCATATGCAAAAAAAGAAGGAAATTGGATAGTAGAAGCACAACAACATTGAAAGATAACGAAAACTAACTCTGAATTACGCGAAACAGGAGAACTGGGAGAAAGTCAAAACAAGCGACTGATGTAAGCTTTTGAAGAAATCAAAACGATGGTACATGTGAATATAGGGAATATATAGAAAAAGACATAGCTTTTTCATAGGTAACATGTTACCGTGTCCTACTCTGTTCAGTGACACAGAACAGAGTTTAATTCACGCAAAGATACAGCGTTTAATTCACGCAAAGATACAGAGTTTAATTTACGCAAAGATACCGACTGCTTCGACGGGAGCTCACAACAGCAAAAGCCCACACTGCAATAATGTCCCACGTATTATTGTCCTGCGTAAAGTCAGTTACGTTACGTCCCTTTCCTTTTACAAAAAAGTCAATTGTGTAAGAAAACAATTAACACACTAATATAAACACGACAAGTGTCTATCAATGTTGATAGTCAGCCAAGTACGACGGTGGCTTTCTGGCCCGTGTGCCTCTGCGCACAGGTGATGTTTCGACACTAATATAAACACGACAAGTGTCTATCAATGTTGATAGTCAGCCAAGTATGACGGTGGTTTTCTGGCCCGTGTGCCTCTGCGCACAGGTGATGTTTCGACACGAGCCGGTGACGGGACGACACGAGAAGTTGACACATCATCGGACGGTGTGCCATGCATCAGCACAGGATCCTCACGCGGCGGTGAGTCTGCATCCATCGGGACGTTGTCGTCGACACGAGGCAGAGTCGCACGAGCTTCTCGTGAGAGTAGAGGCATCGGAGTCTCGCACTCAGTTCGCGGAAGACACTCGTTGACGTCGGTTGCGTCTGTACGCATGCCCATTGACAAGCACAAGGTACGAACGGTTGGATAGCTTCTTTGAACACTCTCCAAGCGTCCAAGTGTCTTGATTCGGTAGCTTCATGCAAATAGCACTGCCTGGTGCTATCGGCTCCAACTGATGCGAATACTTGTTGTATTGCAGACATTGCGCATCCTTCGTAGCCTTCCAGTCACGAGGCACATCAACCGCAAGTTGTGGTTTCAACATTGCGCGTTGCATCGGAAGTGACGTTCTGCATCTACGACTGAACAGTAGCTGTACTGGTGACGCGCTGTATCCCTCACGTACTGTATTTCTGAAGCTCTGCAACGCCAACTGGACGTCGCTGCCGTCTTCCAACGCCTTCTTCATCAGGTTCTTCACGGTCCCAATGGCTCGCTCAGCTTCCCCATTGCTCTGTGGATAGCGTGGGCTGCTCGTAACATGCTCGATATCCCATGACTGCGTGAACGCTCTGAACTCCCCCCAAGAGAACTGGGGCCCGTTGTCCGAGACCAGCAATTCGGGCGAACCGTGACGTGCAAACTGTGAGCGCATTGCGTCGATGACACACGTTGCACGCGTACTCGAACCAAGTCGTGCCAGCTCGAAGAAGTTAGAGTAGTAGTCGACAAATAGAAGGTAGTGCTGACCTTGTAGCTCAAACAAGTCGGCACCAACCTTCGCCCAAGGTCGATCTGGAACCGCGTGTGGCATCAGCGGCTCCTTGCACTGCTCAGGACGATACGTGTTGCACACACTACACTGACTGACGTAGTCGGTGATTTGTTGGTTCATCAGTGGCCAATACACAGCATCCTTTGCGAGACGAATGCAACCCTGTATGCCCTGATGAGATCGGTGAACCGTGGCGATTATGTCTTTTCGCACGCTGGTCGGCACTACGATCCTATTGTCTTTGAAGACCAGACCATTCTGCACGGTCAACTCGTGGCGCACATTGTAGTATGCGCGCACGTCAAGGTCAGTGTCCGACTTTTACGAAGGCCATCCTCTCAGGGTAGTCTGTATGAGTTTTTGTAGAACACAGTCACTCGCGGTGGCAGCTCGTAGCTTCTGTAGTCGTCTGGGAGACACTGACAGTCCTTCCGTCAGGTCGATCTCTGCGAACGTGACTGCATGCACACTCTGGTCACCTGGAATGTACGCCCGACTTAGCGTATCTTTGCTCCGCGCATATATGTGACATCTAGACTGTACCGCTGGAGTCGCAGCAGCATTCGCTGTAAGCGCTTAGGAGCAGTCACTAAGGGCCTATTAAAAATCACTTCCAGTGGCTTGTGATCGCTCTGTACGTGCACCTTATCTCTGCCGTAGACGTACTGATCGAACTTCTCGCAGGCGAAAACTATAGCTAACAACTCTTTCTCAGTCTGCGCATAGTTTTTCTCAGCGCTGGTCAGCGCACGTGATGCATAGGCGACCGGAAGCCCGTTCTGAAGAAACCAAGCGCCAAGCCCGCTGTCAGATGCGTCGCACTGTATGGCTACTGGCTTCATCACATCATAGTACTCTAGAGCTGGAGTCATCGTTAGAGCTTTCTTCATTTGATCGAATGCCTGCTGATGAGTATGCAACCAACACCACTCAGTGTCCTTGTGCAAGAGTCATCTGAGGGGCTGCATGATGTTCGACAGATGCGGCTCGAACTTCGCCAAATAGTTCACTGACCCTAATAGCCGTTGCACACCTTTTGCATCCTCTGGCGCAGGCATTTTCTCGATTGCTTCAACCTTATTTGGGTCAACGCGGAGTCCTTCTCGTGTGAGTAGATGTCCGATGTACGGAACTTGCGTCATCTTCAACTTCAACTTATCCGCGTTTAGACGAAGATTACGCTCACGGGCACGCTCCAAGAACGCACGTAGGTTCTTGTCGTGGTCAGCCTCTGCTTCGTCGTCTGTGTCGCCTCAACCTACGATCAGAAAGTCATCGTGTATGACCTCTGTACCCTTTAGTCCCTCCACCAGTTGATTCACAGTGCGTTGCCACACTTCTGGCGCCGAGTTTATGCCGAACGGCATCCTCAGCCAACGGTATCGACCGAAGGAGGTGTTGAAGCACGTTAGCATGCTAGATCGGTCATCCAATGCTATTTGCCAGAAACCGTTCTTGGCATCCAACACAGTGAACAGTCTGGCTTTCTTCAAACGAGTGCTGACTTCTTCGATGGTCGGCATGGGGTAGTACTCGCGCCTGATCGCTACATTTAGACCTTTCGGATCCAGGCATAGCCGGATCTGACCATTTGGCTTCTGTACCACCACCATGCTGGACACCCAATCAGTTGCGTCCGTTACAGGCGTGATGACTCCTTCGTGAACAAGCTGTTCTAGTTTCTCATGAACTTTGTCGCGCATCGGCACCGGGACGCGCCTGGGTGCATGCACAACTAGTCTGACGGAGTCGTCTATCTCGATGAAGTAGCTGTTCTTGAGCCTGCCCAGGCCCTGGAACACGTCCGCATACTCAGCTTTCAGGTTCATCTCCGTTAGTTTGCTCGACTCGTTGACACTGCATGCGTAGTCCAGCGGGTCGCAGTCCTTGATTTTCAGCACGCTCATGCCCTCAGGGGCGTTTAGGCTAAGTATCGGTGTATACTTGCCCTGAAGAACTTTGAACACGAGTCGGTGTCTGACGCCTTTCCTGACGACAGAAAGCTTACACTGCCCCAATGCCTTCTCGCGCGTGCCTACGTACGTGACGATAGTCGTTTTGACTTGTCTCAGTTTGGCCAGCGATGCATCTCCAGTCACTCGTACATACTCATCACGTGGTAGCACACAGCAATCCGCTCCACTATCGATTTGGAAGCTGATTGGCACGCCACTGTCGCCCAGATTTAGCGTAATCGTGGCGCGGCGCTTGTTGCCTACACTGTTCACTGTAGTGAGTGTGCCAACATTGAACTCGTTGTCCCTCACTGAACTTTGCACTTGCTTCACGTTCTTCTGTTTGCATCAGCTCATCGGCGCATGCTCGAAGGAACAATTCTTGCATTTGCTGTACAATGGCTTCTTCAGTGTGTCGCGTGACTGACGACCTTGCTGATCCTGCTGACCTCGATGATCCTGATGACCTGGATGACCTCGCTGATGAACCGCACTGACAGTTTGTTCGCCCGACATCACATGCATTTGCTCTGCTGCAGCCTCAGCCGCTTGAACCATCTCATATGCTCTGTCGAGTGTGCGGTTCTTTTCTCGCAGCAATCGCTCACGCACCTTGACATCGCGCAGACCGTGTGCAAAACGATCGCGCAGAATCTGGCTCGTCGTAATTGTCCTAAAATCACAGCTGTCGGCTGCGACACGCACTTCTATTAAATAGCAAGACCCAGATTCACCAGCCTCCTGGTGGCGGCAATGGAACTTATAACGCTCATAGATTGTGTTTTGTCTAGGATTACAGTGTTCCTCAACTTTGTTGAGCACGTCTTGTATTCTATCCTCACTTTTACCATCCCCGTATTGAAAAGTGTCAAACACCTTAACTGCATCTTCTCCTATGACGGATAGCAGTGTGCACACCCTTTTCTTGTCGCCTGCGTCATCTATCCCAGTTGCTATTTCAAACCGAGTCCATGTTTTCCTCCAGGATTTCCACAGGCTAGACGCAGATTTATCATTTACGTTGAGGGGCTTCGGTGCTGGAATATTAACTGTTGCCATGTCTTAAACTCGCGACTTTACGGTAACGTACTTTTCTGAATATATCCAATTGTAAACATCCAAACAATCAAAATTATGTGTCCAAATGCATGTTTTCAGGGTCAAATTATAGTAAATGTGTCGCATGAATATGCAAATTAGCTCTGATCTCACGATTGTCGTCATACGCGAGCGGTAGGCAGTACTATTAGGCACTACCTAACGGACCAACTTAAATGCCTCCCCGTATAAACACCTACATGTGTCGTGTACTGGCCGTGGGCTGTGCGTACAGCGACATTATAGAATGAAGATTCTCGTAGCGTGTTAGGAAGGTGTAGAGACGATCTTCTAGGTTGCCATTTGTCTTCTTCAACCCTGCTTTTACAGTCTGAACAGCGCGTTCAGCTAAGCCATTACTGGATGGGTGATAAGGTGAAGACTTGATGTGTTTGATTCCGTTAGCTCGACAAAACTGTTCAAACTCCTCACTGCTGAAACAGCTTCCGTTATCTGATACCACTGTGCTTGGTAGACCCAAAATCGCAAACGTCTGTCTTAGCTTCGTGAGAGTTGCACTGGTTGTCGCAGCTGATACAACGTGTGCATCGATGTACTTGCTGTGAGCATCGACTATGATGAGTATCATACGTCCCTCGAACGGTCCCGCATAATCAATGTGTATTCGATGCCACGTTCGTCCCGGCCATTCCCATGGATGCAGTGGTGCCACTGGTGGTTGTTTGCTGTGTATTTGGCATGTCGTGCAGTCCTTAACACACATCTCGATTTCAGCGTCCAAACCTGGCCACCAGAGGTAGCTTCGGGCTAACGCCTTCATCTTCACTATGCCCGGATGCGTCTCGTGTAGTTCTTTCAACAACGTGTCACAACCCTTTGGTGGTACGATGACTCTTGCTCCCCACATCAGCACCCCGTGTTGGACACTCAGTTCGTCTTTCCTTCGAGTGTAACTCTCCCACTCGCGTGGTACATCGCTAGGCCATCCTCCTTCCACGAACTTGTGACAGCATCGGATCGGTTGCTGTCCATTTAGCGATGTGTTCTGTCGTGATGGGTGTATCGTTCATGGTTGTAAGTGCTAGAACCACTACCTCCGGGACTGGTACTCGTTCAGGAGTGTCTGGTAGCGGCAAGCGACTCAATCCGTCTGCATGACAGATACTCGTACCCGGTCTGTACTCCAGATGGTACTGATAGTTACTCAGTGTTAGTGCCCATCTCTGAATGCGTGCACTAGCCATTGCGGAGATGGCACGATCTTCCTTCAACAGCCCGACCAACGGCTTGTGGTCGGTCTGCAACGTGAAGTCCCTCCCGTAAAGGTACTTATGGAACTTGGATATCCCGAAGACCAACGACAACGCTTCCTTTTCCAGCTGTGCGTACTTCTTTTCCGCTGTGGAGAGAGAGCGTGATGCGTATGCGATAGGCTTGTCGCTGCCATCTGTGTGACAGTACGCTTCCAATCCCGTAAGGAGATGCGTCACTGCTCAAGATGATCGGCAGTTCAGGGTTGTAGTGTACAAGCACATCTGAAGAAACAAGCAGTGCCTTAGACTCATCGAAAGGCTTTTGTTGCGTCGGACCACACTTTGTGTGTTGGCGTGTCATTTCATGCAGCGGAGCAAGCAGCGTACTGAGATTGCGCAAGAAGTTGTGATAGTAGTGAATGAGTCCTAGATAACTCCTCAACTCCTGTACATTCTGCGGTGCAGGCGCGTTCTGTACTGCTCGCACTTTGTCTTCCGTATGATGAATACCTTCAGCATCAATCGCATGACCTAGATAGGTGCACGATTTCTGACGAAACGCACATTTCTCCTTCTTCAGGCGTAACCCTGCGTCTTGTAGTCGCGTTAGCACAGTAGCCAGATTACGGTCGTACTCTTCTGGCGTTCTTCATGTGACCAGGATGTCGTCGAGGTAGACTACAGTCATGGGTATGTTCTGTAATAACTGCTCCATGATTCTCTGGAAGATACCTGGAGAAGAACTCACACCGAAAGGCAGACGTTCGAATGCGAATAGCCCTTTCGACGTGTTGATTGTAGTCAACGGACGTTGATGGTTACCTTATAGTCGCCACAGATTCTGACTGCGCCGGTAGACTTCAAGACCGGTACAATGGGCGCGGCCCACTCAGAATACTCCACAGGACGGATGATTCCGGCCTTCTGCATACAATCTAGATCGTCCTCTACTTTGGTTCGTAAAGCAAGAGGTACAGGTCGAGGTTTACAATACCTCGGTTTAACCGTGTCATCAACGTAGAACTTCGCAGTCAGCCACTTTAGAGTACCTAGTCCCTCACTGAACATTGATTCGTAAGGCTTAAGGAAGTCCTCTCTGTCTACCTGGTTCACGGCAGCCCAGTTCACTTTCAACACTGTTAGCCAGTCCCTTCCCAGCAAGTTAGGTCCCGACCCAGGCACTACGATTGCCTGCAGCCTGTGCTGTTGATTGTTGTGACAAACGTTCACCTGTGCTCGCCCTAAAGGCTCAATTGTGGTACCTGCGTACGTTCGCAACCTCGGAAAGTTACGCGTGTCGAGAGTGAGCACAGATGTCTTGCAGATGTTAGCCCACTCATCCCCCGATATAAGCGAAACTGCTGCTCCGGTATCTATCTCCATAGCCACTTCACTTCCCTTTATCTGGACATTGCAAATGTACGGTGGTATGGTGTGGGTGGCACTTGTGTGATACAGGCCAAGTGTACTTTGCACATTCGCCGATCGATTCTTGCAAATATAAGCAATCTATAACACAATGTAATAATATTGTATACAATGTTGTAGATCAATTATCAATAAGGGAGAGTGTTAAAAATAACAATACTATTATACACAAAAACAGCATGACAAAATGCACCTACAAATAAATTATTTACATGTGAAAGAACACAAATTACAAATAAATATAGCAGGTTAATTGTACACCACCAAGTTGTTGTTTATAAAATATAAATTTACCAACATAAATGTAAGTTTTTATATAGCACAGTATATTGTTCTGTTCTTTTTTCTCTTCTCGTACCACAGCCACCCCTGATATACGTTCTGGAAACAAAATGTTTACATACCTGATAAATATTACATTTGCTATACATGTTCCAAAACATGAATATTTCCTAATGTTGATTATATATCATACGTTGGAAAGAGTATACATTATTTACAGAAAGAGCAAAACTAAATTTAAAAAACAATGCATTCCTTCGTGGGATTTAGAGACAGTTAGATAGTTATTCCTTGAACCAAGGAATATCTACTCTACCTGAAGCAGTACTTATTTTGGTACATGTATCATTGTACAATGCATTGCTGGATCGATCAATTCATTGTGTATACTATAGTATAAGTAGTGATCCAAGGCAAGTTTGTGCATCGCATAATTCCGTGGCAAGGCGGTGTTATCGTTGTTAAAACCTAAGACGTTTACATTGAATGATGATATGCCAACCACCTTTACGCATTGCTACTGTCGGTTTATCATAAACCTTAATCGATGCAATCAAACAGAAACGGGGCACTAAACTGTCTGAACAGGACGATGCACGAATTTAGGATATGTAACCCTGACAACAGCCCAAACTTTTCCAAACAAGATGGCGGAAGTGTAGACAATATGGATGTTGCAACCCCACACGCCACCCACTCCGGCCCAATCTTGTAATGAATTGTAATGTCTTATACAATGCAAGGCTACAACAGATTGCACTGAAGATTAATATTACAGTGTACCAAACTGGTTTTTATTCGTGATCTCTCACTTCCATTCTTAGCACTCGACTTCCAGTCCCGGGACCCTTCCCGGGTTAGAACGGTATAACAAATACAAATAAAGATAACAATTACAATATCACAATAGGACATTACAAACTTCAACCGGGCATCACACGCTCCACACCAGTGAAGGTGTAGAGCTGAACCCTGGCCCCCGCCAAAGAGCCCAATCAACCCTATACGCACACAAAAAAACGAAAACCAAAATTCTCATGTGGAATATGCGAACGTGCAGTCACGTGGTGTAAAACGAATCCATCAGTTCCTTGTGACGACTGCAACATCTAGTACCATAAATCATGCCTAGGTATGTCATCTATAGTCTGCCTTGGTCTAAAACCCGAAACTCAATGGCAATGCGCCAAATGCGGGATACCCAACTTCACGGATTCAACTCTTTTTTACCACCCAGATGTGTCACTATTTAATAGATACAGCGCCCTGTCTGAACCTAGTGGAGTGTACCCCTAGCGGACTATAGGAGAACTGAACCTGCATCATTTCTCGAGCGTTTGACAACGCTACAGTTTATTGTATCTACCTATACAGTACTATGCTTTATGACTCGTTTATTCATTGCTGAAGATGCGTGTAAGTTGTCACACTACATAAACATCGATGCAAATACACAATGGTGTTATTTATGAATAAACGAACAATCTGCAGCATTGTATTAAGCACTCGTCGACAATCCAGCATATTATCGCTCACACTCGCATACGCGAATACGGTGGTCGCACCTGGTGCATAATCTACCGTTGTGATCATGGATCTGGCCACGCCCACGGTAGATGTAAAGTGTCCCGTCGACAGATGCGAATACCGCCCGAATGTCACCGACGCCACGCTCGCAGCCACACTCCTCACCATCCACGCGCATGAGGGGATCTCCCTGGAAGATTGGCTATATTTCGAGCAACGCTGGTGTGAATATAAAGACGCTACGCGAGTCGCCGGCTCCGACCTCACTTACCAGCTCCTGGATTGCGGCAATCCCGAGGGACTACGGAAGAACCTCGTGCGGGTTCACCGTGATGCGCTGGCCTCATGTAGCGAACGAGACCTACTGGCCAACATTAAGAAGTTGGCGGTGCGCGCCGAGAACGCGATGGTAGCCCTGGACGTGCTGTCGAAGATGCGGCAGGACCGAGACGAACCTGTCCGCGCCTACAGAGCTCGACTCAAGGGACAAGCGCGAGTTTGCCAGTTCGTCGTCAAGTGTCAGTGCCCGAGCTGCCCGAACCACGACGCATGCGTTGGGGCAGATTACAGCGACGTTGTGGTGCGGGACCAGGTCGTCCTGGGCTGCGCCGATCATGACATTAAACTGGATTGTCTGACCGAGAAGGGACCGAGTATGAGGCGTTTGTTGAGGGCAAGGAATCGGGAAAGATTTCCCTCCAGCAGCTGAGCGACGGATCCGAGGCGACTGCCCAGATCAGCTAATTCCGGAAACAGCAGAGAGCGGTCTTCAAACAACATGCCCCACCCACACCCCTGCCTACTCCGCTGTGCACACACTGCGGCCAGATCGGCCATGGTAGCAGCAGGGACGAGCGCTCTGACAACTGCCCGGCATACGGCCAAACCTGCACCATATGCGGCAAGAAAGATCACCTTGGGACCGTATGCAGGCAAAAGTCGACGGCCGGCACACTCTATGTGCAACGCCGCCCGCGCCGGTCACCGCAGAGGGAAACCGCTACAGCTCTCTTCCAGTCACTATGCAGTGTGGAGAACGCGCCGCCTGTCGACAACGAGATCGTCTGCAACATCGGGGACTTCAAACTCGAACACTGCGTTTACGGGCCACTCAAGACACGTGGGTGAAGAAATCCTCGGCCCCACAACCTACACTGTCGTTATACATCACTCACTACCCGTGCGACACTCGCGCTCTCGGCCTCCGCACGCCACTGAGGCGCCCGACTAAGGCTGCGTTGGTGTCGGTAGTGGCTGATACAGGCTGCCAATCGTGCCTGGCTGGGACGAATCTACTCTCCAAGCTCGGACTCACCGAGCAATGCCTGAGCAAAACACGTCTGCAGATGTCAGCTGCCAACGAAAACAATCTGGACATAATCAGGGCGATCGCCCTGCGCCTATCAGACTCCGCTTCTCCAGGTGGCACAGAAACACGCCAAATTGTCTACATATGTCGAGAGACGAGCGACTTCTTCTTGTCTCGAGGAGCATGTGTGGCGCTAGGCATTGTGTTGCGTAACTTCCCTGACGTCGGCCAAAGCCAACAGCCCTCAGCGGAGGTGAACACGTGCAGCGCCGCCTCAGAGTCGTCGATAACCGCGGCCTGTGAGTGCCCCCGCCGTCAATCCCCACAACTGCCTCCGCAAGAGCTGCCCTATCCAGCCATTGAGGACAACCGCAGAAAACTGGAGCAGTGGTTGCTGTCGCACTACAAGGCTAGCACATTCAACACGTGTCACCACCAGCCTCTCCTCCCGATGGAGGGCCCGCCACTCCGCTAATGATTGACCCAGACGCCAAGCCTGTCGCCTGCCACATACCGATCGACGTCCCTATTCACTGGCGAAGCGACGTGAAGGCCGGCCTCGACCAAGACTGCAGTATGGGCATCATCGAGGAGATACCAACTGGCACCCCCGTCACCTGGTGTCATCGCATAGTTATCGGCGCAAAGAAGAACGGGAAGCCTCGACGGACTGTGGATATCCAGGCCCTTATCGCTAGTGCCACCAGGGAGACCCACCACACCCAGAGACCCTTTCACCAAGCGAGATCGGTGCCTCATGGAACAAAGAAAACGGTGTGTGACGCCTGGAACGGCTACCACGCTGTCCAACTCCACCCCGACGACCGCCACCTCACGACGTTCATAACGCCTTGAGGCCGCTATCGATACCGCTCTGCACCCCAAGGATATGTGGCGTCTGGCGATGGCTTCACACGGCGGTTCGATGAGATCGTCGCCAACATACCCCACAAGACAAAATGCATCGACGATACCCTACTGTGGGCGGACAACATCGAGCAGGCCTTTTGGCAGGCAGTGCAGTGGCTGGACACGTGTGGCCGCATTGGCATCACGCAGAATCCGGACAAGTTTGTGTTCGGTAAAGACACCGTCGAGTTTGCAGGCTTTGAGATATCACCCACGTCAGTGAAACCATGCTCGAAGGTGTTGCAGTCGATAAAGGACTTCCCGACACCGAGGAATGTCACAGACATCAGAAGCTGGTTCGGCCTCGTTAACCAGGTGGCTTATGCCTTCGCCGTAGCGGATCACATGCAACCATTCCGCGACCTAATGAAGCCAGATCAGCCGTTCGTCTGGACGGAACATTTGGATCGCCTGTTCAGGCAGTCGAAAGTCGTGACCATCGACCAGATCAGGCAAGGAGTCGAGATCTTCGACCAGTCACGCCCGACGTGCCTCGCCATAGACTGGTCTAAGGAAGGGCTCGGGTACTGGCTAGTCCAGAAACACCGTGACTGCGCTGGTGTCCGACCGTTCTGCTGCAAGTTGGGCTGGAAAGTAGTGCTGATGGGCAGCCGTTTCACACACGGCGCTGAGTCACGTTATGCCCCCATCGAGGGCGAGGCGCTGGCAGTTGTAGACGCCCTTGACGTGGCCGCGGCAACCCCCGCAGCACTCCGATCCCGCGACGATCCGGCGCCACCTCGTTGCTCACAGACTTGTGCGTCCACGGCCACGGAACTCATCATGTTAGTCACATGGGACGATGTGTGCACTGTCACGGCGAGCGACCCCGACATGTCCGCTCTAGTGGATGTCATCCACGACGGCTTTCCTGACACGCCATCAGCCATGCTCAGTGCCATCCGCACGTACCACCAGTACCGGGAGAAGCTAACCGAGTACGACGGCGTCATCCTTTACAAGGACAGAATCGTCATACCACCCACTCTCCGAGCACGTGTCTTGCAGGCACTCCACTCGGCTCACCAGGGTATTTCGATGATGGTGTCGCGAGCAGAGGGGTAATTCTTATGGCCAGGTATGACTTCGGCAATTGAAGAGACACGTGCACACTGTACAGCGTGCAACAGCATGGCGCCGTCACAACCAAACTCGCCGCCTACGCCACCAACACGACCAGTCTACCCCTTCCAGGCGATATGTGCTAACTACTTCAGCTACGGCGGCCATCACAACCTCGTCGCCGTGGACAGATACTCTAATTGGCATATCGTAGAAGAGAACGCGGAGGGCTCCAAAGGCCTCATTGCCGCGCTCCGAAGAGTGTTCGTGACCTTCGGCATCGCCGAGGAGCTCTCCTCCGACGGGGGACCTGAGTTCAAGGCAGGCGCTACAAAGACATTCCTCCAGAACTGGGGTATACGTCACCGCATCAGCAGCGTAGCAAACCCACACAGCAACTGCAGGGCGGAAGTCGGGGTGAAAACGGTCAAGCGGATGCTGGTTGGCAGCACGGGCCCAGGTGGTTCCCTGAACACCGACGTATTCCAACGGGCCATGTTAGCCTACAGAAACACGCCAGATTCGATGTCGAAGGTCAGTCATGCCGAGATCATCTTTGGACGCCGCATCCGGGACTTCATTCCAGTACCGCCCGGACAGTACCTACCCCACTGGACGTGGCGCGAGACACTGCAAGCAAGAGAGGACGCACTACGTGTCCGACACATGAGGGCACATGAGCGACTGTCGGAGCACACACGTGTCCTACCTCCACTCACTATCGGCAACTGCGTAAGGCTGCAGAATCTGGTTGGCCCGCACCCAACCAAGTGGGACCGCACCGGAATCGTAGTTGAGGTACGACAGTACGACCAATACGTCGTATGAGTGGACGGGTCGGGGCGTGTCACACTCCGTAACAGGAAACACCTACGCCTGTACACGCCGCATATCGCCAGGGCCCCGTTGATCAACTCGCCATCTGTCATCCCCCCCCCCCCCCGCCACGACCACGCCACCGTCGCCCATGCTACCCGAGACACCGACCCAGCCAGCCAACCCAGTGTCGCCTCTACCCAGGCCGACTACACCCGTGCCAGCGACCCCGGCCAGGCCCGAGTCCGGAGCCGGGCACAGCCTCCTCGTGCTAGTCGTGAGATGCTCCAACAGGCCGCGCCCCCACCCACACCGGCCACTGAGGTTCCGCCACCGACCCCTGCTCCGACACCCGCTGTTCGGCGACTTGGCGGTCGCACCCGGCGACCTCCAAGGAGACTAATGGAGGAAATGTAGAGAGTCACACTTCCATTGTCAGCCCTCTGGCTCGAGGACTTGGGGGGCATAGTGGAGTGTACCGCTAGCGGACTATAGGAGAACTGAACCTGCATCATTTCTCGAGCGTTTGACAACGCTACAGTTTATTGTATCTACCTATACAGTACTATGCTTTATGACTCGTTTATTCATTGCTGAAGATGCGTGTAAGTTGTCACACTACATAAACATCGATGCAAATACACAAGGGTGTTATTTAGAACCCAACCAACTCCACGACCACCATGGCAGCCTCCTCCACACCCCATCACCCAAAGATACACCAAACTCACCCAAAACACCACTTACTACCAAAAACACCCTAAGAATCTTAGTAGCCAACACTCAATCCATTTTTTTTTAAACGGCACACGTTAGAATCTATCTCCCCAGACATTATTGTTGCAACAGAAACCCAGTTCACAAGCACAACAACAGACCCCGAATTCCTCCCACCTGGCTACCACACAATGTCTAGAACAGACAGAGACGAGAACATTAGTAATGGGTATGGTGGAACCCTCATTGCAATTAAAGACTATATTGTAGCAGAACACATCCCTATGGCAAACGAAAACCACACCGGAAGCGAAATATCAGCATGCAAAATCAAAATGCCACACAACCAACCACCAGTTGGCGGCGTCTATCGGCCCCCTAACAGAGACGTCGCTATGGCCACATATGTAAGAGAGACCATTGCCTCCCTCATGCAATCAAACCCCAGAGCTATATTCTGGATATGCGACGACTTTAACTTGCCCGATATTGACTGGCTAACTGACTCCACCAAATCAGCCCCTTACAAAGTTCGGTATTGCAAACCCCTCAATGAGCTCTTTCTGAATATGAAAGCCGACCTAGGTCTGGACCAAATAGTCCATGTAAACACTTGAGAAAAAACTGCTTGGATCTAATTTTTACAAACAGACCATCCCTTGTCAATCGAATTGAGGACATAGTCGGCGTGAGTGACCATGCAGCAATCCTTCTTGAAGCTGTAGCTATAGTGTCACACGCACCAAACCAGCCAGATGAAAAGTCTTCCTCTGGTCCAAAGTAAACATCACAGAAAAAAGGCAGAAGTCGCCAGACTATCATCATCAATCCTTTACAAATTCTCAGCAGAATCGCCATGCAGTGGAAGAGATATGGCAGTCTCTCAAAACAGGCCTGAAATCCTTTACAAACAGGCACGTTCCAAGTAAGATGACCTCAACTAGACGCAACCAACCATGGGTAAACGCACAAATCAAGCAGTTAGCAGCAAGCATACACTCAAGCCAAACAAACCCACAAAAGGGAAAGTTACCGCAGCATGAAAAACGAGCTGCAGCGCACTTGTAGACAAGCACACGACCGCTATGTCAATGGTCTAATCACAGATGGAGGTTACAGTGCTAAGAAAATGCTCTGGACTTGTCAAATCAAAGCGCAGTGACAATGTTGGAGTACCCCCCCCCCCCTTAAGAGAGACGGTCAGACACACAGTGACAATAAAATCCAAGCCGATATACTAAATGACCAGTTCTCATCAGTATTCACAAAAGAACCAAAAGGCCCCCTACCCAGCCTAGGCCCCAGCCCATATCCCACACTACCAGACATCAACATAACCGTCAAAAGAGTGAACAAGCTCCTGGCTGGATTAAACCCACATAAAACCATATAACCCGACGAGATTCCCACCAGAGTGCTGAAAGAAGCTGCCAACGAGCTATCCCCTGCTATGACCCTCCTATTCCAGGCCTCAATTCAACAACACACCCCATCTGATTGGCTTTTATCAAATGTAGTACCAGATTTCAAAAAAGGCACCAGTGGGAAATCCACAAATTGCGCAATCCATTAGAGATTATGAGAAACCCGGACCAAGTCTCCAAACTTCGTTGCTGCGATCAGCAGAGCAGACTTCAAAACTGATTGCTTATTCTGTGGGACGACATTATGTTTTGACAGAAGGAAAAGACAAGGAGATGTGCATATTGTGGCTACAAGAGAATGCAAGGAAACATTGCTGGAGCAATGTTCTACAAAAAGAGACGCCTGGGCTGATCGTGATCGGGCTCGGTTGCTCGCTGTGCATGATCTGCTGCAGCTGACGCCATATATCACCAAACATGCAGCGTCAACTTCCGCACCGGAAAGGCTTTCCCTCAAATGTATGTGCGTGATGAAGACAAAAAAGCTGAAAGTTGGGAGACCAAGCAAATCAACAAACACAGGCCGTCCTGTCTGTGAAGTCAAAGCTGAAGCATTTCTTCGGGTCATTCAATGTCTGCAAAATAATGACGACGAACAAACAACTGTATCAGATCTGGTTAACAAAATGGCCGAGTACCTGACAGGATCTAACACTGAGCCATATTCTGTAAAATATATGAAGGCTAGACTGAGGGGAAATGTTGGTGACCAAGTGGTTATCACTACTATAAATGATAAATCAAATGTGGTGACTATGCGGCAGACGGCTGAAAATATACTGCTTGAATTGAAAGCAGCGCGACCCCGGGTGTTGTTTGCACCACTTCAGATTGTATTAGCAGTGCAATTACACCATCATTTTGCATCTCGTTTTCTCATTGACTCGTTTCACAATCACGGATTCTGCTGTTTGTACAAAGAGGTCAAACGGTTTGGACAGAATGCGGCTGTAGATCAAGGCACTGACATACCCAACTACACCACAGAGTTTGTTCAGTATGCAGCTGATAAAGTCGACCACAACATCAAGATTCTAGATGGGAATGACACATTCCATGGCATGGGCATCATAGCGATGGTCACACCAGGAACAAAAGCGAGTCGCCCAGTCCCTAGAGCCCAAGTGAGTACGAAGGAGATATCGACAACTGGGCATATACACATTGAGTACCACCGAGTAGACAACCGGGCTTTGGCAGAGCTGACGTACCAGACCATGACTATGCAGACAGTACAGGATCCTACGGCAGATTTATATACGCTGTGGCAAACGTCGCTCCTGTTCGGACCATCAAGGCCCTCGTGGTCTGGACTAATGCAAGTTGTCCATCACGGTGCCCATCTACCTAAGTCATCTGTCGTGTTTCTACCTATGATCAACATGACCTCAAGCGACACCACGTGCATCTACTCCACCCTCAACTACGTCGCCCAACATGTCCAACGTCATAGTATGCCAATTATCGTAACCTTTGACCAGCCAATATGGTGGAAAGCATTATCAATCATACTTTCCGAACCTGATGGAAGCCCACTGCGAAGCAGTGCTTAGATTGGATGCTTTGCACATGGAGATGAGCTTTCTTGGAAGCGTAGGTCACCTGATGGCTGGATCGGGTTTGAATGAGTTGCTAGAGTTGATACATGCATCAAAAACAGTGGAGCACATCCTGACAGGAAAGGCCATTTCAAGATCAGTACGTGCACACCTCATGTTAGATGCAGTTCTGAAGGGGCTCTTACTCTCCATCTCCTTAGATGTCCTCTTTCCCAAGCCACACGATGCACTACAACAGCAAAATGTTGATCCAACAGGTGAAATTGCATTAGCAGCCGACGGTGAAGTCAATCCAGGTTAGTTGTGGCACGCCAGTTATATGAAGAGCTGATGACTGGAAGAAAATCGGTTGAGGAAGTTTCCAAAGCTGAAGTCTTTGACAGAATCAAAGGACTGCTTCATCATCGCATTGTGTCTTTGTTGAGTGACCGCACAGCTGTGGCTACAGTACATGGATATGGTCCGGATTCTTCGGAAATTCATAAAGGCAGAGCGCATGGAAAACTGGTATCTACATTTTGAAGCTGTGTCGGAGATGCTACTTTATCTGGCTGCCTCAGGGCATTCTTTGTATGCTAAGTCAGCCAGGCTTTACTTGCAATCCATGCTCAGCTTACAGAAGGAACATCCTGATGTACACAACAACTTTGTCTCAGGATTTCATGTTGTCATACGAAGTAACCGGGCGGGCTTGTCAACGGACCTCATGATTGATCAAGTACTCATGCGCAGCATGAAGACAAGCGGGGGAACAGACGAGGGGAAGAGGGATGACCGAGCAGCAACGATTGACCTGGCAGCTGCCCATGCCAGCTTGTGCAGCGATTAATGCAAGAACTGACTGGAGTTAAACACAACACAGATGAACAACACAAGGACATGATCAAATCAAGACGGCATCGCGACATGAAAGACACACACACCCTACTGCTGGCTCTAGAGGACAGAAGTCCATTTGGGAAGAGCTCAACCCTGCGGAACGTCATGACCGTTCTACTGTTGATGTGGATGGCGCGAAAGCCACAAAATGATGGCGTCCATGACAGGCAAATTTTGCATGCAGTACACATTCAAGCGCTGTGACCAAGCTGTCACTCTTCAGACAAAATCATCCGTGCGTGTTGGCAGTGACCAGGTTCAAGTGGACCCAGAACTCCTCTCTCAGCGTCTAATTGTCGCAGCACACGATGGACTGGGACCAATCTAGTGGTGTGCTTGGTGTGGTCAGGTGCGGTTGGCTATCTCACGTACGGATTTTAATAGTCTAACTTTCGCCTGGCTGCGTGACTTCGCCAAGAAGATAGTCTTGCTCAGGATCGCCCACTTGTTGACAGCCATGAGAGCTGCCACCTAGTGAATATGCATGTGATTAAAATGCACTAAACTACAACAAAAAGTTTAATGTCGGTTTATTTTGTGTGTGACATGTATAAGTTTAATGTTAAATAGTTTTTTATAGTATAGTATTATCTGATAAAAGTGTATCCTTATTTAATTTGTTATTTCACAGTTGGCCTGAGAGCCAATCAT
This sequence comes from Escarpia spicata, assembly GCA_963995525.1. Classification (NCBI taxonomy): domain Eukaryota; kingdom Metazoa; phylum Annelida; class Polychaeta; order Sabellida; family Siboglinidae; genus Escarpia; species Escarpia spicata. The sequence goes on from OZ023212.1 coordinate 10,437,302, forward strand.
CGTCTCTACCCGAATCTGGTGTAAAGGGCTCAGCACACTGTCAGTTTTCCCATTGGCGACCATGTTAATGTTGTGTGTGATTATAAGAAAACGTGACCTATAAAGTTTCTTAAACTTCCCACCTGCTGTTATTATCATCTCATTGTCATGCTGGTCGATTTTAGTCAAAATCTAATATCTCTAGCTCTTGCAAAATGCCTGTATGTATGACACCCGTCAATATTTACAAATGCATGCAGGCAGTAATCCGGCTAAAGTGTCAACTAGCCAAATTGCTGCCAGATACCCTTCCGCTTAGTAAAATCAGCTAAATTAAAAGACACCATTTTACTGTCAACAGCTGCTACAATCACATCTAGAAATCTGACTACTCAAATGCACTTATGTCAGAGCAAGTGAACATTGTAAAAAATCATTTCTCAAAAGTATAATGCACTTTTTTTCGTCTGTAATCAAGCAGGAAGTCCAACAGTGTGCTGACCCCTAAAGCCCACTACCGGCAACATTGGCAGGGCTATAATAATCCAGGCCGTAGTGAGGAGCCTATGCTGCCATCTCACGGCGCCTGGGTAATCGAGGCTAGGATTTTAACCAATAAACGACGCAGCTGTCAGTTAAGCGACCCCTGGCGGCAGAGAGAGGAGTTTGACTGATGTAAACAGGTTGCGTTAGCGACTTATAACTTTGACATTGCCAGGTAACTTTATAGCTGTTTCATTTTTTGAAAATGACTGCATATACTATTTTCTCCACCTATTTTCTGAATGTGCATACTGGGCAGTAATATGTCATTTGTACGTAAGTGCTTGAAGTAGAAGGATTTATTGCCGCTGAAGTATGAACGGTCACACATGACCGCGCACTGTGCCACGGAAGAACGACACTGCCACGGCACGGGGTTGCTTCCGACTTCGTGGTATTTTATTAACAGGTATTCGAAGTCCAGGATACTTATGACATGTAAACATACAACATTCAACGTTTGTCCGTTCGCCAGTTTAGTTAACAAAAACGGAGGTAATTTTAGATCTATACTTTAACTATTACTTCCTCGGCTCTGGTCTGGCTCTGCGACTATGTTGTTTAGTATGTCTACGAGACGTATCCAGATTTCAATTTTTTTCAGTCCCACCTGGGCCTGGCCAAGTCTGGGACTGGCCACTTGTACAGGGTGAAGCATCCAGCAAACACTCGCATGTGAACTTAGGTATTTAGGTATGTTACAAAAAGTTCATGAGCATATGTCATATATTCAAGTTGTTTTGGGCGTCTGTATACTTACAGTATGTTATTATATTTATAACGACCGGTATGGTCATCTCACATCTGTCATCACTCCATCAGGGCCAATTTAAGGGTGTGTGCAGGTTCTTTAATTTTTTGAGCAAAATCTGTGACACTGCAGATGTGAGTCACAGGATCACAATCACACTGACCAGAGAAAAGCGGTCATTGTCATTCGAGGGTGTGGCTGTCCCTCCATCAAACATCATGGATATGACCATATATGTAGTAGTAGCAGTAGTGTGTGCACTTAGATCAAAACTGTATATTTTTGGAAAAGTTATTTTCATCTTACTTACTCCTGTGAGTTTCAGGTGCTTAAATATTGCTTAATTATTTTGTATGATTTGGACAAATAGTTTGTAGAAGGGTACATAGCAATTTATATAAACATAGCCTACTTGACGCATTTATAAAGAGTAAGTGAAATGAAATTTTAAATGTCTTTGAAACTTCATGTACATAAACTTGATACGTACTCTTGTTAAGTAATGTGCCAGATATGAAGTCTGTTCATTGCGAACTCATGTCACTAAACCCGCTCAAATGTGGTCATCTGTGGGTCACAGCCCATCAGATGTTGCTGACGTCACCACAGGCAGGGCCACTGAGTGCACCCTATTCTTTAGCATGGCAAACAGAGGTGCAGCCTGTTCTTTGAGACTGTACATGAAATTACAATCACAGAATTTAATATTTGTTGAAATCACCATAAAGATAATAAATTCTTATCTACCCTGGAGTACAAGTTTGTTGCAGGATGTACACAGAAATTGTGTTAACTTTTAGATTTATTGTTGTGAACATTGCTAATGCTCAACCTTGCATTATATCTGCTGCCGTGTATACATTGCAGGATTAAGCATTCGTGATATTTAAACTGCAATAACTCAAAAACTAAAAACAAATCATGGTTATGTCCAGTGACAAACTTGTAGATTAGATTATCTTTATTGTGGTATCAAAAAATATTAAATTCCATTGCAAGTTTGAGCATTCGCAATGTCCAAATAGCAATAACCAAAAAATTAAACACAATTCCTCTTTGCATCCAGTGACACATTTGTAGGTAAGATTATTATCTTTACGACAATATAAAAAATATTAAATTCCGCGATTGCAATTTTAGGCACGGCCTGATACATCAACATGCATAGATACGTGCCATGCTAAATCCAACGGTGCACAACCAAAACGGGGCCATAAAAAGGGTGACGGAGAGGGTTACAAAATTAGTTGAATATCAGGACACTATTTTTTGATTATATATCATTCAGATTGGGAAAAATAGGTTCATTTCACTTAGTCTTTAACAGTTGACTTAAAAACTGCATTCATGAGCAGTCAATCCACAAGTGTGCAGAATGTTGACAATCTGAGACCATGTCACTGGTGTAATAATCTTTATATAGTTGTCACTAAAAATATTAGGTAGTCTTTCCTAGTGGTCATTGCATGGTCTTTAAAAAATGCAAACCTGTACCAGGCTTGAGTTGTTTGAATCCCAATGAAGTAAGGCAAATTTTTCAGTATTGATATGCAAATGCTTTACAAGTAATCAAATGTAATTGATATACCAACATACATGTAGTGCTGCATCATTCACACTGGTGCTACTAACTGAAGCCATATTGAGTACTTCTAGTAGAATCAACAAATTTATCATTTTTGAAAAATTACTGCTATGGCTTGTTTGATCAATTGGGTGTTATTAAGCTAATGTTTATTTTTAACGAATAAAAATGTTTGATCTCAAGAAACTTTTACAATGAGTGATTGCTGTTTTCATGGATTAGATCTGAAATTGATTTTAAATGTTAACTTACTCGGGCCTGGAAACTTAGGTGGTGATAACATTAATGTTTTTGCAGTAGCAATCTTGCTCCAAGGCAACTATTCTTGTTCCAGATAAAGCACACCAGAACCAGATATATTTCTCTGATTATTTGTTAGAGATTATTTAAATCAGAAACAGTTAGATTTGTTCCAGATAACAATTTGTGGAATGTATGTTTTCGCGACTATGGCTTATCTATTTTATATTGTAATTAAGGCATTGCTAAGCACCAGCAAAGACTGAAGTCTTGGAATCTGTATTTACTGTGGGGAAATATCGGCTAATTGTTTTGTAACAAAAACACCAGATTTCAGGATTATGGTTTGAATTGTTTCCCAATCAACACTTTGACAACAGGACTGCAAATATCTACTGCAGATAGGAAGTGCATAATTAAATGCGTAATCATTAAGGCAATATGCGTATTATGTGTAGTATTTGTGTACAGTAAGAGAAGGCTTCTGAAAGGGTTACCATTTGCCTTGATATAGGGAAGTTTTAAAGAGCCAGCAGGTTAAATGGTGCCATCACTGCCATATAGGTACATACATATAAATTAATGATACTGAGTTGTGTTTAATAGGGGAGATCAGGGCTTAAAACAAAAAACTGTTACCCTTCCCTGTAACATAACATCATCTCATGTATACATGACATAAGGGGATATCAAATTGAAGGTTTTTATAGTTTTCGTCAAATCTTGGTAAATTGTTGTTTTCATAATTTAATTAGATCAAAGTTCCAGGTGACAAAACAAATTCATATTTGCTTGACATTGCCATGTAGTAGAAAAACTTTTTATTTGTGTTATTAAGTGTGAATAAATGAATAAAATCCAACGCGTGTTAGTGTTACATGCATTTATATAACCAGAATGGTACACCTGGATATTTAAAACCTTGTCACACAATACATTTACCCACATAGTTTTCAGCAGTGTAATTTTCACGGAGTAAACGTTTGGGAGATGGCTGAAGCACGTGCTGTTAATAGTAATTACGTTAAATAAGTCTTGTCATAAATGACATAGTCGCTCTTTGTGATAGCTATTCTTTGTGAATTGTGCAGAGTAAATGTTGTTTGTGCCAGCGTGTTCGGTGATGCATGAGTTTGAGGTCCCATACATTGATCATGTGAACGTTTATCAGAATAAATGTAATTAAGTAACTGCCTGTAGACACAAAGCATGCTTCTGTGTTCTAATTGTAGCATTCATGAATACTTCCCAGAGAAGTTCAGTGGGGGTGCGGTAGTATAGTGCTTAGAATATTGGACTCAGTTGACATAGTCCGGGTTCAAATCAGCTTGCAGTAGTTTCGAAGCTTGGGAATTTTTGTTCATGTCACATTGCCGCAGTTCACCCAGCTGTATGAATAAGTACCTAGCCTACATAGGTTGTGTTTATATGTTCAACGAATACTCTTCATGCAGTAATTGCAGCATGGCTGAATGCTTTCCATATAAGTGGAGGTGAAGTTTGAATGAACTGGTCTGTGCGGAGGTGAAGAGTAAAGCACATCGAGCAGTTGCAAGGACTGGACACATCAATATTATATATATATATATATCTATATATATATATATATAATATATATACAGGGTGTATATATATATATATATATATATAATTTTGGTTTTCTGATTTGCCAGCTGATATTCCGACTTAGTCTGATGCCTTTCAAAATCCTTATCAACAGGATGATACATTTTAAATTCAGATATTCCATTGTGTCTGTTTGTTCATCTTTCTCTTCTACGCCATTGCATGCTTGTTCCTGTTGGGATAGTTTCTCTTATCTAGGCCTTTTTTTTATACACTTTTATTTCGTACTTCAACAGTGTTTCTGATATTATTAGCAGCCTTGGTTGTTTTGACCAACACAGTTCTAGGGTGAAATATGTTTGTATTTCTTTTTAAAACATACAGTTCAAAATCTATTAATGGTTTACATAATTTTTTGTATACATTTTTTGGTAAAGTATCTTGTTTCATTCTATTTATTTATTTATTTACAAACTTTAAATATTTACTTTTGTTAATTTTTTTAATATGTTTTAGATTTGATGAAATGTTATGAAGCTTCTCAAACTATTATTTGCATGGAGAACTGTAACATTAATTATTATCGTATGATAATATAGTTAACTGAATACATGTGTACCTGGATCAGCTAAGCACAAACTTGTGTCAGGTTTCTATCAAATGTTATCACTGTCAAGACAACAGAATTGGTGTATTTCTACAATGATTCCTCTGTGCGTTTGGCTGAATCAGGCATCTCTTTCATCATAATGTTGGCCCCTATGGCAGTCAATAGTTCAGAGCAGGCTTAAGTATGTTTACAAAATTAGTTATGCATCATATTGAATCACAGTTTACATCACTGGTCACCCAACTGGAGCAAAACTTTGATGACTGCAGCACACTTCATGACAGACTCTGAAGAGACTTAGACACACCTCATCAATCAAATTGTTGGGGTTGCACTTTATTGATTTTGTAGTAGACATGCTTAAAGACAACGGGTTCTGTAGTTTCTTTATAGTGGATGTGCTTGGTGTACAGTGATCATTCTGGTTGAACAGTCAGTCACCAGGAAGTCCCCTGTCCTTCAAAAACAATGCAGTATTAAGAATGTTCATATTGTAGATGTACATACACTATGTGTAGCTCCGTGGTGCAGTGGCTAAGAGCTTCGGACTCTCAACCGAGAGAACCCGGGTTCGAATCCTGTTTGGCAGTGTCAAACCTTGGGCAAGTTCATTCACTATACGTTGCTCCAGTTCACTCAGCTGTATGAATGAGTACCTGGCTATAGACAGTGGTGAATATTTGTGTGCGAATAATCTTCATGCATTAATTGCAGCATGGCTGAATGCTTCCCAGGGAAGTCGAGATAGTGTTTGATTGAACAGGTCTGCCAGGGAGTAAAGTGTAAAGTGCTTTGAGCAGTCCTGAGGACTGGATACTGCGCTATATAAGAACTTACCTTTTTTATGTACTTGGAAGAGAGATGGGGAGAGGAGAAGAGGAGGAGGGAGGGAGGGAGGGAGAGAGAGAGAGTGAGAGAGGGGGTAGGGTGAGAGAGAGAGAGAGAGAGAGAGAGAGAGAGAGAGGGGGGTAGGGTGAGAGAGGGAGAGACATTCTGTCATGAGGCAGCATCAAGCACAACATGTGTATAATCTAGTTTTACATTATAAACCCGTCAAAGCACCCACAAATAATTTAGATTAAGAAGTATTTTATATTGCACTACGATGATTCATCAAGCCAGGCACTGTTTCCAGGGCAGTTGATTTCATAGCTATGTAAATTAAATGTGTATTGATTGCACGACATAGGCGGCTTTGTCGGTGGGCGGTTCTATGGAACCTAATATATAGATTAATTGGTCTGGCCGTGTGACAGCTGTTTCTGACATACTTTCTCGTATTTTGTGTTTCGGAGTGGGTCTTTCACAGCTTTCTATAAAGGTCTTTCTGTACTGGGCCAATAGTTCTTCATATTTTCTAAGATGTACACTGTAGATGGTTGTAATACAAGCAGTGTAACATAATAACTGTAAACAGACACCGAGATAACATTGCTCACAGTGTCACTCTTTGTAAAGACATTTGAACAACTACCAAATATGGACATCAGCTTTTTAATTAATAAACACCAATCGTCCGGGATTTTAAGTTATATTAATTGTACATTCAGAAGCCTGTGCTATTTTGAATTAAATATAATCCTGTTAATAATATATCACTAATAATATGCACTATAACGTCTATAGGTACTAACATAGAGAACAACTTTACACAGTTTATAATGCTATTTCTCAACTTTCATGAAAACGTTGTTGGTAATTACAAACCTGAGTGTGTCATCTCAAAGTGTTTAATTGATTAAACATTATCAATTGATGTATTTCTTTGATAAATTATGATGAGGTATTGCAAATTCTCTGCAGGGGATCACATTTGATTATTCTGTACAAACAAGTGCAACAGTTGTTATTGTTTAGGCACCAATCATGCCGTGGCAGCTCAAGACTCAACACACAACTTGCCTTAGGGAAATTAATATGTGTACTTATATAACGCATTGATCTATAATCTTTAATGTTCTACTTTATACTGCCACTTCCATGCCCCAGGGTACTTCCGTGTTGGGTGCAGCTGCAGACACTTGGTTTTCACAATTGGTGTTATACAGTTGTTGGTTGACTTGTAACATCATAATTAATTTATGATTAGTGTGAGATCTTAGGTTTCAAGAATTTATGAATGCTATTATTTTAAATAAAACTTAACATTATATGTTAATCTAATTATGATATGAATTGTTGTTTTTGTATATGAATTTAATAAGCAATCTTTATTCATGATAAACATCACTGGATATAACATTCTATTTTAACTTTATTCATGATAAATATATATCCCTGGCTCTAACACTACTTTAACTTTACTCACGATTTAAACATTTCACTGGATAAACAACTTATTTTAACTTTATTCATGATAAACATATCTTTGGATATAACAACTCTATTTAAACTGTTTATTATACCTTATTAGTATTAGAAAATGGCACCTTTTTGAATAAAATCAACTGTATAAACACAGTTGATCACCACACATTTGTCACTAGAAATAATTGTGTGCCACCTTCCTGAGTTGGTGTCCTTGTCACCATCTGTTGCCAGTTTTACTGTTGTGTAGAAGCAGAATCAATACTGACCTGACAGTACTGACTGTACTTGGGAATGTGCTGTCTACTTGCAACTCAGGCTTCCCCACAGCTGTGGCGATAACATGCTGGTGTTTGTAAGAAGCCTCCTGGCTGGTCGATATGATAAACAATAGTTTAAGCTGCCTGGTATCAACATGGTGCAGTAACATGACGTCAGTCCGTGGGAATCTGTTTTGTGTCAACACCGCATCAGGTCTGGTTTGGATTATTGGGGTTGTTTATACCGACTGTGAATATTATTAAAGTGATTTTTTATGTTTGTGTACACAGTGACATGCGGGAATGTTGAGCTGTGTTCAGACAAAGACCAGTAATAGGTTTGTTGGATTTAGATTGATTTACCAGTACTTGTAACTTCACTGTGTGGAGGTTTGTATGTATAATGGGAGAAAGGAATTAAATATGTTTTATCACATGGAAGGAGATGAACTGTTTGTATATTCATTGATGTTTGATAGTCAAACCTATGTTTTATAAATAGTGTGTTTTTATTTCTTGCAGATTGTGGTGATCTGGGCAACTTTACAAAAGCAATGTGCGGCCATGTGGAACCACAACCATCTCTTCTGTAGGAAACGTAACACAACACATCTTGGTTCGTATAAGTGATATGTTTTGTTACACCAGACATTGCATGGAATTGTCAACATGAGATGGTGCAATGTCACTCCTCGATAGGCTTGATTATACAGTGGCATAGAACAGAAAATCTGTCAATCCTAGACATTTACCAGCAGTGAGGGAAGATGTATGCAGCCATGGGCTTGCACTGATGACTGTGAAAAAATTTGAATTTGACAATTTCAAAGATCACCATGGCAATGTATGTGGGCCAGACACTGGAACGAGAGGCATCACACGAGGATATCCAGGATGTCTTGCAACAGAAGGCGTATGAGTTGTTTATGCAGTGTGACAAGGAGGGTAAGGGCGTCATCACAAAGAGGGACATGCAGAACCTCCAGAAGGAGCTGTCACTCACTCCCGATCAACTCGAGGCGGTCTTTGACTCGCTAGACAACGACGGCAACAACTACCTGACACTGCAGGAGTTCACCAATGGATTCGGTAGGTTTCAATTCTATTTAACTGTACATAAATTGTGTGGTGCAAAGTGCAGATTATTTTTAAACTTGAGTCTGTTGTAAAGGTGACAGACAATTTCAAATCATCCAGTAACAATCATCATGGCCTTTCTATTAATCAACATATTTATGTAAGTCTGAGTACGAGTAATTGTAGTTTGTTTGCAATGAGACTGCCAATAATGTAAACACTTTTTCTGGTAAATTAGATCATTTATTTACAGTTTGTTTATGTAACAAAGTGTTGTTGTTTTGTCTAATACTGCAGGGATTCACCTATCACAATTTTAGTAAACTTATACAGTGTCTTATTGTTAAAACTTTATTCTGTTGTATAGGTAACAGATAAATTGAAATCACGCAGTAATTTTTTGTCGTAGCCTTTCTAGTCACCTAAATTTTTTAGATTTAAATAAGTGTTGTAACAATTGTTTGCTATGAGACTGCCAATAATGTAAACACTGATATTGTAAACCTGTGATTTTGGTCATGTGTTAAGAGTGTTTATGTGAGAAGTTCTTGTTTTTCACAGTGGTTTGTGAATTATCAAGAGAATAGATTCTGAAATACTAACCATTATTTTGTTCACCGTGTGTACAGGCTTAGTTGAAGAGGTCAAATTGTAAATAAATTGTAAATATTTGCTTCATCCATCAAGCAATTACAGTAATGCATGTGAGTTGTGTATCAACTATCAAGCGAGTTAGTTCTGTCTTTTTGAAGTTATCAAGATTCATTGTAATTTGAATTTCACTAAATATTTGGCACATAGCAAATAATAACAGCTAATACAGAGCAGTTTGCCATTTTGGTACTTTCAGTGTTTCCACTGGTATATGATGAGCGAGGCGGGCCGCCTCGCCGTTTTTCTATGCCGCCTCGCCCAAAATATGCCAAAACTACCGCCTAGTAGCTATTTTGTATGCCCATTTTTTTCAATCTTTTGCGATATATTCAGCATCAGCATGCAGCACGAAATGACACCACAAAATCACTTGTATTCCTGCAAAATCGCAGAGCCGGTTAGGATTTACCTCTTGGAATTAACTCCATTGGACAACGTGAATGACATCACATGTCAGTTGTCCAATCACGGAATATTCCCCCGGGATCCCCGGTGTCGCCAATGGTGGCACCTTGTAGAGTTTCAACATACTAGAAGTCTAGACATTAACATGGCGCCCAAACAGTAACTGCGTTTGGAAGTCATGTGGAACTTGTAAAAAAACAAAGAAAACAGTAGCTAACCTAAGATGTCTTTTGCGCTGAATTTTACTATTATAGTATGCATCCACAATAAATCAGAATGCTGGTGTAGCTGATGTTGAATTTCTGGTTTATGATGGAGGTGGGAGTAAAAGCTGTGCAGGCTAATGACACTACGTCACTAGTCGGCACTTGTGTCGAATACGGACCCTTTTGAAGCCCAAATAAAAACCGTGCATCTGGACCCTTTTGAAGCCCAAATAAAAAACGTGCATCTGGACCCTTTTGAAGCACAAATAGCGACCCGGTTTACGCTAGTCTGCCGACTGCGCAGCAGTGGCCGTGTGTTATCGCACCTTGCACGTAAAATGAGCGATATAGCAGCATATGTTGACACAAACAGGGGCACTATTTACGCCTCAAAAGTGTGCTAAGAGTCTAAGACATAATATATTTAAACATAAATATTATTATTACTACTTTTAGTATTTCTATAGTGCCATATCTCCGGGACCAGCCCGTTCATAGACGCATACACTCATTATAAAATGTACATGGAATCAAATATAAAAAGTATATTTATGCAATAAGCAACACAAGCCCAATGTGGTTTGAGGATTGAAATTGGCCAAAGGATGACTTTTTTATGGAAAGTGGATTGCTTCTAATGCAGCCACTTTTGGGCATAACGATAGTAGGAATGTGATGTCTAACATGCAAACCAGATTGGAAACTGAACCCTTGTACAACATGAAGACAATGTACAGACATACATTATTTGTCGCTATAGAGGTATAAAACCACTATGAATATAAACCTAAGCAAACAATACAAACATTCCACCACCAATAGACATATCCAATTACAAAAAGGTAGGGCCATTCCGCTTATCCTGTACAAACAAACAAAAATATATGCTGTTTGCAAAACAAAAAACCTGTCGATGTACCAAAACCCAACACATTCAAGAATTGGGGATATGCCCCTGTGGTCAAACCGATATTTGGGAAAGCATTGCAACTTTTTCCAATTTTTCTGCCAATGCTGTACAATAGTTGTTTAACTAAACGTACCTAGGCAGAAAGATGGGGAGGAGGGCTGATTTAGAAGTATCAGGATATACATGACATGACAAACAGTTACCCAAAGCAGAAGTGGTGCTAATCCAATTCAAAGGCTGGGGCCTAATCCTGACATGTTGTGATTGGCTGAAGGCCCTGGGTGGTTTTGTTAAGCCAAACAGCTGGAAGTAGTTATCGCCTCAGCCACTTAGCTCAATACCCACACTAGGCCTGTCCTGGCCATTGCATACAATACAGTATGCACTGCATTCATACATTCATTTATGCAATAACCAACACAAGCCCAGTGTAGTTTGAGAATTGAAATTGGTCAAAGAATGACGTTTTTATTGGAAAGTGGATTGCTTCTAATGCAGCCACTTTTTGGGCATAAAGATAGTAGGAATGTGATGTCTAACATGCAAACCAGATGGGAAACTGCACTCTTGTACAGCCCCATCAAAGTTTCACAGGCACACATTCCTACAACATTATGACAATATACAGACATACATTATTTGTTGCTATAGATGTATAAAACCACTACGAATATAAACCTAAGTTTCATGCATTTTAGTTTGGAAATTAATAGGTATAGTTTGTTTAGTTCACGTTTTACAACGTAGTGTAGAACGTAGTATTAACACAATCCTCCACATTGAATGAAAACGAATGGCCACTAGCATCGCAAACAATACAAACATTCCACCATCAATAGACACATGCAATTACAAAAAAGTGGGGCCATTCCGCCACAAGGTCACCAAGAGGAACCTGTGTCCACCCCACCATATAAAATATATATATATATATATATGTATAAAGATGCCAGTAAATATATTATTAAGATTTACAAGATTGTATATGTAACGTAACTAAAATGCATAAGATATTTGCGCAAATAATAAGATAATTAAGTAAAAGAATAATATATAAAATTGTATTAAAAGATAAATAATACTAAATTAATTCAACTATATTATACAATAAAAAATTTATTAACTACATGTTCATCAAGTGTCCTACAGCACAGTTCCTCAGTCGAAGTACGCCTGCTTAAATAAGTAAGTTTTAAGGTAGGTAGTATGGATTCAAAAAGTGATTTTTGACATTTTTTTGGAAAAGGACTTTCTTTGCTATTTATGTACTTTCATATCCTTACCTCAATATGCAGTTAGTATATTAGCTGAAAAAGTAATAAAAAGTGGCAATATTGAGGTTTCTTCGGACGGCTTTTGGCAGAATTTGGTTATACAAAATTACCTTATCATCGTTTTCTCGGAATACCATTTTTGCTGTGAGTACTTAAAGTTGCTGCTCTCTAGTAGAATAAATACTGGGTATAACTGCAAAACATTTTGCACCTCAGTGCCTAATGAGTATATCTACTGCATGAATTAAAAGAAATCATAATATATTTAATGGTTTCTGAATTATAGGCGTTAATTATGTGAAAAAGTTACACAAAATAGGTTTTTTCGACAACAAATCTTTTTTCACGTAAATAACACAACATATCTGATTTCTGTGATATTCATGCAGTAGAAATGCGTAACAGTAATCCCTGTGCTAAATTACAAGCTTGTAACTTGAATACGTTTTTGGTTAGAGCGCAGCAAAAAATACCAAATTTTCCCTATTATGGCGGCCATATTGGATACCTAATTTGCATAATTTATGCGAAATATGATAAAAAACCTTAACTATGTTGGTATGTATCTGCATACCAAATATGGTTGATCTGTGTTGAAAACTAAAGATTTTTGGTGGAATCCATACTACCTACCTTAAGGCAAGCTTTGAATTTATTCAAAGTGTATTTGATGAATGTTTATTGGCAGAGCATTCCAGAGCGTAGGTCCAGACATGGAGAAAGCTCGTCTGCCATAGCCCTCTAAGTTGTAGCGCGGGACTACAAGCAGATGTAGATCAGCAGATCAGAGGTTGTGGGTGGGCATTTACGGTGTTATAAGATCTTGGATATACGCTGGAGCAAGACCATGTAAAGCCGTGAAAACAAGGACCAGCAGTTTGTACTGGATACGCCAGCGAACTGGAAGCCAGTGCAGTTCGACCAGCACAGGTGTTATGTGCTGGTGCTTTTGGTGTCTCGAGATAAGTCTTGCTGCCGAGTTCTGTACCATCTGCAATTTGTTCGTAAGTGCCTCGGTGATGCCGTACAGGACCGCGTTACTGTAGTCCAGCCGCGATGTCACCAGGGCGTGGACTAATGTCTTACATGCATCAGTAGTAAGACAATGTCTTATTTTTGAATGGATGGCAGTACGCTGACTTGCACATCCGTGACACGTGTGACGACATTGTTAGTCCACAGTCGATTGTTGCGGATGGTCGGTGACGGAACAATGTTACATCCGCATACACTAACACACGAAACGTCATGCAGGTGTTTACGATTTGGTGCTGTGATGATAATAGCCTCAGTCTTGTTTTCGTTCAGCAGTAGATTGTGGTCTGACATCCACTGCTTCGCTTCTTCGGTGCATCGCTCGATGCGGTCAACCACATCAGCTTCTTCTCCAACCCGCATTCCACACAGGTCAACATACAGTTGGGTGTCATCTGCATAAAGGTGATACTGCAGCTTTTTCTTTCTGAAGAGACCACCCAATGTCAGAGTGTAGATGGAGAAGAGGATTGGGCCCAGCAAAGACCGTTGTGGCCACTAATACACACTGACTGAGTCCGGTTCGACAGGTATAACTCCAGCCATTTCAGTGCAATGCCTTCAATGCCTATGCTGGGCAGCTGGTTGATAAATATGCCTAGGATAATGTTGAATGATGATTGAACTAACTCACTGTGCTATCAAAATTAGGCAAAACTCAAGTTATAACGGCGAAATCGAGGTGGGTCTGGATTCGACACAAGTGCCCTCAAATCTATTAAGCTAATGTTCTATGCCATTTTTGGCTAAAATATGGAATACCATATGTGATTTGTCAGATATCTTTATGCTAAATATGTAATACATATTCCAACAAAGTTGTGCAAACAAACTTTGGGGAAAGTTGATTTGAGTGAAGTACTTACAAATATAAATCATCGAAGTTCTTATCCCATAAGAGACGCCTATTGCCCAAAACCATGTATACTAACGGATTATCAATACCTTGGGCTAAGCAATGATATGTTTGCACAGAATGTGGATATACTAAACAACTTACACTTACTGCTTTATAAAAAGGACACAATTTGAGAAATGTTCTTGCGATTACTAGAAACATACTTTTGTGGCAATCCAGAAATGACTGTTTAATTAATTGTATAGCATGCTAGCAACAAATGAAGTATAATATTTAGAACAGAAGCCACCAATTTAATATCATAATACTATGATATGATAATCATTAAAGGTAGTGAAGGGGAAAGAATCTTCAGATGCTACCACTGTCACTGACTCTGTCAGCATGGTAACAAGGCGTAGAGTTAGGGCAAGAAAAACATCACCACAACCAAGTACCAGTGGTCAAGTGGAAATCACACCTCATCACGATGAAACAATCATGATTACTGACTTTTATCAATCATGATTACTACATTTACAAGTAGTGTAAACATGTTTACATGCTATCTTGTTGTTTTATATCTTCATAGTTTTGACAAAATTTAAGGCGGACCCCTCTAGCGACACTTTGCACCCGCGGCGCTCGAGTAGCCCACCCCTACAACCTCGCCCATCATTTTACCAAGGGGAAACACTGAAGTTACTTTAACAAACTTTATCATTTGTTTTCTATAATATTAAATGAACACATGTATAGAGCACCGAAGTGTGACATCACGCTGCAGTGCTGGTTTCAACAAATGTCTCCCGTCGTGTCTGTTAGCGTGGTGTTATGTTTTGTTCCAAACTGTAATCATTATTCTGAAATTCATACTTGTAGTTCTTTATGGTTCCCATAAGTTGAAAGTGAGAAGCAAATTAGGTATTTTATGTATTCTGAAATGTAAAAACGTTATTTTAATGCAAGCTAGTTGATCACAGTAACAAAATCGATCGCGGTGCAACATATATTTTGTTTGTTTATATTTCGCTACTTTCATCACAAAATGCGTAAGGATAACCTGTCAACGTCGCACAATTATTGAACAAAATTGTTAAAATCGAATGATTTTATAATATCTTGAAATATGGAACAAAATCTATTTCAGGCTGAGAAGTCAGGGAGCGGTAATTAAGTTGGCGTTTTTGGTGAGCCTCAAGCAGAGGTGCAATTGGCTGGTTTAAAAAATGGTTTTTAGTTGTTTTGTCCACGATTATAATCATAATTTTGTGATCCACTCATACAGGTTTATCAATTTCTAACAGCTGCAAGAAGAATGCAACTATAGATAATAATCAGATATTCTAAAAATATATTTTGTTGAGAAAAACATTCATACTCCCCGGGGACCACTTCCTGAAAATTTATGGGTATCCACGTTAGTTTACAATTAATAAAAAAATATTTTGTAGGGGGATTTACCCATTGAAAACAAAACGCTAGCATCTATAACTTTTGTTCGAATATGGCTAATGGTGTCAGTAGACCCCTATCTGTGCCTTTGCTGCATACATCTCAGACGAGCCCAAACCACTTAAAAGGGGAGAAAACCATGATCATGTTAGTAGTTTCACTTATTTTCAAAGCATTTTCCAAGGTGCGGTGCATGCTAGTATGGAGGAGAAATAATTCATAATAGCGTTAAGTTTGAAAATATGCTATGAAAACTACAAGAAATTGGTCCAAATCCAAGACAATAACCAGTTTTTGTGGTAGCAAAGCTCATAGTTATATGTTCATAGACATTTGTGGAGTTAATTATTATATGCACTACATATGATTAATGTTACTGTTAATGAACTGCATAATGCGTTTATTGACTTTGTGTAGTTAGTAATTTTACTAACAACATATTTACATTTAAAAAATGTGTTAATAGTCATGTTGTTGACATTTTAAATATGCATCGGAACATGAAGAATATGTCATCAAAACCCTCCAACCGCAGGCTCACAAAAAATCCAACTGCACCCCTCTTGAGGCTCACTAAAATCCCCAACTGTATCCCCAAATAATGTTTCCCAAAACCCTCTGACTGCATCCACCTTGATGGTGACCAGAAAATTCCAACTTATATAATGACCGCTCCCTAATTTCTCAGCCTGAAACTTATTTTGTTCCATATTTCGCGATATTATCAAATCCTTTGATATTGGCAATTTCGTACATGAATTATGTAGTATTGACAGGTTTCCCTTTTGCAATTTTGCCGTGAAAATAGCGTGGTGCACAAGAAAAAACTGTGTTGCATAATGTATTTTAGGGCACCAATGCCCACGTGATAGGTCAATGCACTGTACAAATAAAATGATACAAAAAGATATAAAACTATTGATTTAATTTAACTGTTGCATTCGCATATTTTGAAGGGCGGTTTGTGGGTTTGAATGCGCCTGACATGCCAGAAGATGAATCCATGCAACGTCTTGCTGGAGTAGAGCAGGTCTATGAACACGACCAAGTGGATTCAATGGATGACGAGAAAGTTTTTGACAGTGTCCTTGCGAATGTTGGTGGAACTAATCTGTTTGACGAGTAAGTATTCTTTCAGAATAAATTTCATCGCTAGCCGTGTTCTTTGAGATCAATGGAACGGACTTCATACGCACCTACCATAGCTTATAGTTGCTTCTTACAATGAACCATATCAGAATCAATCCAAGGCATAGCCAGAACAAAATAGCATTAACTATATAGTTTGTTTTTATGCTTGTTTTGTTGTGAGATAATGCACTAGTGATACTGTGTAGAAAATGTCACTGTGTATAACAAGGTGAACATGTTCTTTTTACAATTCTCTTCTGTCGTAATATTACACTGTGCTTGACATTCGCAAACCATTGATTTACGACACTACATAAAACTTACGTCACATAGTTCCTCACCCCATGACATGAAACTGAATTACTTTGACCAAAGATGTTCTCATCTTTCATCGTGTAGTAATCATCTTCCATTCTTATTCAGCCACGATTGGTCAAATTTTTTAATCAGTCTTTTTTACTTTTTTATTTGTGAGTGCAATTATTATCTACACATGATAGAGATGGCGCTTCTAATGACTGATTATTATTATAAAATTAGCACAATTAGTAGTGATAGGAAAACATTAAAATGTTTAAAATTGGGAAAACATGTTGATGCACAATGCTAACTAAAACAACTGTTAACACTGTCGTTACAACCACAATTTTGTGTACTATTGCACAACAATAATCATGAACGTCATAATTTTATTTTAAAGATTTAAGTCTGTTCCTCTACCCTAAATTAGCTAGCGTAGTAATTTGTAACAGGAAGTCTGCCGTGTAGAATGTGGGAAAATGGGAAATTGTTGAATGTCAATGGGTATTGTTGTTAACTGAACCCATGTCAGCATTATTGCCAATAAAGCCTGTTTTGAAAGTGGATGTTTGTTTACCATTTTAACATGCTCCGAGGTGTAGATTCTAAATTGCAAACATTGTTACAGGCTTATTAAACACAATTTGGTGGGCAGTATACCTTCAACATAGTCATTATAGTCTTAAGAACATTATATTAATTAAAATGTCCTTGCAGTGTTGATGTGATCAAGTCAATCTGGATGCGCCTGCGGAGAGAGGAGCCAGAACTACTCGGTTCCTTTGAGGAGTTCCTCGCGAGAGTAACGGGAGACATCAAGCGCAGTCAGACCGACCTCAAGTCCATGGAGGCCGTCCTTCAGAAGTAGGTCATGGACACACATGGACCACCGTGTTGAATACATGACATTGTGTGGGTGTGGGTGTGGATGTGGGTGGGTGTGGGTGTGAGTTTTTCTGAATTGCATTAATCAACAAGACTTGGATAATAAGTCAGTCATAGTCCTGAACAATATTATACTATTACGTCAGGTTAACAGCAGAATGTAGGCTGTAACAAATTTATATATTTGTATATTTATAATGATAGTAGTATTAGTAAAATGCCAAAAATAGGCATAAATTGTAAATCATCTAAAACAAAATTGCTTATTCTCCTTAGCTTCTTAGCAGTTCCATCCATCCATTGACGGCTTTCACTTTGTAAATGCTTATGAGAACACTTAATCCTTTGGTTTCGCTGTGCCACTGAGCTTGAATTTTCTTAGGTTATTAGTGCTAAAGAAGTCATTATTATTATTATTTGTTATTATATATTATATTAATAACCAATTTTATTTAGATAATAGTTGTGTGAGTTTATTCTAAGGAGAAATAATAATCAAATCATGCTTATTTAAATGAAATTTATTATTTTATATATACCTAGAAACAGACCAGACAAATTTGTTTGCAAATCTTGAATTAATTAAAATAGTGCTTTTAGTGCACGGACAGCTTGCATGGAAGCAGTTCAATGGTAATCATTAATGCGGGCCCCTAGACTTGGAACTATTAGTTAATCTAGTGACCAGTATGCCCTCTCTAAAGTCCAACAGTTTTATCAGTTCTAATTACCCGTCTTACCCAGTCATCTGCCAGTCTTGAAGTCAGGCAGAGAGGTCTCTGGCTAAACCCCTGCTTAGAAAGGCTTTAGAATTCCTAATTAAATTTGTTTCTAATTGATGGTATTCCTCCACTGTTAGTCGCAGCAGCATCCACGATGAGGAACTGAGGAAGTTATACGAGGAGATGGAACAACAGATGAAGCAGGAGAAGGATAGGATCACTGCTCAGGTAACACACGCACTCACCTTCAAACTACATGCGTGCATATGTACACAGTTTGTCAGCACAAACTTGTCTACAAAACTGTTGTAAGAATATGTAAAATTGTGTCCCATATAGAATTTTTTCATGAAAATCGGACTCATTTCAGTTCATCAAACAAAATGGATGTCCATTGTGTTTACTTGGACAGTATTTTTTTGCATTTATTCTATCAAATAATGTTAGTTATTTCAATATCTTATATGCAAACATTTTGTAAAACGTGACACATTTCCTTGTCAGTTGAATGTCTGGGCCACCAATTTTATTTCAGAAAGATTGAGGCATATCTTGTTGTTTCACCTGTTAAATACATCTCGGCTGATCACAGGGATAAGAGCTGATGCTTTAAAATGAAAAAGTGGGCTTTTGTTGGATATTTTCATATAATTGGTTTTATATAAAAAGGGTCCAGTAATGTTTGGTTGATCCTGGTTTATTCGACAACAGATCTGACGCGGTTATTGCAGATGACTGTGATATTCTGCTCAGATATATTGGCTTGTTTTGAGATTCAAAAACATGTTTGTTCTGCAGGATATTTACCTCTAATGATGTTCATTATATAGATCTAAAATGATTATCTAGTGTCATTCAGACTTAGGTTCAAATGTACAGATCTGTACAGATTGTGCAGATGTCTGAACATCCAAGATGAAAGTGCTATTGTATTTCAATGAAAGAACAAATGTCTGAAACTGATTCAAGTGTAATATGTGTGTATTTGGATCAATTTCAGATGTCATATTGATATAATTATTGTGTGAAACACGTCATCAAAACCTGAACCAGTTTACATGGATTGTATCAATTAAACTGAAACCAATTTCAGTCACGTATTCACTGTCTTTATTCAAATGCAATTGCACTATTTTATTTTTTAAAGTAACTGGCATTTGAACCCAAGCCTGACATGTGGTATGGTAACAGTATTTAGTTTGACTTTAGTTCCTTCCCACAGACTTTCTGTTTGAGTATTTCTTCTTAGTAGGCTCCTGAAATTGGTAGTGATTTGTTTGGAAGTGCCATTTAACTGTGTTCTTTGTGTTTTGCTGTCGCCTTACACCTAACCCCCTAGATTCACTGCATCCCCTGAGAACCCGTGTGTTCACCCCTCTTTTCAGATACAACTCAGTTTTGGCGATCCTAAATGTGTTAACATTTTGTTGGTGAGTGAAATCACATGACTAGATTCACTTAATCTTGAAGGACTAATTTACCTTGTGTTGAAATTGCAGTCATTACTATGATTATATATCACATGGTGTATCATTCTTGTTGAATGCAGACTTCATTTCTCAAACGTGGTTGTTTTCATCAATGAATGTTTGCGCAATGGTCCCGTAAATTTAACTTCCATTTTATGGCACAAATTCCAGCTTTGGTAAATTAGGCCTTTAAGAGCATAGTTGGATGCATTAACCCTTTTATTCTGGATAGCAATTGTTGAAAAATTTGCATTTTAATTACTACAAGTGAATGTTAAATTGCATTTGTGAAGTATTTGTCGACCCTGGATTTTGGTGGATGTAACTTCAGCGACTTTATAAAACAAATTTAATCAAGTTTGTGGTTGCATTTTCTGGTTTGGAACAGCTTCAGAAAAATTATCATAACATGTATTGGCCACTAGTGGAATGGACTTGATCACATGGTGATACTAAAGTTTGCCTGTCAAGAGAAAGTTTGAAGAAGACCTCAACGACAACTCTACTGAGTGAAGCAGACCAGAAATAAGTTTTCCAGATATTTGTAGCAATTCCTAAATTCCTTGTAGCCTTGGCTAAACTTTTTGGATGGCTGGAATCAAAGGGTTGGTGCTTGCATGTTGTAGACTTAGTAATTTAGTACGCACATCAGTAGCAGTGACATCGTACTCGATGGTTGTTTGTGTACATACAAGCAGATTGGATGAAGGAGTGGTTTGCGTTTTGTCTGGAGATCCATACCTGGAATAGTTATGAAAGTGTAGGAACACTGAATATATATTAATAATGTGTGTAATGTTTAAACATCCCTTAAACATGGGATTACATTGTGGGCTTCTGTTGATTTCATTTACTCCGTAATTTGTTTAAGCAACAAAAGGAACTCACTTCACAACCTAAGTTACCGTGCATATCAAAATAATGTTAAAATGACTGTATTTGTTGCATGAGAAACCATCACGTCTGTCAGGTCTGAATTGAGTTTTTATGTTCAGTTAATAAACGACCCATGTAGACAAATAACAGTATAACCACTAAAACAATCAAGGAACTATGACAAAGGAAGCCTGAATGCAAACATGACAAAACAAATAATATAATTAATTATATCAGTTTTAAATTATTTGTGTTTACATATTTTAAACAGACAGTTTCATCAGAACTTGTGCTGGTGGAGTGGTTATTGTGACATTGGTGCATTTTGGTCCTTGCTTTATATGTGATATAATCTGGTACCTTGTCTTACAAGTCTACTTGTGGTGTTGCATGCTCAGTCCTATATTAGTCTGTATTAAACTGCAGTAATCTGCCTGCTTAAGTTGTGTGCACATATACAGTAATAAGATTAATAATAATGCTGTCATTATAGGCAACAGGCCAATACTTGGCTATGCTTGTATGATGTATACTAATTGCCTGTACTGCAAGTATTAATATCTAGCAACAAGTACAGTATAGGACATACTACTAGTGTAATATATATATATATATATATATATAATGTAGCAGCAGCAGCAGCAACATTTATATTTTAGAATAAAAGCAACAAGAGCAGCCAAGGCAGGGATTACTATGTAGCATGTAATTAACACTATCAAAGTCAGTTGCATTTTAAGGTGTTACTAGTAATGTTAATATAATAATAATAATAATTTTTTTATGTAGCGCCCCATCCAAATAATTGTTCTGGGGTGCTTTACATATATACTGCACATAAACGCACATATAACAACAAATACTTCTCATACATTACAAGTATTACAAATAGTGACATTAACACTGTAACTACCTATTAACATTACTAGTAACACCTTAACGTGCAACTGACTTTGATAGTGTTAATTACATGCTACAAAGTAACCTCTGCTTTGGCTGCTCTTGTTGCTTTTGTTCTAAAATATAAATGTTGCTACAGCTGCTGCTCCAGTTACACCTGCTGCTACAGCTGCAGCTGCTGCTACAGCTGGTGCTACAGCTACAGCTGCTGCTACAGCTGCTGCTTCAGCTACAACATTGCACCCTTCACAAACCCGACAGTCGACTATTCATTGTGTTGTCACCTGGTTTGTCTTTATCAAGTACAGTGTATTTGAACTGTTGCATACAGACATGTGCAACACCACATACGCCAACATTGTGGTCACAACAAACTATTTACTTTAGTGCACATATTCCAACTCAAGACCCGATTAGTTTAATCCAGAGTTTCAACAAAATTAATGTTTCTTTCACACAGGGGAGGGGGGAGTATAAAGTTCTTCAGGAATGTTGGTGATTTAAACAAATTGCATCCCCTGATCGAGGTACATGGTACATGTGATTACATGCCAATGTAATCTTGTATGTTTTAATGCAATCATTATTGTTTAGTCACCGATCCTGCAGAAGATGTTGTCGTTTTTAGAAATATTTTACACATTCTTTTAAATCATGACTTTTCACAAATGTTTTAGCTCTGTATCAAATGCACTTCGTAAACAAACTTAGTTGCATGACATTACAATATATTAATATGTTATATTTACAATATGTAATTAATTGTATATGTGATAATATGAAAATATTGATACACATATTTTTTGTCACTTAAGAAAGATGGAAGAACTAAAGGACATGTACTAATGTTAATGAAGGGACAGTTTGGATAAGAAAGTATTAATTGTCACAAAGGAACAAATTATCTACTGAATGTGTAAATGCTAGTTGCATAAATATAAAAAAACAGATTTACAAATATCTCAGAAGGGCGGGATACACGTAGATACAAAATCATTAGACTCTTGAGAAGCGAAAGAGTTGTTTGTCCATTTGCCATCAAGACTTATTGTTTTGATGGCAATCTTGTTAACTTTTGTTAAATATTGTTATATATTAAATATGGTTAGCTCTTAAATCTTGTCAATTCTTTTTAAATGTTGTTAATTGTTGGTAAATTTGGTTAACTCTTATTCAGTCTGGTTAAAACTTGTTCAGTCTGGTTAACTCTTGTTAAATCTGGTAACTTTTGATGTTATCGTGGCAGTGAGTGCTGAGTGCCAGTGGGTGGTTTGTTCCAGGACCAGGCACGGGAACGCAGACTCAAGGAGCAGATGGAGGTGGAGATCAGAGAGAAGGACCAACAGTTGCAGGAACTCATGTCAATGCAGAGTCAGGTGTGTAGACAGAGTGAGGTGTGCAGACTGAGTGGCAGGTGTGTAGACTGAGAGTCAGGTGTGTAGACAAGAGAGTCAGGTGTGTAGACTGAGTGTCAGGTGTGTAGATTGAGTGTCAGGTGTGTCGACTGAGAGTCAGGTGTGTAGACTGAGTGCCAGGTGTGTAGACTGAGTGTCAGGAGTGTAGACTGAGAGTCAGGTGTGCTGACTGAGTGTCAGGTGTGTACACAGAGAAACATATGTGTAGACTGAATGTCATGTGTGCAGACTGAGTGTCAGGTTTGTAGACTGAGGGTCAAGTGTGTAGCCTGAGAGTCAGGTGTGTAGACTGAGAGTCAGGTGTGCAGACTGAGTGTCAGGTGCGTAGACCTAGAGTCAGGTGTGTAGAATGAGTGTCACGTGTGCAGACTAGGTGTCAGGTGTGTAGACTGAGTTAGATATGTAGACTGAATGTCAGGTGTGTAGACTGAGTGTCAAATGTGTAGACTGAGTGTCAGGTGTGTAGACTGAGAGTCGGGTGTGCAGACTGAGTGTCAGGTGTGTACACAAAGAAACAGATGCATAGACTGAGGTGTGTAGACTAAGGGTCAGGTGTGTAGACTGAGAGTCAGGTGTGTGGGCAGAAAGTCAGGTGTATAGACTGAGTCAGGTGTGTAGACTGACAGACAAGTGTGTAGGCTGAATGTCAGGTGTGTAGAGTGAGTTAGGTGTGTAGGCTGAGAGTCAGATGTGTAGACTGACAGACAAGTGTGTAGGCTGAATGTCAGGTGTGTAGATTGAGTCAGTTGTGTAGAGTGTGTCAGGTGTGTAAACTGAGAGTCAGATGTGCAGATTGAGTCAGTTGTGTAGAGTGTGTCAGGTGTGTAGACTGAGAGTCAGGTATGTAGAGTGAATCAGTTGTGTAGACTGAGAGTCAGGTGAGTAGATTGTGTCAGTTGTGTAGAGTGTGTCAGGTGTGTAGACTGAGAGTCAGGTGTGCAGATTGAGTCAGTTGTGTAGAGTGTGTCAGGTGTGTAGATTGAGTCAGTTGTGTAGAGTGTGTCAGGTGTGTAGACTGAGAGTCAGGTGTGCAGATTGAGTCAGTTGTGTAGAGTGTGTCAGGTGTGTAGACTGAGAGTCAGGTGTGTAGATTGAGTCAGTTGTGTAGAGTGTGTCAGGTGTGTAGACTGAGAGTCAGGTATGTAGAGTGAGTCAGTTGTGTAGAGTGTGTCAGGTGTGTAGACTGAGAGTCAGGTGTGTAGATTGAGTCAGTTGTGTATAGTGTGTCATGTATGTAGACTGAGAGTCAGGTATGTAGAGTGAGTCAGTTGTGTAGAGTGTGTCAGGTGTGTAGACTGAGAGTCAGGTGTGTAGATTGAGTCAGTTGTGTAGAGTGTGTCAGGTGAGTAGACTGAGAATCGGCTGTGTAAACTGAATCATCTGAATGTCAGGTGTGTAGAGATAGTCAGGTGTGTAGAGTCTGTGAGGTGTGTAGAGTGAGTCAGTTGTGTAGACTGAGTGTCAGGTGTGTAGAATGAGAGTCGGGTGTGCAGACTGAGTGTCAGGTGTGTAGACTGAGAGTCAGGTGTGTAGACTGAGTGTCTGGTGTGCAGACTGAGAGTCAAGTGTGTAGACTCAGAATAAAACCTGTATTAGACCTCACACCTACTGAACCATGTCATTCTGTCTAGAGATCTGTGTATCTTGTCAGTCTTTGAGGCACTTCTTATAACTACATATACTTAATGTGTTATGAATATCAAAGAAAAGAATATGCATGTGCATTCACACCCACACATGCGCACACACAAAATCAACTGTGAAGGAACCTGTTCAAGAAACCTGTTTGTTTGTAGATGGAATCAAAGATGCATGATTTAAGTTCGACAGAGTTGGAACTGAAGCAGAACTATGAACGACTTCTGAAGGTAACAAATAAGCAGTCTGAACATTCAATACATGTTGAGTTCAACATGTTTTGGGTTCAGTCAATCAATCAATCATTTTATTTCTAACATCAAACAGAAGGAATTTTAAATATTACAAAATATAGCACCATTTATAATATATAAAAAGAAAGTGTAAATAAATAAATAAACAAGCAATAGTGAAAGTGGACGGTTCACCCCTCAACTTGTGTAATTGCTGTGCAATACAGTATTTTACAGATACTTTTAAATGACAAAACCGTAACTGTTGCATAAATTGCCTACAACATAATGTTTGGGTATCATTTCATATAATTTCTAAAAGTTATGTGAGTTCTACATGTTTTAATTCATAACGTGTTGAGTTCAACACGTGGTTGTATTCCATGGCCGTGTCTGTGTTCAGGAGAAAGAGGACTTGGAGAGTTTGCTACATGAATCCCAGGAGCACTTGGACGACAGTCGGTCCTCTCTCAGTCATCTGCGCAGACAACATCAGGAGGACAAGATCTACAGGGCCAAGTAAGTCTAGTGGTGTTGTTTCCATCCAGAATTATTCATGTTCAGTGTTGTCTCTACTCACCCATTTCTTGCTCTCTACTCTCTGTCCCGGCAACTCACTTGATACAATTTCCTCACCTTGTTGTCGTTTTCCTCTTCTCCTTCTTTCTTTCACTCGAAGACAACCATCTCCCTTCAATTGGCTCCACATGTCCAGCCCACCAGCTGACTCCTCACCACCTTCCTTCTGGAACTTTCTTTCACACCAACCTCCTCCCTCAGCTCCTCCATGTTTCACTTGTGCACACTTTCAGTCCTGCTAGTCTTTGTAAGTTCACTTAAGTACTAATAAGTGACAAATAGTCTTACTTCACTACTGATGTAACAAGTTTTTACTAAGTACTGTCTTACTCCACTTTAATTTCTACAATGTTGGAACACAAGAATGCAGTACATGCTAGAAACTTCCACAGTTGTAGGGATACTGACATTGCATTATACATGTTCCAGGGCGAGCCTGGGAGTGAACGAGGGGATCGCTCAGGAGAGGGAGAGTCTCATCAAACAACTCGAAATGCTCAGGTTCGTTTTTTGTCAGTTGCTTGAATTGAATCGGATAGTATAATTTCTTACAAATTCTTACTCCACTGCTGGGTTGTACAGTGTAATTCAAAATGCTGTTAAAGGGACATGGGATATATTCATCATCTACGGATGGAACATGGCATTCTTCTTAAAGACAATAACAGATGTGGGTCAATAGCACAGAAGTTGAACACAAAGCAAAAGGATCAGGATATGAATCCACCTTCTGTTGTTTCAAAACTTAAGCAATTTAACTCACATCTTTTCCTGTATCTTTTTGAAGAGAAATCAAATGCCGTTTATATGGTCTTTATGCCAGGGGAAGTAAAATATCCCACTCAAGGAAATAGAATAACCATGGACCTGCAGTCTTGATCTATAGAAACCCATACTGGTTCCACATCAGCTGCAGACAAAACACTTGCTCTGATAATGATGAAGGCACCGTGAGTGCCTCGTGTAGGCAGATACCAGCATGGTGTAAGAGCCCATGTTCTTATTATCACTAGCACAACAGGCCATCTTCTGGATGGCACTACAGACACACAAATGTTGAGGCGGTCTCCCAAAAGTATTCATAGATCTATGATGTTTGTTATGATTGATTGATTTATTTATTTATTCAATATAAAATGTAAGCTTGTACGTACATAAAATATAAATAAAGGGTACATTAAATATAAAGGATGACACAAGAAAGTGCAAGCATTTGTTTCCATTGTAGTCCTTGAAATGTGAATTAAATGTGAGTAGTTTTTCTGCTCCGCAACTTACATAAAATATTGGTTGACCTTCTGAAAACACACATCACACTATGAACAATTGATTATTGTCTGGTACAGAATTAAAACCAGTAAAAAACCTCAACCAATTTTGACAAAATAAAGGCTTGACTTTTCATCTGAGTGGTCATAGATGAACCCTTGATAGTTTGGCACCAAAATGCAAACTGTCTAGGAAGAAAACGTTAGCATGTTGCACACATGCACACTTGCACGCACACACACACACACGCGCGCGCTCAGACCGGCACCTGTGCTGGCTCAGTTATACTTGGATGAGTCTCCCAAATGTTTGTGTATCTTGTAGGACGATGAACCGGAAGCTGAGAGATGATAAAGATGAGGCAGAACTACAGCGGGTAAGGACAACAGGGAGACCACACCCCTCCCCCCTCCCACCTCCCCTCTAGGGGGGCTAACCTGCCCTTCAATGGAGTCACACGTTAATTAGGACATTTGGCACAGGAAGAATTACACCTAGCTGCACAGATGGACTTGTCGTAGATAGTTTTCACAAACACAAAGCTACCAATGATAGTCTGAATTGTATAGCTGACTGTTATTTTAAGAGTTTCCCATAACTGATAGCCAGAAAGATCGAGACAAAATTGGTCTTCATAATGGTGATATGTTACATTATGATGTTGAGATATCAGCTGATAATCATATATTAGTAATATATTGTACATGATATTTGTTCATAATTATGAAATAGGTGACAGGTATGTTGCCATATTAGTCCCTAATAATTATGGTTTTGACCCATTCCACACATATGCAAAATATGTTACCACAAGAAAACCGGTGTTAATTCTGTGTGCCATGCATGTTTACAATGATACATTATATATTGCATACATATCACTCTTGATAATTATATACTAGAACACCTATTGCTACCACCTAGTGTAGAGTATTGGAACGTGGCAAGGCTACACCTGTACTTAATCCTTTCGAAAGTTAAAGTAGTTTTTATCCTTGTGTTAACATTGGTCATTTTCTGAATTATTACTAAATTCTATGGTCAGATAACAATGGTTATGTGAAATAACATTTGGTTCCAGTGATTTAAATTGTACATATCAAAGCATTGTACACTGTGTGCATTACACGTAAAAGAGGAAGACTTATTATTTCAGTTATAGTCATTATTGTTTATATAACAGAAATAATAATCTATAAAATGTCATTACAAAATTCCAGATTTTGAAGATGCAGTAATTCTTCCCTCTACATTCCAAAGAGAACTTGTACTGTAGTTCACCTGTTTGTGTGGCAATGTTTTAATGATTTGTCAAGAATGTGAGAGGCGATTTGTGACTGATTATACAGTTCATTTACTCAAAATGTACCATTCCAATCTGGCCACAGTTTGTATAGCTCTATTGAGAGTTCTACATACATACGGTGCTGCCACCTTAGACTTAGAATGTTTACGTTTCACCTGATGTTTCTGAATGTTTTAAAGTGTGGCTTGCAAGATTGTGGATGTTGTTTGTACAGAAGACCCAGAATAATCTAACTTCTTGACAATTTCTTCTCAGATTCCACTCTCTTGCATGTTTTCTTATAAAAGATTGAAGCACCAACTAAATTATTAGTAGCATCATTGGATTCATGATATAAACACGGATGCCATGAAACACTCCCCGTACACACCCCTTTTACCGAAACTTCATAATTAAGGGTCACTTGTGAATAATTGCACAATAAAACTTTTGCAAATCCTCGATTCCACATGTCTGAGATATAAGAAATGTTAAAAAATGTTGTTGTCAGTGAGAGTGAATCATTTTGTTGGTGTTTTTGCTTTGTATATTCTGTTATTGACAATTGTTATTTTGTTTTTGTTTTTCTGTTCTGCATAGTCGTTGTTGTTGTGTATAAATGGATGATGTTTTGTACTCAAGTAATTTGAAGTCAGTGGCTGATATTCATGATATTGAAAGCTTGGCTGACGATCTATTGTAAAACATACAAGAGAATGGTGTCACATTGGCATACAGTCTACATGGAAACTTTAGAGAAACCCTGTAAGAAAGTTTGTTTTTGTTCTTAGTGCTAAGTAGTATTGCTTCAGCATGTTTAGTGTAGACACTTGGAAATATGAAAGATACAGTGAGTTAGGTGGGTTTTAATATGTTATTTGAAAGGTTTTAATGTGTGACATTAAAAGGATCATACCGGTATATTTTTTCAGATGAGCTTATCGGAGAGTTTTTAATGTGTAATAAACTGATATTAAATCTAATAACATGTGTTCTTTGTTAGGTTTAGCAGGTCTTAGTTTGAGGTTGGTCATGATAGAAAATGGTACGTTTTAACATAATGTAAAATATGTTTTTTTTTGTAATCACGACAGAGTAGTGGTACTGTTTAATATGTACAATACATAATTATTAATTTAAAATATGTAATAAAACGTAAAAGATATAACCGTAAAAAGTATTCTAAATAGTAATCTCAACATTATTGGCAGAGTCGGTTAAATTTAGTCAGTCAAATTTGTCATTATTCGAATGCAGCTGAACAGTGATTTTAAAAACAACTATTCCAACATAGGGACAAAGTTAACTGGACACTTAAATGCTGATGGAAGGAAATGTACTAATTACATATTAGTAATTAACAGTAGAATGACATTAAACTGCTCATTCCATGGTACACTGTACTTGTGAAAGTGAACATATGTTTAGGGCATTTGCACGTTATCTGTTGTACTACCCGTAGTAGTTGTACATTTGTAGTGTGGTTTTTTGGTAATAAATTAGAGTGGTTTATATAATTTTCTGTTGTCTGTCATGTTTGGTTTAGTTAGTTTTCAAATGATCACGTCACTGTATGACAATTGCTCTTAAAGGGAGGTTGTTTGTTTGTTTGTTTTTATTGTAAAATCACATTATACAGTCTAAACTATATATGTTGTAATACACTGAATACTGCAATGTGCTTTAATAAACTTTTTTGTTGAAATTTAAGTGTTTCGGAAAAAAACAGTTTGTTAACATGACACAGCACTGCCTTGAAAGGTGTGGCCTCGGTTCCGATTACTAATGAAAAGAATATGTACATCACGTAACAAGTCACCATGCCCCCATCAGGTCGTCTGAGCTTGCTACTCAGGGATTTGAGTGAGAACTTGGCCATTTTTGTAAACATCGAACTGTTGAATTCAGATGTTATTTCTGTTTCATTAAAACATTTGGGCAGTCACTATGTTAGAATGTATATATATATGGTTTATATTGTACAACATGATTTTGCAATACAAAATGAACAGACAACCTCTCTTTAAAAGTATGATGTTAATAGTTCACTAACATCATAGCTATGGTTACGATTGTGATCTTGTACGTAACGTGCTGTAGATTTGTGTGTGGAATGAGTGATGAAAATAGTTGTGTATTGTTCTGATGGAGGTGGCACAGTTGGTCTTAGGTTAATTGAGAAGTCACTGGACCCTTCTTACATGGCATGAGGGGGGTAAATTGTTTGTTAAAATCTGGTTTTAAACACAGATCAGATGCCTATGTAACTTCTGGGTCACTACAATACATGACCCACATGATTTGGTCAGATTGTGCATACACAATATATTCTGTTAAATTTATAGTTTCAATTTGATCAAAATTGGGTTTTACAAAGCAAGTTGTCCTCATGTTCTATTAAAGGGGCCCTGTATAGTTTGCGCTATTCCATGGCAGAAGTATTTTGTCAGCCGACGCTTGCCGTCTGCGGCTATTTATAGAACAGTGTGGTGCAGGCGATATGTTTGCCGTCGTTAGTTCTCAGGAACACAAGACATGCGTCATCTAGTGATTGTGTTGTTGATAAGGATTTATTTATTTAGTGTTGTTTGTTTGCAACAAAATACTTCTGCCATGGAATAGCGCAATCTTTACAGGGCCCCTTTAAGTAGAGACTTTGATTGCTGTGAATGACGATTAACATATTTTGCCCCTGGTGTCTGGGCTTGATCCAGTAAAGTGTGTGTAGGATATAATGTTGACTGACTGTGCCACCGATCAACTTATCAACACAGTAACATCCCACTCACCACCTGTAATTAATTTGTATCACCCTCACACATTGAGGACTGGTATCAAGGACCAGTCTTCTTCTTCTTCCGATTAACCAACCAACTTCAATGTTTTGAAGATCATTGTTGGTATATTTGCAGGGGATGCACATCGGAATAGGTAGACAAGAGTTAGATAGGAGAATATAGTTTGCAGTTGAAGAAATGGATTTGTGGGGGAGTTGAACAGATGAAGGGAAATAATGAAATATGTCTCATTCTGCGGCCCATTTTACTAACATTCTTATAACCTCATAAGCCCAATTTTACACTTTAAGATCGATTCTGCTTCTCTACAGTGATCTTGTGTGTACTGGAAACTATCAGTTATCTTGGTGAAAATTTCCTCTGGACTCAGAGACAAAGAGGAGAGTGACAACATCACTCATTAGAATAAACTTGCTTTGTACACGCCTACATACTAGCTCCACATGTACATGTGTGTGGGTACATACCTACCTACCAGTTATATAAACGCATCTCAATTTTCTGTCTTCAGCGAATTATGAATTAAAACACATGCATGTTCTCTCTCTCTACACAACTGCTGAAGGTGACATCTCATGATTCCATATCTGTGTCAAAAATGGCAATCACTGGGCTGGTTTCTTCTTCAATTTTTCACTTATTCCATCCTAACTATATGGCCTTTTTAAAATTCCTTTTCATAAAATAATTATAAAGCTTAAAAGTTACAGAAGCTGCTCTTATCAAGAATTCAATTTTATTTGTCCTTACTGATATTAAGAATGGCTATTTAATTCGAAATTATGAATGACTAGTTGATTCAAGGTGAACCTTTCTACTATATAAATATAAACATTCAAGCTATCAAGTTGTTTGTTTGTGAGTTTTTGTTTGCACCAAATAAACCTGACTTAAGAGGTTTATCTGCCCATGCAGCAGGAAGCATTCAGTCTACAGGATGAATTGGCTGAGGTAGATAGACGTTCTGCTGAGGTGTCAGGCCTAGTTTTATAGCTCTGGTGCGGGGTGAGGGTTTTGTCACGCATTGTGTTGTTGTCAAAACTATAATTATAAATAATTTTTGTAGTGAGAAATAAATTTGTTTGTGTCTTGAAAGTTGTTGTTGGTCTTTCAACAATGAGTGCTGCTCTTGTATTAATTGTTTCACCTTTCATTTTAATAATTGCTTAAAATGAATTATTTGTTCCGTAACTAATTAATTGTTGCTCCCTTGTGGTTATTTGCCATTCACATATATTTTGGGATTTTATGCGTCTGGAGGTTAATTGGTTCACATATTACATAACTTTATTGCAGTTTATCTATACTTCCTTTGGTGTATTTTTTATTTCCTGTCCATTGTTATGCTTTGTAGTGGTAAAGTGTTTTATAATGGTCAGTTTTTCAGACATTCATATTGTAAATTTAGCAATTTAATATATTTATAAGGAATATATTAGTTTAAAATAACTACTGTTGTTTAAGCTGAAACAGCAAGTAGAGTTCCCACATAGAAACAACCAATTACTGTTCCCAATTCAAGATGTACTACAGGTCTTATATACACATGAATGGTGCACTGAGAGGAAGGAAGGAACCATGTGTTTGGATAATTTTATAAATGTATTTCTTTGAGAATGCAAGATGAACATTCTACAGATACAACTTTGTGAGTCTTGAACATTATAGATATTTTAAAGTACTAATTCAGGGGAGAGGAATGGTTGGAGAATTAGTACGCTCTGTACGAATAAGTAAATGTTTATGATTGTAAATGACCCCTAAGAGAAATGTAGTTGTACCAGCGTGACATGTCTCTCACCCCTCTCCCTAGGCCGCAGTGCGCATATACAGGGACGAATCATGTGACCTTGACCAGGAGGACAGAGGTCATCACCAGAAGAAAGAACTGATCAAACAAGGCTCGGTCATGTCGAAATACTTTGGAGGCGTTCTCGGCAATGGCGAGAGGTAAATGAGTGGGTGATAGATCTTATGTTAGACTCAGATGTCCAGCCATTGATTGCTGTTTCTATATCTCAATGTCTTTATCTCAGACTCAATTGATACAAGAAACATGTACAGATAAATTGTGATTGGCTGAGCTCATAAACATGTACACATGTACATAAATCATGACTAACTAAGTTTGTATATATGAAATAAAAAATAAGTATACAAATATTGAACCATGGAACTTACCATAGGTGGACTCAGTCAAAACTGTTCTTTACCTAATGAACTTGTGTGCTGGATTGTCACTTTATATCACATTTTATATTAGTATTAACCATTATGTTATCTGTTAGTACCGATTAGCATACCTAGTATAATTCAATAAATGAACAGTCTTGGGATTGGATTAACTACACCAGTAATACTCATGTAGTTTAACTACCCCTAGTTTATCTTTTAATAGCATAGATTTTGTAATTATGAGTTATTGATTCGTTGCTTGAAATTAATTGTGACTGCCAGTAAACAACATTTAAAACATTCTGACTTGCTAACCAAAGAAATGATATGGACAGGCACAAACACGTGTAGTATATTTATGGTGCGTGAAGTCTAACATGGAGTTCTTACGTTTTAACAGCGGCTGATGGTGTGGGGAATCTTTCACGTAAGGTGATGGGACAATATATATATTACAGACCTGCATGTTATGTTGTTGATTCCTTACTATAAGTTCATCTGAGACTAATATAACAATATTGAATATTATGCACAAAATGAAATAATTTGCACTGTGCTTATATAACTCTGACACTGCTACTAACTGTTATTGATCTAGCATAACAAATATTGCATTACTTGTCTCAGTTTTCTTGCTTATTGTATTCTTTTTTGTGTCTTTCTGTGTTTTCTTTCTTCTACTGAAGAGACTGTTACTCAGACCTTCTCTTGGTTATTATTTGCTTTTCAAATAAGCAGCACTTTCTCTGGTATACACTGGACATAGAAATTAATAATTGTTGCAGCAACTAATTACAAAAATATAATTATTTAGTCCATTCCATATTATTCTAATTATTTGGGTTTATGTGGTTAGGGTTAGTGCTAATGGTAATGATTAGAGTGTGTATTTTTTAGTGAAATGTTGTATGTGCACCTACCTGGTTTTTATTCTGATGTTTACTTTGTTCATATTGTTCCTCTACTGTTATTGTATATAAGAATAGCAATTTGTATTCATTTTGTCTCTATTTCTCTCTCTCTGTCGTCATTCTTTAATATTGCACAAGTTAACTGTTTGGTGTGGAGACTGCCTGAATAATTGTGGCTATTGAGTTCATTAGTGATATGTCATTCCCATGATTAGGTGTCCAGTCGTCAAGGTGATCCCCCATCTTGGCTATACATAGTCGAATGTTGTGTATTGTTTACCATGGAACCAAAATGATGCAGCAGTATTTTGATGGATAGCGACATCTCTAACGCCTGACAGTAATATACAAGTTCTTAAGGTGACCAGCCAAAGATGTGCAGCTGAAAAACTAGTGGACTGTTTCCCTCGTTTGATTGCAATATATGCTAATGCGCCTTCTTGCAGTTGTCGTGTATAGCCCGTCAAAGGCCGTTGCTATGTTACGAGGCCAGATGTCACATAATTGCTAAAGGTCTCAATTGAACTATGTCTTGTTGTTCAAAGTTCAAATGTTATTTGCATATTGAAAAACCAAAATAACAAGACTTCCTCAGTGGAACTGCTAAAGTGCTGCGATGAGTAACCATTGGTATTATACATTTAAAAATTAATTCATAATTCATTTAATTAATCTACATATGAGAAACTGCAGCATGTTCATTATCACTTCATGAAATCGTCAAACTATTCATGAACTCTCCACATTACATCTGCCCATTTTCTCAAACTAATACTGTTAAATGCTGCATGTTGAAAGCAAGGACGTCAACAATGATCAGCATTTTAGTTAAGCTGCTCTTCCCTCAGAAAATTAACATGGTTTGTGTTACTTAGTCATAATTGGAGATTCATTTGATACTGTTTAATTGTCACGTGTGCCATTCATGTGACTTATCAGTCATGTGATCAGTCTCAATCGTCACTTTTCTTGGTCATGTGATCTGACTGGTTTCAGTCATGTGACCAGTCTCTGTCATGTGACCAGTCACGGTCATGTGACCAATCTCATTCATATGACCTCACTCAGTCGTTCAGCAGACTGGTAGAATACAAGATGTTGAATGGCTATTCATTGAACTCTGACCTTGTCGGTGGTCATTGTAGCAGCACTCATAGTGACCGGTGGTCACCGATCGTTGAAAGTGACGAGAAACGAACAAAGGTGCAGAAGATGATGAAAAGAGGTCGGAGTGACAGGACTATCGCGAGGGAGGAATCAGTTGTGAGAGGTAGAAAGTCAGGGAGGTTAGTCCAACTCAGTCGTATGTCGTTTCTGTTGCGGGTATATTTCAGAAAATTACAATGTGAAATGTTGTTTTTGTTTGGCTTCCCTGCACAAAGTACAGCCTACATAGAAGGGTGGTTTTAACTGAATAATTCAGTGTTCCTTGGTAGCGCCTAATTGACTTCTTATGGTTGGAAGAGTTCAGGTTTCAGTGGTTAATCAACAAGTCCTTGATTTTCTTCCCAAACTGATCTGCGGTGGACTCACACTGTATGAAACATGCCAGGACTTGGCCAAACTGTTCAAAATATATGTACTGTGTTCCTTATACCGGTATATACATGGGTACACAACACAGTGCTACCCAGAACAGGGATTTCAAAGTTGATTAGTTCATATAGTGAGATCAACTTAATGAAATGGTCAACTTAATGAAATGTTGGGACTGCAAAGTTTTTTTCTAGCCTAGAACGGAACCAGTCTTGCAGGGTAATGAAACATTGAGAGCAACCAAGAAACAGTGAATAGTCTTTGCCATTAACTCATTTAACTAACACTGTTAACAGCAGCACAAATAATGCTTTCATCTTCTTTAGTCTTACTAAATCCATTTTATATTGTTTGCCATATCTATTACATATATAAGAGAACATTTCCAGATGACAACATGACTGGTGCAGGATAACTCTGCATAAAGTGGATTCAACGGTTTGAAAATGATTTGACTACAGTTTAAGTTTCTTTACTTCAATGATTTTTTATTTCTGTGAAACGTACAGCGACAAATAACGAACTTTACATGGTTTGTTTTTAAAATCAAACAGGCATGTGGATTCCATGAAGCTGGGGTTTGTGGACAACGAAGTTGAAGACTACAGCTGTGACGAAGAAGATCTGGATGAGCTGAAGAACGGAGTCATTCACAAGTATGACATTCACTTCATATATACTTGGGCACAATAGCACAGTGGGTAGAACAGCAGACTCTGTTGAGAGAATATGGATTCATATCCTCCTGTTATGATTTCATTCACTCCACATTGCTGAAGTTCACTAAGCAGGGGTAGAACTACCCACTAGTCCGCTAGTCCGTACACTAGTAAAGATTATGGCGGACTAGTAAATCCGCCTACCAACTAGTCCGGCTGTCTAGTAAAAATCAGCATATTGCATACCATTGACAAACTAATTCTTCACCTAATGAGGCGACAGTGAAACTGTGCTTTTGATTGGCTGTCGTGTGACATCAAATTCTGAAATGACAGTTGTTTGGTTTAGCATATCTGGTAGAGGGATACAGATAATGAGTGCACTTGGCGGCCATTTTCAAATGCATGGTTTTCAAGTAGTATCATTACTTGCCTGGGGTTGAGAAACCAGCAGTGAAGCACAAGCTGGAAAAGTGTGAATGGGACACGCACTACGACCAGCAGAAACTACAGCGTGGGTACTTGAAGGTTTGGGAGCGCCACCACACGTTGTCTTACGACGAAGATAGTCACAAATGACACAAAGGGGAAGGGTTTGATGTTCTGCACAATGTGCGAGCGAGCCATTCAAGCACTGAACACGCCCACCAAGGACCGTCTGACGCATTTGTTGCAATTTACATTTGTGTTATGTTTTTATATTTTCAGGACTAGTAAACCTTTTGGCAGACTAGTAAACTTTTGTCTTTACTAGTCCTGCTGTCCAGTAAAATAAATGCTGACGTTCTACCCCTACTAAGCTATATATGCATACCTGGCAACAAGGATGGATGTATGTTTGTGCAGTAATTGAAATGTCGCTGAATGATTCCCACTTAAATTGAGTTGGTGTTTGAATGACTAGGTCTGTTAGGGAGTAAAATATAAACCACTTTGAGTAGTCCTGGGGAAATATAGCTTTTTATTGTAATAGTCACTTCTGCAGCTATTTATTGATCCAAACACTGGTTTTTATGTATAAATATAGATTTGAATATTGTGTCACATCACTAAGTTTTGTTTTGCTTGACCTCGTTAAAGCAGTACAAGAATAGGTGATGAAGACTTTGACCTTCCATCCCCCAGAGGTCAACCTGTTGGAGCAAACGACTCTGCCGAAAGTCAAATAGAGCTGGTAAGGTCATCTGTAATACATTGTTAGTTATTGACTGGGCAGGTCATCTGTAATACACTGTTAGTTATTGACTGGGCAGGCACAATGATTGGTGGCTAGAAATCATATCAATTAAGAATTAGTTCAGGTAATATGTAAAGTGACAAAAAGGAAGATGGAGGAATTAAGAGGCAAGATTGGCATGAAAAAAACAACTAATAAGAAGGTTGTTTGGAGCAGAGAAGTTATATAGAGAATGATTTAGGAGAGATTGAGCAAGAGAGCATGGAAAGCTGGGGAGGGTTCTAGACGTAGAAGTTGAACACCAAAATTAAGATGGAGAGATAGTGCCAACTATCAAGAGAGATATAAAAGAACGGGGTGACGAGCCGAGAGTGGCGGCGAAGGACAGAGGATTGTGACCGGTGGAACAGATCAAGTGATGGGCTCCACCCTGCAACAGGTCAGACAGGAAGAAGAAGCATTCTGGTAACTTAGATAAAATAAACTGCAATTTTAATAATTTGAACTAGGGGTAGCCAATAATCAGCCATTCTGGACGTAGAACCTAGACACTGCCTCATAATGGGGTAAAGAAAAAGATGGCTGCTTTATATGGTACGTTGTCTCTTTTAATGACGTAAATTTGTTAGAAATGTTCACCAATCTCGGGAAAACACAATGCTAGAAATTAAGCTGAGATTTGACTGTATTCCTTTTCAGGGTTTAGTGAATGCAACCCCTGAGCGGCTTTTCAAGGTCGTCTTTGTTGGTGACTCCGGCGTAGGGAAGAGTAGTTTTATGCACCAGTTCTGTAAGCAGGAGTTCAGAGCAACATTTGCAGCCACCATAGGTAGGTGTCTGCTTTATTTATGTCATTAAAAGTATTATTTCAGAAAGCTGTCGAGGCTTTTAAAAACAAGAATGTCAATTAAGCATTTCATAAGTTTCGTGTAATATTTTAGACAATTTATTCATTTGTTTTGTGTGACTCCTTCCAAATTTGTGAAAGATTTGAATTTTTATTTATGGTTCTGCCATGTGAATCATTTCCTTTGTTAGGTTATCATTAATCGGTCTATGACCGTGACCTTGACCACTGCAAGGCTTACATCAAGTCCTGTGGAATTATATGAAAAATCTAAACAAATCATGTCACTGTTTTGTACATTTACGGTCACCTTGGTAATACAGCCACCTTGCAGTTAAGGTCACCTAAGAACAGTCCCCAAAAATGTCCACATACAGTAAAGTATAAGATCCCAGAAGAAATCCCACTAATAAGGTCACCTTGCTATTCAGGTCACTTTTGTCCAGCCCCAAGGGTGACCTTAATAGAGAGGTTCGACTGTGTACATCTTCATGAAATCTAACATGAAATAGAGAGTTAAAGGTAACAAGTATTCTAGCTGTTACTCCTTGGAACACAGTGTTGATTGGCCCTAGGATTGCTTGATAGAGTTAATGACAATGGATGTCATAAAACAGACTTACAAGGTGTATATGGATGTAGCAATACATTAAAATATTGATGCGATGGTAACGTAATCACATCCCGGTGGCATGTCCTGGTTTTGACAATTTGTTGTATACAACATCACAGTTAATGAACAAAATTTATTTTAAAGAGCAAACTTTGACTCTTAAGAATGTTAATGATGCAATCCCCAGGTGAGCAGATAGAGTCATGTTGCAGGTGTTGACTTCCAAGTGAAGTCTCTCATAGTGGACGGTCATATCATCGCCCTGCAACTATGGGACACAGCTGGACAGGAGAGGTACGTCTTATATGTGTCCAAATCTCTTGGTAATCCATAAAGTTTTATGATAGCTGTATATCATAGATCTCTTGAACTCATGATTGTTACTGAACATGGAGGTAGGGCTGGAGACAATGATGTGCAAATATCTGCAGATCAAAACCCATGTCTCGCAACAGTGGAAAATGTATTTATCCCCTCCTAATGGTTTCATGTTTGTTATGGTCTCCTTGCATATTAATATTGTATAGTATTATTTGCAATTTTTCTGAAGGCAGTACTAACAAATTGTTTTTGTACCATAACAAAAGTATTATCCAGACTATTGTTTATTGAGCAATATATCCTTGTTTGTGAAATTATATCATAATATTATAGTATTTAAAGCTTGTCTTAAGACACATTACTTAAAACTTGCTTTTAATGTTTAGTTGTCATAATTTTATACTTTAGTTGTCATACCCCATATTTATTTTATTATTTGAAATTTTAATTGAAACTAATAATGTATTACTGTAGTTATTTATTAATTAACTAATATATATTTATTACATATTTATCTTGCAATTGACTATATAATTGTTTTATAGGTATAGGAGACTAGTATGGGCTCAGTCACAGGCCTGGCCTTGGGATGTAGAGCCCACATTTCTCTCTGTTTAACTTAATCTCTTTAATAAACATCATTCATTTGGCCTTATTTCATCACTATTCATGACTTGTGTTGGTGCTTGCATAAATATATATATATATTTATTTTTAATATACTTATTTTTACTACTGATGATACATAATATAATTTACATCAATGTCATCTTTGATTTAGTTTCTCTAGTTCAGTTTTGTATTTATATGTTTTACTTGTATTATTATTATATTTATTTCTTATGATTTCTAACGACTGTTGTCAACACTACTGAACAGAGTTCTACTTTGGATTTTAGTGTCTACATAAAGTTATTATTATGATGATTTCTCCTGTGCAGGTTTCGCAGTATCACGAAGCAATACTTCCGCAGGGCAGATGGAATCATGGTCTTCTATGATGTCACGTCAGAAGTTTCCTTCAAAAACGTGCGCAACTGGATCACGAGCATCCAGGAAGGCATCGAAGAAGAAACAGTGCTGATGTTGCTAGGCAACAAGGTTGACCTACTTGTAGACAATGAGGAGGAGAGAGTGGTGAAGACCCGGGACGGAGCAAAACTGGCGGATGTGAGTGGGACAATTAGATGAGTGACACTGATTCAATAACAATTTATCTTAATACATTCGAAATTTACATCGGCGTTTTGTCTGTCGTCAGCTGCCTACATCATGAACGGTTCTTCTTCTGCTCACCAGGTGGTGTGGCGAGCAGTCTGTCCCACACGACTCTGTCAGTATCTCCCCTCATCTCTGTTCATCGTTAGTATTGTCTCTCTGATCCAGATGGCCTCCTTAATCTGTCATGCACACCTGTCTGTCTCTCTGTCTGCCACTCTGGCACTTTTATTTAATTAGGTATTTAATTAAATTAGTTATTTAATTATTCTTCCACTTGATGGACATTTTCGTGAATGGCAGGGAAACACTGATGTTACCGTCACACACTCTGCAATATACTGTTTTAGATGCCTGTATGTTTCATGTTGCTTCAAAAGTCATTTCATTGTGTAGTGGTGGTGGTACACACTGATATGGTCTGTTACAGGAGTATGACATGTTGTTCCGTGTTACAGTAGTATGATATGTTGTTCCATGTTACAGGAGTATGACATGTTGTTCCGTGTTACAATAGTATGATATGTTGTTCCATGTTACAGGAGTATGACATGTTGGTCCGTGTTACAGGAGTATGACATGTTGTTCCATGTTACAGGAGTATGACGTGTTGTTCCGTGTTACAGGAGTATGATATGTTGTTCCATGTTACAGAAGTATGACATGTTGTTCCATGTTACAGGAGTATGACATGTTGTTCCATGTTACAGGAGCATGACATGTTTTTATACCTTGTTACAGGAGTATGACATATTGTACCATGTTACAGGAGTACGACATATTGTACCATGTTACAGGAGCATGACATGTTCCTTGTTACAGGAGTAGGACATGTTGTTCCGTGTTACGGGAGCATGACATGTTGTTCTGTGTTACAGGAGTATGACATATTGTACCATGTTACAGGAGTATGATATGTTGTTCCGTTTTACAGGTGTATGACATATTATTCCATGTTACAGGAGTATGACATGTTGTTCTGTGTTACAGGAGTATGACATGTTGTTCCATGTTACAGGAGTATGACATGTTGTTCTGTGAAACAAGCGCCAAGTCAGGTCGTGGAGTACAGGTGTCGGTGAAGGCCATGGCAAGGTAATTCTCATTCCAACTTGTTTGATATCGCAATTTGTACGCTAAATTCCTACAGTAGTCACAATCTGTGTTACACTGAACACAAAATAATAAAAAACAGCTGCAATGTAGCAGAGAACAAGGTAGCAGAGAACAAAGTAGCAGAGAACAAGGTAGCAGACCAAGATGTTGTGAGAAGTAGGGGTGCTTTGTGCCCATTTAAAAGAATGCTCAGCTATTATAACATTAGTTTCGGTAGTAAGCCAATTACACAATCTTGCTTAATAATTATTAGACTGGAATGATAACATTGAGATGGTTAAGAGATACTGTTGTGCTGTGATGTAGCCAAACTTCTGAGAAAATGACGAGTCACGAGTGTATGCCAGATTCACAATTATCAAACAACAAAAATTTTTTGCAAAAAGACTACTCACAAAATAAGTGTTTTTTTCTCTTCAAATTAGTTAAACTTGTCAAATATTTACACTCGCAGACACTGGTGTATCCAACTCGTGATGTCTCTAAACAGTGTGTGCAGCTTGTGAACTGAACTCACTACACACCTATGTATGAGCAGTCAGCCTGACGGACCGTGAAATCTCATACACCTTTCAAACATTTGAGGGCATGGCAATTGTGTTACTTTTGTTCTTCGCGAAGACACCAATACACAGAATCAGTTTGACTTATATGGGCATATAGGTCAGGTCACGCAATTGCGCAACAGGTCAAATCGAGTAAAATAAATACTAAACCACCATTGGATCGCTACGCGCATATGTCTCTTTATCCTCCTTTAAAAGCATCCGATGTGTATATAAATATTAAAATATGCTATATCCAGTGTTATTTGCAGTCATTTCCACCACCACACCGAACACCACACCGAACCAGGTTGAAATTTACTCGATTTGAACTTTGAAACTGATTGCGTGTATGATGTTCTGTCCTGTTGGTTGCAGTGTATTGAGGGAAAAGGAAGACATCCGAGTACAGAAGGCAATCCACATCGATGACGACTTTAACAACCCAGCCGCCAAGAAGAA
The DNA here is from genome assembly GCA_963995525.1 of Escarpia spicata. Classification (NCBI taxonomy): domain Eukaryota; kingdom Metazoa; phylum Annelida; class Polychaeta; order Sabellida; family Siboglinidae; genus Escarpia; species Escarpia spicata. The sequence goes on from OZ023212.1 coordinate 10,480,077, forward strand.
AGGCTGTTGTCCCTTGTGAAAGTTTCACATCACATTCCAGAGACAAATCAGGGCATGGCTTAACAACAGGGCGTGGCACTTTTAACCGACACCTGTTTTTTTCTGGTGTAGCCACCTCAAATTAACTTGTATCTATAATTGTGTATTTTCACATTACGATGACAAAAAATGTCTCCGTATCTGATCAGTTCTTTGAATCTTACCGAAAAACATTATCAAAGTCTGCTTACAAAACACATTGTTTACTAAGGCAAATTGCAAATATCGTGTGCTTATTAATACACTAATGGTAAAGTATTCTAAGTGCATCTTATTTGAGGCACCAAGGTTCACTCGCTTCTTTCTGTTTCCCTCGCTTCCTTGAACCGTTGGCTTCTCACCCACCAGTTGAAAAAGTATTTCAGAAAACACAATACTGTTGTGCTGTGGTGCAGTGACTAGAACTTTGGACTCTCAACCAAGAGAACCCAGTTCGAATCCTGTGCTGCGGTGTTGAACCTTGGACAAGTTCGTTCACTCTACGTTGTTCCAGTTCACTCAGCTGTATAAATGACTACCTGGCTGTAGACAATGGTGGATATTTGCATAAAAATAGTCTTCACACATTAATTGCAGTGTGACTGAATGCTTCCCAGGGAAGTCGAGATGGTGTTCGATAGAACAGGTCTGCCAGGGAGTAAAGTGTAAAGCACTTTGAGCAGTCCCGAGGAATGGATACTGTGTTGTATAAGAACTTACCTTTACTTTTTACAACAGTAGACTTACACATTGTTTGATATGCATGGAGGGCTCTTCTACCAAGACAATCAAGTGGTGATTAATTTACCAGACAGTGCCAATGAAAACAAGTGGTTCGTTGTTTCGTGTGTGGGTTGGGTGTAAGACAGTTGGCTACTCTCAGAATGTCGCTGACCGAGATGAGCACAAGCTGTTGTGTACAACTTATAACCACAACTGTTGACCAGTAGATGGCTACACCAGAGAGTGGCTGTTCGGTAGAAGTGATTTGATGATTGAATGAAGATGTCGTAGAACATGGAGAAGAAATCTCAAATGGTTGTATTTATATGGAGTCATGCTTTTATGGACTTATGTTTTACTTTACCGCAATATAACCATATGTAATTGTACATAAGATGAGGTTTTATGAGGAATAAGTTGTAGTGTTTATCGTAAATTGTGTAATGTAGTTAAATGAACGACAATTACGACCTATCAATTGTTTTTATTTGTAAATGAATTAACTATGAACTAACAATGCAGGCCACAATCCAGCTTCTGATTATACCAACACATTAGGATAAGGTAACGGCTGCTGAAAGTGTGCTAGATGTGTACGCATTGGCTACAGTTTTGCGTTTAATTGTACATATGGTGTCACCACCAGCCCACAGATGTCATGTCAGCTCAGTAGCTTGAGGGATGGCCCTGTATGTGATTAGTTTGATAAGAAACAATCAGTTGTTTTAGGACTCTCTGAATGCCTGCAGAAATGTATAAATTGTTGCAGGAAGTTTAGTATGATTCATGGAATAGTTTCCTTGGTGATACCGACTAATAATTTATCAAAAACAAGTGTACAGAATATTCTCATACCATACAGCTATACATGTTGGCATAGCGACAACAGTGTTCTATATGGAACATTGTAGTGCGATACTATTACTGCGTGAATTGATCTCTTTGTGAGTATAATTGCAAATGTTCATGACTATTTACTGAACAGCTCTTAATGTTATTGTACTACCTGCAAAATGTGCTATTTTAGCTGGCAAAGAGTGCTTTTATGTTGTATAGAATAGAGGATTTGGGATTATCGTTCAGTTGCCACAACACTACGCAATTACGCAAACTGTATATATTAAAATAAATTATGTATACAGCATTGGTGATTAAAATCTCACTTTCTGGTAATTAAATTATTGTGCTGGCAGCAAAGAAGTGTATTTAAAATAAATGCACAATATGTAACTTGATTGTGTCGTTTTGAAGATATACAACACACACTGGTCTTGTTGAAAAAATTGTATTTTAAAACATGTACATTTCTTCCACATGCACACAACCAAGTTGTGTGCATGTGCAATTTTTTCTGTTTTTAAAATGTACAGTTTTTACAAAACACAGACACACACACACACACTCACAGAGAAACATACATGCACTGATAATATGTTTACATATGTGATATCCATGCGTAACACACACATACATGAACAGGTATTTACATATGTAGGCCCTATAAAAATAAATATGTAATTGTACATATACCAGTATTAACATAAAAAACATCCATACTTAAGTAAATGAATAAAGACACACACAGTTTACAAAGTTTAGATAGGTGTGGAAACAACACATGAAATAAACTGTGTACTTCACTGATAGCTGTACAACATTTTAGTAGTCATTGTTAACATGTGACACCACAATTAACATCATGGATGACATCAGAGATCCGCCATAAGGTCGTCTACGTCCAGTGTTGACTGGCTGCTCTTGCGTCGTCGCCTCGATGGCACTTTATACGATGGCTTCTTAGTTCTGAAAAAACAAACATCAACTTAATACAAAATGTCATCCTGACCTTGTCAACAGTAGAATCAGAACTCATTTTACAGTAACCTCACAATAGTGGTTAGCCCATGACAGTCCCAAATTTGTCCCATAGTAGTAAAGTATTGGAAATTAGTCCTGCTAATATGGTCACCTCGCTATTTAGGCCACTGGCCCAGTCCTGAGTGTGACCTGAATATCGGGTCTATTCTATGTAGGCCTCCGTTTAGAGTCCTTCCAACAGCCGCTCTATGTTTGTATACACGTGACAATCTTGAAACCCGAAGAATGGGTCCTTTGTGTAAAATGATCACTGAGGAAATGATAGAAATCAAGAAAGAGAGAGGGCGTAACTGGCTGCATTGTATTTACAAAATAAATCTCAGATCATTTGTTTTGAGGAGAATCTAAGCACATTGTGACAAATTATAGACAGGTAATTTATATGACACACATCAATGGTAATGTTTGGTCTACTGTCAAATAGATGATGGTATGCCACAAGTCCACAGAGTATATCAGTTTGTCTACAATCTCTGATAGCTCTATCTAAGTCTCTGTAAGATAAGAAAAACAATTAAAGTGAAAGTGTTGGAAGCATGTGTGGTACCAGCCTGTAGATACCGGTTGGGAACACTGGCACTGATGGACAGACAGGAGGAGAAGCTACAGATAGCAGAAAACAGCTGGCTTAAGAGAAGACATCAAGTGACACAAGTAGGCAGGAGGAAGATGGAGGAATTAAGAGAATAAAGATACACTAGATGTTGAGAAGAGACTGTGATGGGCAGAACATATACGTAGAGAATGAGTGAGATATTGACAAAGAAAGCATCAAAAACAGAAGAGGGTGGTAGAAGAGGAAGACCAGAATTAAGGTGGAGAGATAGTACAGCTTAAGCGAGATCTCGACAGGGCAGGGCTGAAGACATGAGAGCGGGGGAGAATGGCAGTGGACTGATGTGGATGGCCCCCATCCTGTGGATGGCTCCCATCCTGCAAAGGATCAAGAATGGCAGTGGACCGATGTGAATGGCCCCCATCCTGTGGATGGCCTCCATCCTTTGGATGGTTCCCATCCTGCAAAGGATCAAGAATGGCAGTGGACCGATGTGAATGGCCCCCATCCTGTGGATGGCTCCCATCCTGCAAAGGATCAAGAATGGCAGTGGACCGATGTGGATGGCCCCCATCCTGTGGATGGCCCCCATCCTGTGGATGGCCTCCATCCTGTGGATGGCCTCCATCCTGTGGATGGCTCCCATCCTGCAAAGGATCAAGAATGGCAGAGGACCGATGTGAATGGCCCCCATCCTGTGGATGGCCCCCATCCTGTAGATGGCTCCCATCCTGCAAAGGATCAAGGCGAAATAAGACATGATATAATAGCTGTTACCTCGGCATTCACATTTCTTATAAGTGGCTCAATGATAACTGACAATGTTTTCTATGTGTATCACTAAGCCATACATAAAAAGCCCCTTACGTCTCGGGTGTGGCTGCTGGTTCCTTGCTTGACGTCTTCACTTTGGGAAGTGTTGGTTTTGATACAGCACCTTTCTTTCCTCTTTTTTGTCGGCCAAATCTACAAAAACAAACATAATGAAAGGTTTAATATAATTCTGTGCAAATGCAGACTGAAAATGTGGTACTAGAGTACTATAAAAAACAAACTACTTTCAGTGACGTTTACTGTGAGAATTGAAATTCAATTGATTAATCTTAAAACATGTTCTGCTCTCCGATTCATACCTGTTGATTGATTAGAATGATCACACGACCTGTATGACCATAAGAGATTTTGGAAGTAAATACAACTTTAGCCAGTGCTAAACAGTCTGTGCAGTGACATAGAGAGTTAAATACTAAACAGTCTGTGCAGTGACATTGAGAGTTAAATACTAAACAGTCTGTGCAGTGACATAGACAGTTAAATACTAAACAGTCTGTGCAGTGACATTGAGAGTTAAATACTAAACAGTCTCTGCAGTGACATTGAGAGTTAAATACTAAACAGTCTGTGCAGTGACATTGAGAGTTAAATACTAAACAGTCTGTGCAGTGACATAGACAGTTAAATACTAAACAGTCTGTGCAGTGACATTGAGAGTTAAATACTAAACAGTCTGTGCAGTGACATTGAGAGTTAAATACTAAACAGTCTCTGCAGTGACATTGAGAGTTAAATACTAAACAGTCTGTGCAGTGACATTGAGAGTTAAATACTAAACAGTCTGTGCAGTGACATAGACAGTTAAATACTAAACAGTCACATTTAAGTACACCAGCAGAGACGGCCACACCAGGAAATTGTGGCAGCTGTGTCACAACATGACTCGTCTTAAAAGTTGGTAATGTTCAGTTTGAATGTGTGTCATAAATTATAATTTAAAGAATATGTTTATATTGCTGCTTTTATCTTGTAGACTCCACCTCTCACATGTTAGTTTTGAGGCATTATCAACCTGATCATGCAGATTCAAATCACTATTTAAAAATGTAAATTAAGTTAATTAATGTCAATCAAAATATATTAACAAGTACTGTGCACTATCAATTAATTATTTAAAGGTTGTATCATCTATTTAATTACAGTACTACAGAAACTGCAGAAACTGAAGAAACATTAAAAACGAAATATCAATCGGAAACATGCTGCATCTAATAAGATACCATGCATGATCAACAATCACTTATTACTCAACTGTCTGCAGTTAGATATGAATGACTCCGCAACATTTGCACAATATAGAAAATTTGTCCTCAATTGATCACATGTCAGACTGTATGATAGCTACAGTTCCAGTGAGTGACTAACTTAAGTAATAAGCGCAGTCAGTTTAAAAGTGCATCAAACGAAATAACTGTGTTCATAAGATTGGATAACTTGCCAACTTGCTCATTGGGCACCAGAATCTCTCGGAAAACTTCGGGAAACTTTTACCTCGGATGACATCCCGAAGCACCATTAAGCAGCCAATCAGCGGTCTCCCCAATGGAGCACTTTATATTAACCATCACTGATTGATATAAAACAGTTTTCACTACAATAGCATGTGAATTTTGCAAAACCCACTGGTAGTCACACTCATTATATAGGGCCTATATCCCCCATATCCGAATAAGTTTATGTGTGATGACGATAACATTTAAAGTGTCAAAATCCCATAATGGAATGTGGCTGGAGGGGACCATGCCGTATTTCATTCTAAGTACTGTACTTGTGGCAGATCATGTGTTATAACATCACTACATACAATACCATCTGACATGGGCATAAATATGTTTCTGTACTAATACCATCATTCTTAAGGACAGATGTAATTAACATTCACAAATTACTCAAACTGCAATCGGCTTGACACTCATCACACATGACGCAGTCTACCCATCTACCCAGTCGCCTTGACACTCATCACACATGACGCAGTCTACCCATCTATCCAGTCACCTTGACACTCATCACACATGACGCAGTCTACCCATCTACCCAGTCGCCTTGACACTCATCACACATGACGCAGTCTACCCATCTACCCAGTCACCTTGACACTCATCACACATGACGTAGTCTACCCATCTACCCAGTCACCTTGACACTCATCACACATGACGTAGTCTACCCATCTATCCAGTCGCCTTGACACTCATCACACATGACGTAGTCTACCCATCTACCCAGTCGCCTTGACACTCATCACACATGACGCAGTCTACCCATCTATCCAGTCGCCTTGACACTCATCACACATGACGTAGTCTACCCATCTATCCAGTCGCCTTGACACTCATCACACATGACGCAGTCTACCCATCTACCCAGTCGCCTTGACACTCATCACACATGACGTAGTCTACCCATCTACCCAGTCGCCTTGACACTCATCACACATGACGCAGTCTACCCATCTATCCAGTCACCAATTGGTCCATTTCAAAGTACTTTCGGGCCTTCCCGGTTTCACTCAGGTTACAATCTTTTCACTTCGGCATCAGCTAGTCTATTAACTTGTTCATGTCCTCGTTGTATTTCTTAGTCAAAACTACCATGCAAGGGAACTTATATAGTACGATATACCTGGAGTGAAGGAAGCCTGCTGCATGATGGGGGAACTGGAATCAAGGAAGCACCACTGGCTTATGCAGGCACTACTGGTGCCATCTGGTGTATATGCACTGTACAATGGTTATACTACCCCTGGGGTGTCAAATAAACATCTTTAAAGAAAATGACGTTAGATTCATACCACAACTAACCAAGAATGAGTCCTGTTAAATTCCTAATTGATGGCGTTTCCGATGGTATACTTGAAAGAAGCCACATGTATGCTATGTTTAGCACCAATTCTAACTCAACCAATTATGAACGGTGACTTATAAAATATATCTACATGTTAAATACATACATGTTGCATCTTTAAATATTGAAACTGAAACAGATGCCAACGCAAAAGCTACCAGAGAGAACAAATCTACTGTGACACTCAGGGAACCCGAAGAGACTACTGGCATCACCTACCGCCTTGAGCACACACTAGGTGAGTCGTCCTGGTCTCCGTCGTCCAATATGAGTGACGAGTCATTTTCCTCAGACTTCAATCTAGTCTTCTTGGACTGACACACCTTCTGGGAAAGAGACAATCTTCACTGTCCAAATGTCTCCTAATGAACCATAATTCTTTAATGTACATCTTGTAATTTACAATTATCTGTTGAATACAATACAGTGTTTACGTTGCACGGTAAAAAACAAGATAAACTGGTAACTATTATTGCATACATTCATGTGTGTGTATGTGCGTGTGTGTGTGGCTAAAATGATTAACCGATTGCCTCAATTTTGACTTTGTGCAGGAAACAGGAAATTGGTGCAATGTTAAATAAAAATTCAAAGCTATAATCAGAATTAGTTACCTTTGTAACCGTTACTTTACTTTCTTCTTCTGTGTCATACTCACTGTAAACATAATGTCATACTCACTGTAAACATAATGTCATACTCACTGTAAACACAATGTCATACTCAACGTAAACACAATGTCATACTCACTGTAAATACAATGTCATACTCACTGCAAACACAATGTCATACTCACTGTAAGCACAATGTCATACTCACTGTAAACACAATGTCATACTCACTGTAAACACAATGTCATACTCACTGTAAACACAATGTCATACTCACTGTAAACATAATGTCATACTCACTGTAAACATAATGTCATATTCAGTGTAAACATGTTATACTCACTGAAAACATAATGTCATACTCACTGTAAACACAATGTCTTACTCACTGTAAACACAATGTCATACTCACTGTAAACATAATGTCATACTCACTGTAAACATAATGTTATACTCACTGAAAACATAATGTCATACTCACTGTAAACACAATGTCATACTCACTGTAAACACAATGTCATACTCACTGTAAACACAATGTCATACTCACTGTAAACATAATGTCATACTCAGTGTAAACATAATGTCATACTCACTGTAAACATAATGTTATACTCACTGAAAACATAATGTCATACTCACTGCAAACACAATGTCATACTCACTGTAAACACAATGTCATACTCATTGTAAACATAATGTCATACTCACTGTAAACATAATGTCATACTCACTGTAAACATAATGTCATACTCACTGTAAACATAATGTTATACTCACTGAAAACATAAGAGAAAACAAACTGACATTAAGGTAATAATTATAAAGATAATAATTTATGCAAACTTACTCCAACTCTATATAAGCATAATTAAATATTGCTCATGAACTATTACACTTTAAATGCAAAAGGGTAAACAATGCAAGTATTATACTTTGTTTATGACTCTTTTAACAATTTGCACCAGATGTTATATAACAGTGAATTGAAGTTGTCTCAAAATTTGTTTAAAGGAATAAAGATGTATTAATTCAGAAGCATTAGAAAAAGATGATAAGAAGTGAAGATAACCTGTTACTTGCTGGGGATGAGTTGCTCTCTGTACTCTCCGCTCTCTTGTGAGGTCGTTTGCTGGACTTTGGATTTGCTTAAAACAGAATGCAGCATTCACAAAGTGTTACTTTGGCTTCATCAATGCATGAAGCAATATATGATGCATTTTATTTAAATGTCTTGTAAACTGCTGATATATATTTAGTTACGCATACGGTGCAGTCACTGCAGTGTTATCATTTTATTATGAACACAACTTACAAATGTTTGATGTCGACGCCATGCAGCCAGCTTGCAATGTCTCCACTGAAAGAAATCAATATCTGAGTACATTAAAGTACATTTTATCCTCCCCATCCTGCATTTTTAGTAGGTATTCATCATGATGATTTTGTTGTATTTATTGTAGCAACTAATCCAAATTTAACAAGAGCAGCGAGCACATTCAAGTGCAGTAGATGCGATAAGGACAGCCACTCACGAACCAGCCTAAAAAAAATAGAAAAAAATAACTAAAATTTATTATGCAAACTGCTGATTTAATTGATACAATAAAGTGGAAATTTGGCAGAAATGTACAGCCTGTAATGGCTGGAATAAAAGTATCAACAGTTACACTGCACAATCAAAATAACATACAAAGCTTTGCATTGTAACAATCAACAAGACTACCATTTAGAAGAACAATATAACATATTTTAATATTTTAGTCAATTACTAAATCCATGTTTTGTAACCTGGCTTTGTCGCCATCGACACATACAGTAAGATCTTACCTTCCTCTCTAAGCTCTCTGATCTTGGCCTTCTTATCATTGATCACATTGAGAAACTGTTAAAGGAAGCCAATAATAGCATTAAAATATTCAATAACACCAATTCTAATTAACCATCTATTTTTGACAGGCTGTATTCGACAGCAGAGAATTGCTACCCTAGACTCACTCCCAGCCAACAAAACCCTGACAATTGCATATCTTTCCTAGACTAGTGCCAAAATAAATTATAACTGCCTTGCCATGGTTAGTTACTGTAGTCAACATTTATGTGAAATCTACCGACCCACTGAGAGCATAAATACCTTAGAAAACATGTCTTTTTCCAATTCTTCTTTTGCTGCGACACATTTCTCTAAATTCTGCAAAATAAACGTTAAGGTTCAGCCCAAACGACAATGTAATTGCCCTAACAGAGATGAATAAAGTTGTATTGTATTGTAAATAAAAAACATAGTGAAGAGAACCATGACTGACTGCAAATTATAAATCAGTTAAACTGAAACGAATCAGTTAAAATGGAACTGAAGAGAGCGCATGTGGTCAGACTGAACGACAGAAGAAAACTAGAACTGAGACGGAAGGACTGTGCAAAGAAATATTTGGAAGGATTGGAAAAGGAGTAGGGGATGGGAGCGAGAGTCCGAGGGAGTGGAGATGACAGTGAAACAGGATGAGAGACCGAAGAACGAAAACAAACGTTAAGGGTCAGTATCAAGACCAGCCTCACCCTGACTTCAAAGAAAAAACTGCAGAGCAACAACATACCTGTCTTAACACTAAACTGATAAGTGTGTACAAATGTTTGTTCTCTACAGACAAATGATTTTACTGTTTCATCTTACCCCTTTTGGGGTGTAAGAAACATTAGATAAAATTTGTCAAAGTTACATGTAACAAATATAACATAATAACACAGCCACATTGTTTCCTGCAATACTGATATGTTTTCTAGCAATGCTTCATAGTAACAACACGTAGGTCTCACCCGTAGAGCTCTTGATCTCTCAGAAGCCAGTCTCTCCTTGTCACTCCGTAGAGCTGAGATCTCTTGTCTCAGATCTGTTTCTGATGTGAGGACACAGTCAAATATTTGTTGAAACGCTGTCGTCTGTCCATCTGTCTTTGTCAGCTGCACATGGCCTAGCTGGAACTGAGACACATATTACATATTCAGTGTATTGAAAGCTGTGAAAGCTACCAAGAATCTTAAATCTCAAAGTAAGTTTTTTAGCCCCTCAGATATGACACAGTGTGTCGAGTGAAGCATTAAAGTAAATAATGTGAACAAAGACAAACATCACCTGTCGAGTTTACTCATACATGAGTAAGGGGACATTCATCAAGATACACTCGGATGCAATTTATGGTGTCAAGATAACTATTTTAAGAAAAATTTTAATTTAACAAGTAGGATAACGTACACAAATCTACAATTAATCCAACAAACTATTTCAACTGTACTTTATCTGCCTTTGATTTCACATATCACAGTGTCACCTAAATACTCAATTGTGGCACACCGGTCACCCTTCGATTTTGTGTGGAACATTTAGAATGTTCAGGCTACCTTTATATTACATTTACGTTGATCTCAAAGACCCCAGGTCTGTACTTTTTAAATCTCGTACACCAAACATCTTCCGTTTCCCAACAACTCTTTTGCATTCTTTGTAACTGCTCCCAAAACATGGAATTAATTCCTTATTACTTTGAAATCATTTTAAACTATAACCACCCTTTGTACACAAACTAAGATTTCTTTATTTTAAATTGCAATCCCACCTGATGATTCCTTGCTGTAATGATTCTTGGGCTTCCCTGTTCGTGAGTTTGCCTAATGATCTATGTTAGTTGCAACTCCGAACTCTGGATATCTAGGCACTATAGACATTTATTATTATTATTATTACAACAAAATTATAGAACTGTATTTCATGTTGTGGGGTATCATGACAGAAAATATACAAAGAGAAAAGACATACCTTGACGGACTCCTGTAGGACACACTTCTTCCACACAAATGTCACATCAGTTGAACCGTCAACGGGCGTCACAACATACTCGAAGTCGAGACCATTAACACTGTTACAAGTAAGGGCTCTCATGGTTTCACTGACAAAGTCTGCATGCTCCATCTTTAGTGGTCGGCTCCATGCCTCCATGTCTGTCCCAGACACTGACAACATGACACAAGGTCATAACAAAGAGTAGAGCTATTAGTACTACAATTTGTAAAGCGTCATATATTTGGGACCAGTAGGTCATCAGATTGTTCAACAGTATGTGCAGACACTGTAAAGCACACATGTATATAATCACTAGAACCAAGTAACTATATAAATAAATTGTATGCTAACTTAAATCAATCAATAAATGTAACCTTGGTGAAACTAGATCAACATAAAATAATAAATAAATTAAATAAAGGCCTTCCAAAAAGATATGCTCATTTCAAGTTATTTATATATTGTGTCCTCATCACATCAAACCAATCAATTATTGAACACAACAGTGTAGTTTTGTTGATAATTATTTCTACTGATCTCTCATAGATCATGTTTGTTATTTCGTATGAGATTTGTAAGTCACCATCTCTGAAAATTCTGAATTTATATCCATTTATCAGCAGTTTATTTTCTTGATAAATAGTCACATTTTGACAGGATAACTTCTACTTCTTCTTCCTTGCACTCTTACGAGATGGATGGCCACATCCATAGTCTGTGACTCACCTGACCCGTTCCACACGCTTGATCCGTCGCACAGTGCCAGCTTCAATTCATCACCCAGTCCTCGCTCGGCCAGCAGGTAATAGTCCCGGTCCAAGGCTGTAATCTTACAGAACGTCTTCCCTTCTTTGACGTCAGTCATGGCTGCAAAACATGGTTTTGTGTGATGGTCTTACTTTCAGATATATCAATCCATACAGATTGATATCTAATGGCATATTTGTGAAGTGCATCCCACAGTAATCATAGTGGCAGAGCAACACAGATAATCAGCTTTGTCCTATTATTTGAGCAACTCCACCAGCTATCAGGGGTTTTGCCAGAGACCTGTCTTCACCAGTGGCAGATGACTGGCCAAGATGGGTCATTACAACTGATAGGATAGGTGGAATTTAGACAGGGCCAGCTGGCCAGTAGATTATCTAATAGTTCCAAGTCTAGTGGCCCACAGTAATGACTATCATTGGCACAACTGGTAGTGAAACAAATCAAATGGACTAGTATTAAATAATTAGATAGATCAAATGACAGTTGGTTTGTCACTGAACCAAACTAAACTGGCTAATAATGGCTGTGATTGGTGTCAATGTTCAGATGCTAAAAGGCACACTTTTGATTAATTCAAGACTGACCAAATTGTGTTTCCGGCTTCTTGTCACATTAGATACAGTGGAATCTCATTAAGAAGTCACCCTTGGGACTGGGCAAAACGTGATGTAAACGGCGAGGACTAACTCCTATAATTTGCTGTCACAGATATTATTTGGGACTGTCTTAGGGTGACCTTAATTTCAAGGTGGCTGTATTACTGAGATGACTGTAAATTCTTTAAAAAATGCATGTAAAAAAAAACTATTGTTTAGACAATTCCTAAAAACAGAAAAGATGCAAAACAGAAAAATTACAATATAAAAATAAACTGACAGTCATTTTGAGATATACAGAAAATCAACACAACTCCGACCTTCTAGAATTAAACAAGAACATGAAAGAAACTTGGAGAATTTTGAATACTTTAATTAATAAAAAGAAAAAAGAATCTGAATACCCTACCCAGTTTAAAGATAAGGCAAATAAAATCAGAGGCAGAAAGAATATTGCAAATAGTTTAATAAATTCTTTTCAAATATAGGTTCTGCACTAGCTAAGGAAATACCTAAATGCAACATTAACTTCAACCATTAGATTTGAATGGAAAGACAGAGGAGACATTATTTCTTAATCCTGTTACTAATGATGATATTGTCACTAGTAAATAATACAAAAAGCAAAAACTCAAAAGATCATGATGATATTGATATATGCCTAATTAAGCTGGTAATACTAAAAACTACTAAAACCTTTAAAACACATAATATTCAACAATTCGCTACAAAACTGAGTCTTTCCTGATAACATGAAAAATTGCTTGTGTTATCCCTGTATTTAAAAATGGCGATGCACAAGAGTTCTCAAACTACAGGCCGGTATCAACATTACCTCAGTTTTAAAAAATACTAGATATTCCAGAATAGACTCATGTCTGTTTTGAATGTTAAACAAATACTGTACAATGGCCAATATGGATTTAGAAAAAAAAAACTCAACACCAATAGCAATATTAGAACCTGTGGAAGAAATTACAACAGCTATGGTCAAATCACAGTCTTCGATAGGAGTATTTATAGATTAAAAGAAGGCTATTGATACAGTTCACCACAGCATTCTCCTAAAAACATTAGAAAATACTATACTAGGACAAGTTTTATTTATCCTGTATATTAATTACATGTGTAAAGTATCACCTATGATGAAATGTATAATATTTGCCGATGACACACACTTCTTGTACACAGGTGATGATATATCAGAAATGTACAAAACTGTATCTACAGAATTGGATTAATTAAGTATGTGGTTTAATGCAAAAAAACTATCTTTAAATGTTTCAAAAACAAATTTTATGGTAATAAGTAGGAAGAAGATTATTAACAATCCCACAGTTAGCATAAATGGTATTAATATTGAAAGAGTGTATATTACAAAATTCCTTGGTGTTCACGTTGACTATCAATTGGATTGGACTGAACACATTAAGAGAATAAAAATAAAATTGCTAAGAATGTATCTGTCATGAATAGAGTTAAGTACCTGGGGCCGGTTTCATGAAGTGTACTTAAAGTTACACAATTATTTAACATCACGTGTTTGCATAAACTCCTATGCTCGCTTATATTAAAAAAACATGTAATTTATTAAGACAATCATCATAGCGATAAGAACGTTCTTAGCCGCTTCGTGAAACCGGCCCGTGTTGAATAGTAATGAGTTATATGAGCATAATACAACCTCTCCATTTGTTACAGAAAAATATACGAATATGTAAACATGAAGCGTAATTGTCACACAATTGTTCAGTACTTTAAAACTTTGTGTGTGTACGATTTGATTGACCTCAACAATATGGTGTTCATGTTTAAGGTCCATAACAATTTGCTTCCTAGTCATTTATTAAGTTACTTTAAGAGAGTGTGTGATAGTCACAATCATAATACTCGCAAAAAAACAATAATTACAAAATAAAGTATAGTAGAACGGCACACAAAGCTGCTTGTACTAGTATTAAAGGTTCAATATTATGGAATCAATTGCATCCAGACCTGTCATCATGCAGAATGGTTCATCAGTTTTAAAATAATTACAAAAGAATTCTCCTACAAAACTATGAAAGGTTGTATTAATTATTACCAATAAACAATTTAGTTATTATTATTAAGTTTTCATAATTACACGCATTTCCTTTCAACTTATTTGTAAAATGATTGTATAGAGTTTTAGCATCCAGGTGCTGTATTTGGTTCAGTTGTGATATATTATCATTATGTATGGCCGCATCTTGTATATATAATTATGTATGTTTACTTCTTCTTCTTCTGAATAATGTCGTAGCCTTGTGGTGACTTCCGGGTAATGTCCCACAGGTTTATTATTTTTTTGGTGCACACGTTTGATGCAATACCGGTTTTTCTAAATATAATCAAAAACCATGTAAATGGTGAATAAAAATGTGGTAAAAAACACTTGACTGTCATAAATATTATGTGGCGTGGACTGTGGGATTAGTTTGCTCCCCAGCCTCCCAGCTGCTGCTTGAAAGCTACCAGTGAAGTGGTATCTGGTGTGGCTGGTGGGATGGTAATTCCAGAGACGTGCAGCTGAGGGGGAAAATTAGTGGAGATATGTGTTAGTCTTGTAGTATGGGATCATGAATTTGTAATTACATGCTCTGGTTGTATACAAGCCTGGCTGATGCATTTCAGTAGGAAGTGTGATGTCGACAAGGCCGTTTATGACTTTGTACATAATACAGACCTTGTCGACTTTTCTTCTGGTTTCAAGCTTTGGAAGCTCAAGTCTAGTATTGAGATCAGAGACGTTTGTCGTTGGTTTAATGTCATGAAAGATCTGCCTGGCAGCTCTCCTCTGGACCATCTCGATGTCAGACTTGAGCTTCATCTGGTGGGGGTCCCAGACTAGTGAGGTATATTCCAGTACTGGACGGGCTAAACTTTTGAAGGAATGTGATTGAATGGTGGCTGGCCATCCTTTGAAGTTTCTATAGGTGAAGGCACTTGTCTTATTTGTCTTAGCTGTGGTGGCCTTTACTGGCTTTTTGTGTTTCCCCCAGTGGAGGTGTTCATTAATCTTGACACCAAGATACTTTACGCTGGTTTCTTGTTTGAGTGTTTAACCATGTTGGCAATTTTCTTTTTTGTGACTGTCATCACCTGGCATTTGTCTAAGTTGAATTGCATTTGCCATTTCTCTACCCATAGCTCCAGAGAGTCCAGGTCTTGTTGGACTTGGAGTATCTTGCTATCATTTGTGTTTTTTATGTTGAATAAAATTGAATTCAATGAATTATGGAAGAAATTGTCAAGGTTTTTCTGTTAAAGGGACATTTTATATTATGTATAGCAGAACTAGGCAATTCACTACTACCGGTAGTATACATTTAAAGTCTAAATACAAAAAACGAAAGTGAAAAGAAACTAAATCATCATGTCAGATTGAATTGATTAACAACTTATTAACACTGAGAAATGGCAACACACATGGCTTATGAAATTCAACCCCACTAAATGTTATACAATGACAATAGCCTCAAGAAAACCTACACTAAACCTCTACACCTTCTGCGGACAACAACTTAAATCTGTTGAATCACACTGTTATCTTGGCATACATATATCAAATACATTAAATTGGACAATACAAAGCAACTCAGTCACACAAAAAAGCACAACAGACATTGGGAATTATTAGAAGAAATTTAAATAAATGCCCAACCCAAATCAAGTCCATAGCCTACACAACCCTTGTCTGCCCTATACTCGAATATGCGTCAGCATCATGGGATCCACATTGCCTAAGAAATATCAAACTCATAGAAAGAACCCAGAGACAAGCCGCCAGATTTTGTAAGAACAACTATTCTAGAGAGCCAGGAACGGTAACACAACTCCTTAAAGATCTCCAGTGGGACACCCTCCAATCAAGAAGAAAAACCCAAAGACTTAGCATATTATATCAAATGGAACATAACCTCATAGTCTAGATATCCCACTAGATCAATACATCAAACGCAACACCAGATGCTCACGTAAACATAATAAACAGTTAGTACAAATCAGGAACTCGACAAACATATTTGGAAACAGCTTTTTTCCAGTCACAATAAAAGAGTGGAATTCTCTACCTCCAAGCATTGTATCAAGTATATCACTGAATTCATTCCAAATTAGTCTAGCCCAACATGTAAAAAAATAATCCATAAGAGCCACCATGCGCACTGGCATGATGTGTAGGACATTTTGCCAGTCAAAATACAGATACAGATTATCCAACTTCCTCTTCCACAGCTACTGTCACTGGTAGTGGTTACTAACGAATACGTGTTCCCAACAAATTACCAGTGTATTTTGTGTTAGTAGCCCAGAAACGTTTATACTAAATGCTGCTGCAGCTGCTACGCATCAGTAAAGTCAATTTAAAAAGAGTGCCGTGGTATCGAGTCTGCCCGGTCGTTTGCTCGTTTACCTGTTCAGTGGGCGATAATGGAGCGCATATAAATCTGCAGCACAGCAACGGTGAACAAGATCATTTGCATGAGACCACAGTTCCGTTGTTTCAACAGGCGTTTCGTTCTTCCAATTCACCGCTGAATGGACATGGTCCAACCGTCCAACGCCGTAATGAACTATGCATACGAATCCGTACGGCGTTTTATCTACTCAGCAATTTAACCTTTGATGATATGCGTAGGCCTTATTTCTTGTACTTCTTCTAATCTATGCATAAGTGTATAATCCGACTCTGCAACATATAGTCGCACTAAAAATCAAACTGCATGTTCTAACCAAATGCAAACGTTATATTAA
Source organism: Escarpia spicata (assembly GCA_963995525.1). Classification (NCBI taxonomy): domain Eukaryota; kingdom Metazoa; phylum Annelida; class Polychaeta; order Sabellida; family Siboglinidae; genus Escarpia; species Escarpia spicata. Next base: position 10,497,525 of record OZ023212.1, read on the forward strand.
CATTTACATGCTATCTGTGTAAGTATAATGTGTGTGATGTTGGTGACTGATTATATTGAATGTGGTGTTGCACCCGTAACTTAACATTTTAAACTGATTTGCAATAGCTGCTTTATGTTTATTTAGCTTCATCGTACGTGCCATATAGAAGAAATATATAATAAATAATTAATTAACAAAAATAATCAACGTATGATTAACAGATTATCCAACTTCCTCTTCCACAGCTACTGGCAGTGGTTGCTAACGAATACGTGTTGCGCTCCAATATCATGGTGTTAGTGGTTATTATCAAGTAGCTTATAGTGATCGATCGATATGCTTATAATAGTTGTTGTTGAGAAACTATGTGTTCACAGTGTGCGTGCATGCGTGCGTGTGTAATGATCAAAATATAAAAAACTATACTTGCTGTGATTGTACGTACAGATTAAACATATTAATTTAGTTTTTGTAGTTAATTATACGTAATATTATCCAATAAAACTGAAGCGAATTGCAGTAAAATCACATATGCATACTAATTATGGTGAATATATAATTAGTATTAATATGCATGACAGTTTTATTTCTAACAGAATATAAAGAAAAAAGTATGCTGATTTATGTAATGTATATATGTATGTATATGGCATAGAACAGTAATGTATATAATGTGTTTGTATGACGATTGACGAGACAAGCTGTCACAGACCATTCTTGTAATTTACAACACTTAGTATATTTTTATGTTTAATCAATATTTTTTTAAATAATTATGCGTAAGGTACAGCAATCAGATTCTAACAAATCTTGGTCATCCTAGACATGTTTGGATGTATGCATACTCCATTCTCTCTATTCCAGACAGGTATTTCCCATGCATCAAAGTTAATATTCCCTTACAAAAAAATACCACTCAAATACCATTGAATGGTATTAGGGTGTATTATGGCCAAGGGTATTTGAATGGTCTTCAATGGTATTTTGAATGGTCCTTAAGCTGCCACTAAGGACCCCTCTGATATTATATTTCCAGCACCATCTTCTAGAGGCCCGACATTAATTATCATGAGCTTTCTGTTTGCTCCGAATATATCCATAAAAACTCTTCCTGTCACGTTTTATATTAGAAGCTAATTTTTTCATAGCTTCTCTTTGAATTTCTAATTTAAGTTGTAGCGTGGATAAGTGCTCCTTTATAAATGTATCTATACGACTTCCATATCATTTGTTTGTACTTATTTTTTCTAATGGCTTCTTTCGATAAGTGTTTCTTTCTGGACCGTTTCCCTTGTTTTTCAACAGAACAAATTTATCGACGATGCACTAAATTTCACTCTTTGATATTTATCATTGTAGCTGTTACTGTCTTATTCTTCAGGTGTGTTATTCCAGTCTATCTTTGCTAAATATTTCCTCATCGTTCTTATATCTTCCTTTATGAAAATTTCTCCTGTAGTGCATGCTTTTTACTATTCCTTTCGGATTTTACTTTGATGGTAAAATGTATCTGGTTGTGACCACTACTCCGGCCCCATGCAGTGGCTCACATATCTTGACATTGTCAACTAATTCATTCTGTGAGAGGACAAAACAAAGTGTTTGTTAATTTTTTTGCGTGTGTGAGTGTGTGCGTGTGTGTGCATGCACGTGTGTGTGCGTGTGTGTGTGCGTGCGTGCATGCATGTATGCGTACGTGTGTGTGTACGTGTGTGTGTGTGTACGTGCGTGCGTGCTTGCATGCGTGCGTACGTGTGTGTTGCCGGGGCTAAGAGACAGAGGTGTTTGAGGTGTATACTTAGTTATAAAGCGTTGATGAATATTGTTGTTTATCAGTACTTATGTTGGATTGGTATGGTTAACAGCAACACAGTTGTCAGTGTTATGGAATTGCCAAATTAACCTGTTGGCATCAGTAATGTGTATGTAAACGCCCTATTATCGCCCAATGTCAACGTGACTGCTATCGGTGTCAAGTCTGTGTCTGTGAGCGAGTCACATTGTGATGGTGCATGTTGTCGGTAATCTGAACACATCTAGATTTCGCTGCTACATGTACCCTGCATATTTTCCTAATTTTTTTCATTATTTAAATAACCCAAATTAGTTTTCCTACTTTTCCTTTGGCATATATGCCTATAAGGCTAAGCCTAATTAAGGCTCGTGCCTATGCCTACGGGCGTATATATATGGCTATGCCTCTGACTCAACCCATACTCGGAGGAGCACCTACAAGGTGAATGATGCTAGTAATAATTTAACAATTTTATGCCAGTTAAGTGAATGATTGCCGTTTTCTCATATAATCAGCCAGCCAATGTCACTTTGATCATCTCCAGTTACATATATGGATCTATTTGGCAAAATTTTATATTTTTTTAAAAACGGCATATTTATATTGAGGGAGTGATCATCGGACGGCCCAATGTACTGTACTAAAGTCTTAAATCTTTACACTGAATACCACCCAATCAATCAACCAGAAGATGAAAAACAACACGATGCTTATGGCACAATGAATTGGATATTGCTCTGGTTTTCATACTGTTTGCTGTAGTTTAATACATTGCCATAAAAAAATGTATAGGTGACACGAAACATAAAAATAAAACCATTTTGGTAGCATTTAGTATGCCTCAGACTCAGTGTTGTTGTAGATCGATCTATAACTCAATAACGATAATTATTCACTAAAACGTTTCTATCAGACGATTATTTCCAAACTGAACTTATTAAATATGTCACTACCAATGTCCACAATGTTCTTATCCAATGCTACACTACGATTGTGAACGTCAGTTCATAGATTAAGTTTCTCCGGTGGTTTTCTAATTCTTCCGGATCTACGAACGCTTGTACGTCAGACAGCGGTGCGTCCGACGGCGGTGCACGTACTTCAGACGGGGGTGCACGTACGTCAGAGGGCGGTGCGCGTACGTCAGACGGCGGTGCGCGTACTTCAGACAGCGGTGGATCTCCCCGAACAGGTTCCTCCGGAGACATAGGCAGTTCAGAAGATAGTTTCTTCTCCGACACTGAGTTCCCTTCCTTTTCGTCATTTAGACGACGACTTCTCACATGGTCGACGTGTCTCCGCACAACTCTCCTATCCTCCAGGCGAACCCTGAATGCCACTGGACCAGTACGTCTCTTCCACAATAACGCCTCGGAGCCATTTTGTTTTTCCACTGAAGTTCATCACGAACAGAGTGTCGCTGACTCGGAGTGTGCGATCCTTCGCATGAACGTTGTGCGATTCTACTTGCTTCTGTTGTCGGTGAAGAACACGCTGGCCAATGTCTGGGTGCATTAATCAAGGTGCGAACGCGGACGTCGTCCCAGTAACATCTCAGCTGGAGACAATCTGGTTGTGCTTTGAGTTGTGTTCCGGTAACGCAATAAGAATCTGGAGACTCTCGTTTCAACTGTTCCTCCCGTGAGTTTCGCGAATCCTTGTTTGAAGGTCTGCACTGCTCTCTCGGCCAAACCGTTTGAAGCTGGATGATAAGGTGCCACACAAATATGCTGAATGCCATTTCTCAACATACATGTTGCGAACTCGTCATTTGTGAAACAACTGCCATCATCACTGACAATGGTTTCGTCGAGGCCATGAATAGCGAATGTTCGCCTCAAACACTCCAGTGTAGCACTTGTTGTTGCACTGTGCACAGGGAACACATCCACCCATTTGGAATGCGCGTCGATGAGAACCAGGAACATTGTTCCCTGTATAGGCCCAGCGTAGTCGAGATGGAGTCGAGACCATGGTTTCTCTGGCCAATCACATGGATGTAGCCTTGCTTCACCAGGAGCTGCGCGGTTCTCTTGGCAGACCGAGCACGTATTTACTTTGTTTTCCAGTGCTTCGTCGATACCTGACCACCAGACCTCTGGCTAGATCTTTCTTCTTGCGATACCGGGGAGTGCTTCGTGTAGGCCGTCAATCACACGAGCTCCGCCCTGAGGTGGTACCACTACTCGATTCCCCCACAGCAGCATTTGGTGCTGCAATTCCGCACTGCTCTGAAATAAAATCACCTCGTAGTTCTCTGACTTGTTTCACGAACCCTATTTAAATAACGGCATAATGTTTGCGTCTTTCCATTGGGTCATTCCATGTCAAATCAATCACTCAAAACATCGCCCGACTCCAATTTTGATGCAATTTAGCACAGTTGTTGGCTCACACGAGAATATCAAAATAAAAAATTGAAAAAAATCTAGGTCAAATATTATTTAAGATATTGGTCAGTGAACTTTGACCCGATTCACATGCTGACTGTTACATTGATGCCCATAACTCTGCTGTTAATAAAGATAGAAAAGCAAGTAATACATCATTGGAAAGCCAATAAACAGGCATTATAAGTATTATATTATTACGATTGCAGAATAGTTCCTGAAAATATTACAGTGGGCAAATAATAATGTTCAGATATACATTAAATTGCGTACACCCCGGTGACTTACCTTTGGTCTATAGATAAGTGGATGCAACATTGGATTTCATTAGTTCACCTTTTTCAGATCACTTAACACGCTGCTAAGGGGTACCTTATAATGACATGAGTATATACTCACATGCTGTAGTCTCTCTCTTAACATATTAAAATTCTTTGCAGGGCCTCATACTTTTTCTGTGTCCTCTGGATAGTTTGTAGGTCCAACCAGTGTCGGTTGTCAGGTGAATATGCATGAGCATATCACTCACATGAACATGAAGAGTGTCACTGTGTCGTGGGTAGCAATATGATGATGGTCCATGTGGGTGAAGGAAGTTCAGTTCAGCCTCTTCATCAGCTGGAATAACACCCATCACATATGCCACCCACCAGTGTCCATCATAGATGGCCGTCAGATACTTTTTGACATCCACGAGACTGAGACCATCACACTGGGCTGTCAAAATGTCTGTTCTTCTTATGGAACATATATTGTTACTTCCAAGTGATTAAGTGACATTGGCTTGAAGAAGTGTAGCTTCTGTGTTCCTGCTATTGTTTTCGTTCTGCATAAGGCTTGCAAGAAGAGTTGTTTCTTCGTAGTACTCTTCTGTGGTCGAAACGTAGAACTTGATTGCAGGAATATTGGCTCAACAAAAATAAAAAATCTGCATCGGTGTGGTAATATGATGGTTATATGGTCTTTGTAGATTAGCTTTTGCCGCGAGTCTCTTCACCGTTCCACGTGGTCTATGCCATCAGTTGCAAAAAAGTGTCATTCAGCACTTATTCCAAAGTCCTATTCATGGTGGCAGAGGTTGAGAAAGTTTGTCCAGTTTTTGTATTGACCAGCACAGCCATCAGAGAAGTAGATGATTTTCTGAACAGCTGTAAATTGTGCAGTAAGGAAGTTGATGAGGTGTTTCTGGAACAGGTCCACAGCAACAGTGTAATGTATGTTATAGTCAGAAATGACAACATAACTAACATGTGACACACAGTCATTACCAACATCACGATAGTAGCAAACAAATGGGTGCAGTGTTGCCTGTGCATTATTCTAATGAAAGGATTGTGCCTCATCTTGCATGACGAAAGAGTAGTTTTCTGCAAAGTCACAAACAACAAGAAAATGGCCTGGCTGAAGTGAGTCACGAGTGTCTTATAGACATGAAGACTGCTGTCTGCTTATGAAATCGTGCCACTGCAAGATTTCAAGTTGGGTGCAGAATTTATGGATGGAATCATCTGAACTGAGTTTCATGGTTTGTAGTGTTAATCGATCAGTAGTTATCCATTTATTTTTATTTTAAATAATATGCGAAGTCTGAAGCCTGTTCATTGTGAACTCATGTCACTAAGCCCGCTCAAACGTGGTCATTTGTTAGTCACAGCCCGTCAGAAGTTGCTGATGTCACCACAGGCAGGGCCGCTGAGCGTGCTCAATCCTTCGATCAGCACGGCGAGCAGGAGTGCGGCCTGTTGTTTCAGACTACATGAAATTGCAGGAATTTATTATTTGTTGATACACCGTAAAGATAATAATTCTTATCTACAAGTTTGTCCCTCGATGTACGTAGGAATTGTATTAACTTTTTGAGTTATTGTCATTTGAACATCAAGAATGCCCAACCTTGCATTATATCCTCTGCCGCTTATGCATTGCAGGATTGAGTATTCGCAATGTGCAAATGGCAATAACTCAAAAACAAAAAACAAATTCTGGGTACATCCAGCGACAAACTTGTAGATAAGATTATTATCTTTACTGTGATATCAAAAAGTATTAAATCTTATTAAAAGGTTGAGCATTCGCAATGTTCAAACAGCCAATAACTCAAAAAAGAACAAAATTCCTGCGTACATCCAGCAACACGTTTGTAGGTAAGATTATTATATTTACGGTGATATATACAAATATTAAATTCCACAATTGTAATTTTAGGTAAGGCTTGAACCACCAACCCGCATAGATGCATGCCATACTAAATCCTTGTGGTGCTACCTGGCGATGTTACGATCGCTAAGTGTCTCTTCTGAAGCTTATCCAGTAGGGCTGTCAGTGTCGGCAAGAGATAGCCGAGGTATGCTTTCTTCTCCGACTGAAGAATATTCAATGCCTGCGCCACGTGCTTCATGGTGGTGGAGTGCTCCTCCAAGACAGCTGGCTTCAGCCTGAAAACATAATCGTGACATATTATACAAATGGTCATTGCACAAACACACAACCATGATGTTTCTTGTATGCCCCACACATCATTAGATGCAGAGTTCCATAAAGCTGGAGAACAAGGTTAAACATAAACATGTTAAAGATGGGACATATGGCAGACTAATATAAAAAGACCTAGCTAAATAAATAATGTTACATTGGTTAGACAGGCGGCGTTGTAATATATTTATTAACAATAATATGTTGCTTAAAAATTACACGTTAACACAGCACAGTAGTTGTGGTCTTTGTGAATGTTCTCATTTTTGTATATTGAAGTCATTGCATATGGAATGCAGTGGTTCCCCTCCCTTCTACTTGATGATCCGGACCAGGCGCTCCACTGGCATAAAGACAGAATTCCACACGGTCTGGTTTGGCCGGATTACCATGAGACCGCATGTCTCCTGGACAGTCTCTGCAGCCAGGGAAGTTCTGCCGGCCTTGTTCCAGGTGGCCTGGCACTTTGAGAAGGTGGAGCGGGACAACTTCTTGTACGTTGTGTTGTCTTCCGCGTGTTGTGCGTCTGTCGTACAACACGAGGTGACTCGGCAGTCGGTACTCTGCTAAGTCGCCATCGTGGAGCACACTGTCAACATTATCTAAGTGGACCCCATCACCTGGATAATTCCGAGTACTTTGTTTGACCAAAAATTAAATCACAGGTACAGTAAAATATTTGGTTGCATTATATAGCAGTATGGGTGTAACATAGATAATATATGTTTTGCTTTGCATTTTGGATCCTTATGAAACTGATTTCATAAGAATAATCTTAACAATATTTAGCCACTATTTACTCACTTATTAATATGCATTGTTGTATACAATACATAGTATTAACATAATCCGCCATCCAAAAAGAATGAGTTTTAAAATCTTTAAACACTACTTAAATTTATGACGCTGAGTTATGTATATGTTGGAATTACCCACCTGTGCATCGTTCCACTTCACTCTGGTCGTCGTCGTTGCGCTGTGCGTCTACTACAAACACCGAAAAGGCCTTGACGAAGTTGGACCCATTGTCCGTCGTCGACTTGGCGACCTTCTGTCTGATGACATACTCCGTGTGGATATCTTCAAGCGCATTGGCCAACACATACAATGGGTGTGCATGACCCTCGCAGGTGACGACAAGCTAGGGCGGCAGACCTTAAATAAAATATGATACTTATATATGAATAAATAGTTTAATTTGGGAATTGTATAAATCAATACAAATGGAATAAACAGTGAAATGATGTATACTTCCAGGTTGACAGTGGAGCCAGTTAAGGCTGTCACCAGTTGATAAAATTATAGTAAAATAATAAGATCAATACAATATTTAATGAACTAGTCGCTGTCAACCCAAATATAACTATGTAACAGTATAATAATTCCATTGTATCGTGTGGATTAAGTTGACATATTAGCAAACTGTAAACAAGCATGGGTATAATTCAAAGGTATATTGTAATGCAAACATAAACATATGGTAAACATATAGTGATGTCATGCACCAACAATGGCAGGATACATGAGATATATAGCGTCACAATCACATAGTAGTCTATGATACTTTACAATACTACTACACGTGTCATGGATCAAAAATAAAGTGTATATATATATATATATATTTAATTCTATGTATATTCCACGTACATATATATATATATATATATATATATATGTACGTGGAATATACATAGAATTAAATAAAACCTACCTTCTCTCTAGCGTGTTGACGTCAGTCCAGTGTGCCGTCACACCGATGTCAGTCCAGTGTGCCGTCACACCGATGTCAGTCCAGTGTGCCGTCACACCGATGTCAGTCCAGTGTGCCGTCACACCGATGTAAGAGCGGCCTCGAGCACTCCAGCAGTCGGTGGTCGTTGCAACGAACCGCAGAGGACCCATCGCACAGATGACGTTCTTCTTCATCGTCTCTGCACCTGCACACTCGTGCAGTCGTCGCTTCAGGGTCATGCGGCACATGACGTAGCGGTTCGGCTACAGCCCAACGATGAGTTCTTTGAACGCATGCAGCTCAACAGTGCTGAACGAAAGCAGGCCATCGCACAGCAGGCTGCTGAGCACCAGCCCGTACGTCCACCCTTGCTTGCGACACATAGGTCAGTCTGGTCCAATCCAACTTCTATTGTTTTGCCGGCTTCTCAGATGAAGAAGCAGGCAGTTTTCGTTTGCAACACTAGCTCACTGTACCGACTCAGCTGATTCGGGTGCTCTCTCTGGAATGAAAGATGTAAAATGAGTTTCACGCATATGGGGAATGCCAGTGTTACGGTTGTGGCACTTTGCACACAAAACTCAATATGAACAAAACACATTTTGTAATGTTTAATAAAAAAATAAAATAAATAAACCTAGAACAGATGTGAATATAGTTTTGAATGGGACAAAAACTGAACAGGCATCATATCCAAAATTCCTTGGAGTAACCATTAATGAAAACTTAACATGACGAGAACACATAAAAATGGTTGAATCACAAGAATCAAAAAGCATAGCAGTTTTGTATAAACCTACGCATGTCCTTTATTGTCAAGCGTTACATACATTATATAACTCACTTGGTGAACCACATATGTCATATTGCTGTGAGAACTGGGTAAATACTTATCAATCTAGACTCAGAAAACTATATCTGTTACAGAAAAAAAGTTATACAGATTATTTATAACCTTAATTACCATGATCATACATGGGTAAGAGTGAGAGAGAGTGGGGGAGGATGGCGAGAGGGACGGAGAGAAATAGAGGAGGGAATTAATGAGGGACGGAGAATGGGACAGACAGAGAGGGGAAACGGAGAGCGACGGGGAAGATAAGGATGAGGGGTAGAGTGGGGAGAGAGAGATGGAAAGGGCAAGGAGGGGAAGGGACTGGAGGGGACGGGAGAGGAAGGAGGTGAGAAAGGAGATAGAGGGGAAGATACGCGGATGGAGAGTGACAGTGACAATGGGTTTTATTTCTCTACGACCCCTTGCGGAGTATGAGATAATTTATTTTTCTAAAGTACATTTTAATAAACATACTGCATTCTTAAAAACATCTAAACTTATATTATATCAATCACATTTACATCCATAAACAACACACAATGCATAAAACATTCAGTGACCTTACTGTATTAAATGTTTTTGATAAAGTTATAATCAGTAGTGCAAACCAAATAATGTAAAATAAAATAAACCACGTATTATACAGGTATTGCACAATTTGAACTCATTTACATGTATGTATATGACTAATAAATGATATATAAGCTACAATGTTTTTTCTTTTGTTAGAAAAACAAACTTTGTTATGATTACATTAATAAATCTGGAAAGATCTGTCAACTGGTTCACATTATGTATATTAAACATCTGATTAATTTTTTCAAAGTATTAGGTCTGATTCTAAGGTATTTTGTTATGTATTTTGATCTTTCTTCTACTAGTGATGGACAGACAAGTACGTAATGGTATCTATCAACTTGGTCTCCAATGTAGCATGTTGCATAAATTACAGAGCCTCTGAGCATTTTCAGGGAGATACTGACCAACAGAAATAGGTAATTTGTGATTTCCACAACAACATTTACATAAATTGATTCTGTCAGATGGGCTCAAGTAGATTAAATACTTATCGAGCCCTACTTCATTTTTAAATATTCTATAATTTGAACACAGCCTATTGTGCCATGTTTGTCTGTTTATGACTTTCATTTTAAGTTCTAGGGTATGCTTCAACTATTTTATATTGTTTGACAAACAAGAAGTCTGGGTCTGATCTGCCCTTTCCATGAGAAAACATAATGACCTTTGTTATACTAGCTAGTATTAACAGATATGTGCCATTTAATACAGCCTGTAAATCTGCAGGTGTTTCTGCCATGACAATAGTATCAAATAGTCAAATAGTAACGCAGGGAGAGGGGAGAGAAGATACATATATAGACAGACAGACAGACAAACTGAGAAAGAGAGAGAGAGAGAGAGAGAGAGAGAGAGAGAGAGAGAGAGAGAGAGAGAGAGAGAGAGAGAGAGCAAGAGAGAGAGAGAGAGAGAGAGAGCGAGAGAGAGAGAGAGAGAGAGAGAGAGAGAGCGAGAGAGAGAGAGCGAGAGAGAGAGAGAGAGCGAGAGAGAGAGCGAGAGAGAGAGAGAGAGAGAGAGAGAGAGAGAGAGAGAGAGAGAGAGAGAGAGAGAGAGAGAGCCAGACAGACAGACAGACAGACAGACAGACAGACGAAAAGTGACACACAGACACGGACATACACCAACGCACATCGCCACACAATACATCAGAACAAACCCCCCCAAAAAAACAATTGCAGCGCCATTCTTTTTTCTTGCTTCTGCCGTTGATGTGCAAATCCTGATTCTAATTTTTTTTTAATGTAGCATCCATTGTTTAACGTTATCCTTGGTGGATATGTTAAATGTGTAGAGAAGAGCACACTATTGCAAAAGGGAACACTAATTAAGAATAGTATAATCATATGACATTATATTATAGCTGGCGAAGTGAAGGGTAATGGAGCAACTAAGCAACTTCACAATTATCAGAGTCCAATAGCCAGGAGGCGTGCCGGCCTTCCCGCGCTTTAGCGTAGTGATACAGTAAAACCTAGTCCGACCATTCAGGACATAAAAGGCCACTGCACCTCCAGCAGCGGCCACATTTGAAATTCCTCGTGTTCGGTTGTTTATCGAATATCGTATCAGTTTTGACTCCACCTCCCTCCCCTCCTGCCATAAGACTAGTTATAAGTATGTATGGGATTTTCACAACACGCACATGTGTTAATTTTAGCTTTGCTGACGCTTTTCCCTGTTTCTAAATGGTACACAAGGTTTTGCCTTAAGGCTTTTTCCTCCTTCAAGTGTACGCAGGGTTTTTAGGGCGGTAATTAAAGTAGGATTAATAAACGGTGTGGCGGAAGGCGGAATGGCCCCACCTCTCTCTAGGATGTGGTAATAGTTAGTAGTTTTAATCGTCTAAATGTCTGGGAGGCATCTTTTTAATAGTTCTGGTGTATTACCATAATTTAAGTATGGTATTCTATAATGTGGGCCTTGTTTTTAGAATGTATAGATAAAATAAATGGGGCAATGTTTAAGACCTCAAATGGCCCACATTTGATTGTATTGTGTTTTAGCTAACAACTCATCCAATTATCGGGTGTGTGTTTTAGCTAACAACTCATCCAATTATCGGGTGAATAATAAATAAATGTCAGAAGGTTATTCTGGCCACATTTCTTCCATATCTGGTGTTGTCTTGTTGCATTGCGTAAAGGGATTTATGCGATTACATTGCATAACAAGTTTTACGCGAGGCAACCAAGGCAATACTAAAGTCCTAGAGCCAGCCTGCAGGCTAGGTAAACAAGCTGACACTGTACCTTGACCAGGTCAGAGTCCAATAGCCTGAAGGCGTACTGGCCGTCCCGCCCAGGTCAGAGTCCAATAGCCTGAAGGCGTACCGGCCGTCCCGCCCAGGTCAGAGTCCAATAGCTGGGAGGCGTGCCGGCCTTCCCGCGCTTTAGCGTAGTGATACAGTAAAACCTAGTCCGACCATTCAGGACATAAAAGGCCACTGCACCTCCAGCAGCGGCCACATTTGAAATTCCTCGTGTTCAGTTGTTTATCGAATATCGTATCAGTTTTGACTCCACCTCCCTCCCCTCCTGCCATAAGACTAGTTATAAGTATGTATGGGATTTTCACAACACGCACATGTGTTAATTTTAGCTTTGCTGACGCTTTTCCCTGTTTCTAAATGGTACACGAGGTTTTGCCTTAAGGCTTTTTCCTCCTTCAAGTGTACGCAGGGTTTTTAGGGCGGTAATTAAAGTAGGATTAATAAACGGTGTGGCGGAAGGCGGAATGGCCCCACCTCTCTCTAGGATGTGGTAATAGTTAGTAGTTTTAATCGTCTAAATGTCTGGGAGGCGTCTTTTTAATAGTTCTGGTGTATTACCATAATTTAAGTATGGTATTCTATAATGTGGGCCTTGTTTTTAGAATGTATAGATAAAATAAATGGGGCAATGTTTAAGACCTCAAATGGCCCACATTTGATTGTATTGTGTTTTAGCCAACAACTCATCCAATTATCGGGTGAATAATAAATAAATGTCAGAAGGTTATTCTGGCCACATTTCTTCCATATCTGGTGTTGTCTTGTTGCATTGCGTAAATATATATATGAAATGTGATTTGTAGGTGCCGGCCAATCCAGCCAGTCACATAATTAGCCTGCAAATAAGAAATGTCACTCTGCGTTAGACTCTTAATTTATTATGAGTGCATGGCGTGATAATCAAGTGTTCTGTTGTTGCAGAAGAAAACATATTGAACAGTTGCAGTTTGTTGCATTTGTTTCTTTGCTACAGGGTAATCATCAACATTGAGTGCAACAAAATGTTTATCTATAGTATATTGTTTGTTAATTGTTACTCAGGAGCGTTCATCTTTTCTATGCTGCCCTGGTGACCAAGATGGTAAAGAAACTTCCCTACAACAATCAGCTGCTGATTGAGTTGGAGGTCCTCGGCCAGATCTGAGGGAGAAATTTACCCCAAACACAGGTACATACAGATATGCATCGTCAGTTAATTCCGACAACCTATATTAAATGTATTGATGTCAAATAGGCAAGTTAACAAATCAACAGTACTAAACTAAGCACATTACATAATAAGGTGTACATGTTCTTTCTTGTAATGTTTTGTGTGTTTCAGTGCTGGATCTGGTGTTCAGTGAGACTGCATGAAAAGTTCTGCTTTATTTATATTGAGTGCTTTGCTTTGAAGTGTTTCAGTGCTCGATCTGGAGGTCAGGGATACTGCATGAAAAGGTCTGCTTTATTTGTATCGAGTGTTTTGCTTTGGTGTTTTTCAGTGCTCGATCTGGTGTTCAGGGAGACTGCATGAAAAGTTTGGCTTTATTTGTATTGAGTGCTTTGCTTTGGTGTGTTTCAGTGCTCGATCGTTTGCCAGAACACCTGCTCCCGGAGGACTACTCTGATACCCGGGCGGAATTCATGGAGTTCGCCATGGCTACAGACGCAGAGCTGCCACCAATGGATGGGTGCTTGGATAAGTTCAGGGCCGTCATGGCGACACGCACCATTGCAGGGTGAGATCATCCCTTCGCTACCCGGCCTCTCAGCCATCCTGAAGGTTTACCTGCTCATGTCCCACAGAAACGCCGACTCATAGCGGGCATTCTCTATGGTCAACAAGATCGACACGGAGCATCCCTCGGATTTGGTCCGGCAGACACTCACTCCTATGAGCCACCCGCGTTTGTGGTACACATGTCCAAGAAAGCCACACTGAACTACAACCTGCTTCACAGGAACACACCTTAATTCCCAATCACTGTCGACACACATTTTTTTAAATATAAATGTACATTAGTTCACTAGATGCCTCGTATTTGTCATGCTATGTGACATAATGGGTTACTTGAATATTTTTTGGAGTGTGTGAGAGCGATTGGACATGCGTGACGTGCAAACGACGTCAGTGCCCACGTGCGCACAGAGTCGAAAAAGTCTCGGTCAGTTGGATCCTCAAAGGTTGACATATATGAGACTGTCACCATACAAGCATCATACAAGTATGCAGAGAAAATGCACCTAATTTAATCTCAACTTTACAGTTACAAAGGACATACTGACACACTTCCAAGTATTGTGATTCTCAATGCTTTATAAGGTTGTTTATATAGAACCTGCTTCACGGGCAACTTTTAATGAACTTCTAGTTAATGTATCCTTCAGTATTCTACCTATAGCAGGTGTCAATGGGGATAATATTGTTATATTTACTAAACAACAATTGTAACGGTCAATGTTGATCATTACAAGCAGAACATGGCATGAAAACAAACCACACATCACAACAGAAAGCATACTGCATTTACCCATTCGCTGATTCTTTATTTTTGTATATGTAATAACCCAACAATGTAATTACGCTATTGCACACATGACTAAAACATTAAAACTAAAATTTTTGTTTTACACAATAACAACATAATATTTTTAAAATCACAGATGTCTAAATAAAACGGTAAACATAAAAACACCACATTAACATAGCAAATAGCAATGAAAACACATAAACCAAAGCAAATAACACAACCTGGCACTATCATAGCCAATTAAGCAAAATCACTAATAACTAGCCATGGATTGATGATCTGGTTTCTCAGTTATTAATAGGATGCATAATTACCTCTCTGACTATATATATAGTAAACGATATAACATTTAAAAAACTAAAGTTTACTTGAATGGAAACTGCTAGCAAGCATGCCAATAAATGTTACATGCATTACCAACTATCACTAGTATATGACAGAATAAAATAAAATTAAACAATATCACCCAGTCCATGCAACAGAGAGCATTGCAAAACCATGATTGTATTAACTTCAGCTGTACCTAAAACTGAATAATTTGAAACATGGTTTGAACATTGAAATAAATGCATGTTTGCAATGTGATAATTACATGCAAAACACACAAACAACAATAACAGATGCCACAGAAATATCAAGACTATACCCAGAGATATGCTGTATTCATACAAAGTGTTTTAATCCCTCGTATAAATGTGAGTGCACACAACTCTGGCATTAGTCTGAGGATGTTTGCAATTCTACCTGAAACTGTTTTGATGAACAAACCTACAAACTGTCACAACCCGTCGTTGCTGTACTGTTCAATGCTGTTTCGAACCTCCACAAACCAGAAATAAAACTTTTAGGCATAATCTTCTTGTGAATAAAGTATTTATATATAAATACGTCTATAACTGGATGCAAACATGTAAAATGTTGGCTGATCATAATGACCTTGACTGTCTTCATGGGATGACCTTGAGCTGCTTGCCAATCTCAATGAAAGCATCGACAGCTGTGTCGACATTCTTTAGACTGTGGCCAGCGGAGAGCTGAACTCGAATACGTGCCTTGCCTTCAACAAAACACAGCAACAATCAGACACTACATCAGTTAATATATCAATCAGTCAATGCATCATTTATTTCAGACTAGTAGACATTCTTCTGTCTTGCTAGACAATGGTTTGCGCCATGATTGTCAATTTGGTGACGTACAACACCTGGAGTGGCATTATGTGCCATCCTGTACCACTCTGGTATGGCAGTCTCTGCCGCACTTGTGGCAGACATAGGTAGTTGGCTGAGAAGAGAATGCAGGATTAGTAGATCTCTGCTTTCGGTGGTCCCTCTTCTCAGCCAGTTGTGTTGTTCTTGTGTCTTCTCATGTCTGTTTTAATGGTCGACTTCCAATGAGTGCGATCATCAACGGCTGTTTCCCAGCTGTTTGCGTTGATTCCCGCCATCTTAATATTCCGTTTACAGACGTCTTTGTACCGCAGATATGGATGACCAATAGGACATGTCCCACTGACAAGTTCACTGTAGAGTACTCTTTGGTTGTACAACCATCAGCCATTCAGTGAACATGGCCAAGCTGTATGCTGAAACACGAAGCACACTCCAGGACATCTGTATTCATGACCATGTCCTGCCAGGAGATGCCAAGAATGCGTCTGAGGCAGAAAGGTGAAAGCTATTTAGTTTCTTTTCTTGTCTCATGTATGTTGTCAGGCCTCACTGTTGTAAAGTTTGCCGAGGACACACACCTGGTACACACGTTGTTTGGTATTTTCCGTCAAGTTGTTACTGTTCCAAACTCTCCTGTTCAGTTTGGACATGACTGCTATAGCTTTTGCTATGCACTTGTTAATTTCAGCATCTAATGACAAATTACTTGTGTAGCCTAGGTATGTGAAGATATCGACTGTCACATCGTCAATCATTATTAATGGTTGCAAGACAACGTCCTGTCCCATGACATTAGTCTTTTCGATACTGATAGTCAATCCAATTTTTTTGCTGGCATTGGAGAGTCTGTCCATTAGTTGCTGAAGATCTTGCTTGGTGTGAGTAGCCAGTGCAGCTTCATCAAGACCTTGCTTGGTGTGAGTAGCCAGTGCAGCTTCATCAAGACCTTGCTTGGTGCGAGTAGCCAGTGCAGCTTCATCAAGACCTTGCTTGGTGTGAGTAGCCAGTGCAGCTTCATCAAGACCTTGCTTGGTGCGAGTAGCCAGTGCAGCGTCATCAATACCTTGCTTGGTGTGAGTAGCCAGTGCAGCTTCATCAAGACCTTGCTTGGTGTGAGTAGCCAGTGCAGCTTCATCAAGACCTTGCTTGGTGTGAGTAGCCAGTGCAGCTTCATCAAGACCTTGCTTGGTGTGAGTAGCCAGTGCAGCTTCATCAAGATCTTGCTTGGTGTGAGTAGCCAGTGCAGCTTCATCAAGACCTTGCTTGGTGTGAGTAGCCAGTGCAGATTCATCAAGACCTTGCTTGGTGCGAGTAGCCAGTGCAGCTTCATCAAGACCTTGCTTGGTGCGAGTAGCCAGTGCAGCTTCATCAGCGAAACGCATTTCTTGGATGAGGACTCAACAGACTTGTCTTAGCTATCAACTGGGCGAGGTTAAACAGCTTCCCGTCAGTTCTAATGTGTAAGTTGAAACCCTCTGTGGATGTATCAAAGGCATATGATAGCATCACTGAGAAGAATATGCCAAAGTGTTGGTGCCAGAACGCTTCCTTGTAGGAGGAGATAACACTGAGCAGTTTAGGTGGACAACCAATTTTCTCCAGCAACTGAAATAATCCACTTCTGCTAACGAGGTCAAATGCCTTTGTGAGGTCGATGAAGGCATTTCTCTTGCAGTTGTCGAACCGGGAATGTCATGACTATTGTGGATCTTCCGGTTCTAAAGCTACATTGAGATTCAGGAGAGATGCATTCAGCCAGAATCTGCAGTCTGGTCAGGGCAACACAAGCAAAAACAGTTCCCATGACGTTCAACGTTCAACAGGGAGATGACACACTAAATATTGCAATCGCTTTGGTCAGCTTTGTTTTTGTCCAGTGTTACTATATTCACATCACGCATATCCTGAGGAAGTGCTCCTTCGTGCCAACAGAGGCAGAGAAGTTCATGCAAATGTTGCAGTAGTGCAGGCTTTCCATGCTTGATGATTTTGGATGGTATGGCATCATTTCCAGGGCCTTTTCCATTGGTGAATGAGTCAATAGCTTTGCTGAGCTCTTCCACTGTCGGTTCTCTGTCTAGCTCTTCTATAATGGACACGCTCTCAATGGTGTCTAGTACCTCTTTGGTGATAGTATTATCCTGGGAGTATAATTCGAGGTAGTGCTCTCCCCATCTGTCCATTTCTTTACTGCTGTCAATGATGACTTCTCCTGACTTTGTTTTCAGTGAAGCAGTCTTCTTTATGGATGGACCTATTGCCCTCTTAATTCCATCATACATACCCCTGATATTCCTTGTGTCAGATGACAGCCAGTAATTATTGGCGCAACACCGAGCAGTCTGTTGGGGTTTGTTCCTAGCAGCTCTTAAAGCATTCAGATTCGTTTTGCTTGGATCTCCCTTGAACTTGATAAGAACAGAGCGCTTGGCTTCGATGACAGGTTCCATGACAGTGATGTTCTCTTTGTACCAGTCAGTGTTTGTCCGTTCCTTTTTTGTTATATGTTGTGAGTGCATTTATATATATATATATATATATATATATAGCATCACGAAGAGTGTACGTACATTCCATTTCACTTGCATATTTTGAGCTGTGTTGTTGAGCAGTGCTCCAAAGGAGTCACAAAAGCCAGAAGAATGTGTATATTGCAGACCAAGGAGAGTAGTAATACACATCATGTCCACAGTAAAATTAAAAGGAAAATAGCATGTAGAAAAACAATGTGTACAAGTGTACTTGTTTTTTATTTTATTTATGGCATAAACATGTGTCACTTAGAACAAAGAATCTGGCTGGAAATTGTGTTATATAGTCCAGCAGACAAATCCAAAATTTAGGTTGGACCAGGTTTTGGCGTCTATAGTTTTTTTTTCTCCTGATTTAATACGACTAAGGTGTACATTGTCAGAAAATGCCGGGTGACACCTTGTCACCCTTAGGCAATTTGCTTAATTTCAATAAATCCAATATGGCCGCATCTATATCAGTTTCTTATGATATATCCAATTATGGCTGGAATTTCACAATTATTCTAAATACATTAAGTGTCTGGAAACTTGTGACATCAAATATTGAAACAAATATTATGATCGGGCATTTTTGTTAATTTGCATAAATGCAATATGGTCGCCACCCTATCTGTGTTTTGATCATACAGGTGTATCCAATTTATAGTATTTCACAATTATTACAATACATAATAGATATAACTGCAGGAAATGTTATGATTGAACATTTATTTATTTATGGCCACTTTCCCGTGGCTATGGATTGACCTTGACATTGAAAGCAGCCTTAATGTGAAGGTCCCACTGTTTTCAACCAGCACATTCACATGTGGAATGTCATACATAACGACATTATGAAGCATGTGTATTAAAACAGCACACACAGTACATGACAGCCTTACATTGTTGCACCCACACCTAGCAGAAGAACAAGGAGTGTCACTCTCACATCCACACCTCACGAGGCGTAAGACAGCAGCAGGGGCAAGTGGCACATCTTCCTGGATGGTGGTTGGTGATAGTGACTTGTTGTGCACATCTTTCTTCCACCTATATTCCTCAGGGTCAAGTTCTGGTGGGTCTGCATCTTTAAGAGATCGCCACACACACATTTGATGGTGTGCTCGTTTGACAAATGCTTCGGTGGTCGGCGGCAGTGAGCACAGTTTTGGCATTGACGTGAATCCTTTCCCGGTTTGGGCTGCCCACACATTCAAACGTGCATCTGACATGGCATGACAATTTGATTGTCTGTAACAAGCAGCCATAAATGATGTTGCTTGTTTTACTACAGCTGGCATGGGGGCATCAATATGACCCAGAAGTGACATAGAATGATGACCAGATCACAATACTTTCAGAACAGTAATTTTTCCAAAGCCAAAACAGCAGGCAAGCGTGTCACATCCCGAAAGCGCATGGGCTGGGAGGATTTCTGGAATGATGTCTTTGTGTTTCTCCACTGTCATGCCAATAGTAACTCGGTCTTTGATTGGAGACTGCATTGTCACCAATATTTTCAGATGATCATTCAGGTAATAATATAGAAGGAGCATGAACACGCCGGTATCATCAGACAAGAAAGTGATTCCATTCGGTTCTTCTTTGGCAGCCATTAGCATATGTTGTACTATGATGTTGTCGGCCTCTTCGTGAGTGGTGTTTAAGTCTCTCCTTTGAATAATAACTCCACCATGGTTGATTTCCACAGGAGTTATTTGTTGCCCTGTGATAATTAACTTGTGTTGGTTTAGATTGTCATGGTGGAACGACTCGTCATGTATCAGCTCTGTGCAGATGATGTCAATTAGTTGCTGTTTGTTCTCGGTTACTGCCAATACAACTTTCTGCGGTGGCAATTCGGTATTTGCAGTAATTCGGTGGGTTCTGCTCGCTTCCGTGGTCCTGAAGCCTCTAGTGACACTCTTTGGGCTGTATTCATGGTACCTGTCAAAGACAAGGTACACATCGCCTTTACATAGTAGCCTTTCGATATGACCTCTGAAATTGGTCACAAACTCCTTCACTGTCCCACATGTTGGCCAGTGAACCACCGAGAGCAGGGCTGAACCATCGATGATTGAGACTCCTGTATGTGATATATGCCTTGCTGACACTTCAACTTGAAGTTGTTTCTTTATGACACATTTCGCCTTTGAAATCCTCATTTTGCCAATCTCTGTGAACATTGATGTGGGAATGGGTGCCAACTCATGTGAGAGAACATCGTTGATGTCCACGTCACGGGAATTGGCCTGAAGCCCTATGACCCTGGAGTAAATCAAGCCGGTGTAAATAACCTTTACTTCTCCAAACCCGCACATGTTGCTTTGTCACTGCCATGGTTGTTGTCTTCTTCGGTATTTTGTTGTAGAAACCTTCGGGCAACGTAGTTTCAAATGCTTGCATTTGAACTGTTCAGATTTCAATAGCGTTATGTACATTTACTGATGACGGGCCCAATCTGCCACTCACAAAGTTCATTACATCATTGGGGTGTTTCCCTTGGTCAATAGGATCGATGCATTGCTCAAGCTTCTTTCGTAGTCCCTCTCTATCATGTGCATCATTTGTGATACTTGTGTGACTTTCATGTCAATTAGGAGCGTGTATACAGCGTTGGTTTTTGGTTTGGGAGTGTGGCCTTGATCACGACTGATGGATGTGTTGTATCCATTCAGGACACGCATGCTTCGTAAGTATGTCTTGCAGAAAAGTAAAGTCAGTCTCGTCTGCCCTCCTTGTGGCCATAGATTTCTGGATGAGTAACTTCAAAGGCAGACTGGCTTGAGTGTGGCTGTTGTGGGTAGTTCTGGCTTCTTGAGCTCATTGAACCTTTGAAGGGTTAATTCATATTCAATCGGTACATGCATGTCATGCTTGTTAACCCGTGTGATTGTCTGTTGCAGACCCTAGGGTCCGTCAATATCCTCTGCTTGTGTTACGAGCATCGCCAGTGAATGAGTAGAGAGCTTACCATTTTGAGAGGAAATCTCTGCATCAAAATGATCAGCAACAACCTGAACTAAGCCTGCGCCAGCTTTCGATACACCTGACAAATCAATGTTCTCTGCTGCTGCTGCTAATGCTGCCGACTTCTTGAAGCGCAGAACATGTCACACCAAAAGCATGCATCTTATATGAGCTCTTTAGAAGCACGAACTGATACGCCAAGAGCAATCTGAAGGCAGGTTGGGTGGTTATGAAGTACACCGGTAATAAGAGAACCAATCAGAATAGCTGGCAGAGTCCTATCTAGCTTAGGAGACACATTTGCTAACAGTTCGAAAACTGTTTCATTCATGCAGTCTATGGCAGTTTCACAATTAATGTGTGTGCAATAGTGAGCTTTATCAGTTGGAATAGCTTTAACATCAAGCTTAATCTTTTTGCAAACTTTGGCGATAGCAAAATCCAAATCATCTTCGTCGCCATCAACTATTCTCAGGGCATCTGAAGCTGTGCTTCTAAATATAACGATACTAGCTATACATGCAGAGGACAACACTAGAAGGTCCTTACCAAAATAATGACACAACTGTTTTAACAGAAGTTTGCATTTTAGGCCTATTTGAAACTACTAGACCCATTAAAATTTCAACCTGTCAGGGCAATGTTGTAGGCCGCTAGAAAGTTACCAGATAAATCATTCTATTCTGGTATGGTTTTAAAATAACATTTGATATAATATATTTAAACAATGTAATTTTATTATATCTAGTTAAATTTACTTACATTTACTCTACTTAAATTTATAATTTAAAATAATTTCACCAAGCTCACTTATTAAATAATTACTGATCCTCCTTGTGTTTTGCATACAAAAATCAGAAACAACTTACTGACATAACAACCTTTATTCATAATAAAATAGTTAAAGTTAAACGCAAAATATGCCGCCAATCTTGTAAGTGTGCCCATTCAATTTTTTTGTATTAAATAAGTAACCTTTATTTTGCGAGAAAAGTGTGATTTTGTTAATCTTGCTGCACGTCTCTGTGATTTCTTCCCTGGAGGCAGTTGATCTTTCCTCGCCAATATTAGTTACACTGCTTTGTAGTTTGGTAAAATTAAAACAGTTAATGTGGAACGTGAATGTACACCTGTTTTAACACTGGCAGATGTTGTTATCAATCTTACCGATGAAACAATTATCACTAACGGGAATCCCGCAGTGCTTCCCGAAGGCGACAACGAACCTACAAAGGTGAAGGTCGCTACATGTTTTCGGGGACTATTCATTTTTTCATTCTACAATAAAATGATGGAGGGGGTATGGATAAAACATGCAAAATAAAAAATTGCCCAAGGGTGACAAGGTGTCACCCGGCATTTTTTTAAAGTGTACACCCTAGTCTTCCTAAATCAGCAGAAAAAAACCTATAGATGCCAAATCCACATGTCAACCACTTCTGCTTGACTAATACACATTATTAACTAATGCATTTTTTCATTAAAATATCCTAAATCAACCACGTAACTATGTTTCATGGCCAGTAAAAGTCACTGCAGGTCATAATAAATAAAGGTTTTTGTTTTGAAACAAAACTAAGCCACTACAACAACAAAAAACTCCACAAATTCAATGTTGTAATCAATACACCATCTACACCCACCTTTTGGAACAACTGGGAAGCTGAATCCAATTACAAATATTCCTCGTTCTGAAAACATAAATTATGCCATTACTAATTAAACTATTCCTTTAAGCTTATACTTACTGCACATATCAACTTACACCAAATATAACCTAAGCAGTACATGGCAATTATATATGATCTAGAACTGTATGTAGGGCCTATATACCACCCAATAGGTGGAGCCACTTGGGTGCCAGTTCCTTCTTGACTGTCAGTCATAATAAACAATGAATTAAAACAATATTGAACACAGCTACTTGTTTGCAGTCATAATTAATTAAGGAAATATAATTAAGCAAATAATGTCACAATCTTATAATTAATTATCTCCATTCTTCTCATTATGTGAACATTGAACACCTCATAGTATATGTATGACAGTTCTCAGGTTGCTTGTAACCCACAGACCTTTGCCCGCCAACAAGACAGTAATCTGCTACACTATTATTACAACAGTAAAACATGAGCTTTAGGAGCTAACTGTCACGTAAACAATGATCCATAAAATCTTTTAATAGATCACATGATGGAATTTATGTTATATACTGGACATGTTCAAACAATGGTCAGGTGCTTAAATGAGTATGTTGGACATGTTCAAGCAATGGTCAGGTGCTTATAAATGAGTATATGGCTGTAGAAAATTTTAGTTTTCTCAAAATATTGTCAAAACATACACAGATATACGATTGCGGAGTAAAGACTCTGACTATTAGCTATGGTAACTGATATCCAACATCCATCTTCAAAACATGGCAGGCAAATTGTTCTATATGTCACCTTTTAACCCACAATGCAACACCATATCACTACACAGCAGGTTTTACTCTGTTTGACTCTCCATTTTCATTTCCATTCCACAAACGAGTCAGTTATACTTACCCAACATCTCTTCTGAAAATTTCGCTGCCAGTTTTGCATCAATGAGCATGACAGGACATATGGGGTGGTCTTTATCACCCTGAGTAAACAAAAACAACAATCATTACCTACAATGCAAAAAGACATCTGGAATTCTTTCCTGGATATTCATGCACGATTAATCTATAATCTTGTTTTTTTCTCGAAAATCCAAATAAATAAGTTTACATAATTAAACCAGAAGAGCTGATTAAACACACAAACACAAAATATATACAAATAATAAAGAAACATTACAATTATTAATATATATAAATATATATCGGTTTTTATTTAAATTAATAACATACGAAAAGTGGAACTACCATGTTATTTCTCTATTGTTAATTTAAAAACATACTTTTAATGTTTCTTTAATTATCTGAGCATATTATAATTAATATGCACATCATTCCATAATACATATTTTATGGCTGTATGTCCACTGTGTTGGCTAAACAACATTCACCATTAAGTTGTAGTCCAGTTATGGCAAGAATTGCTTCTCCGTTGATCTTAAAAGTAGATATAACAATAAAATTAATAACGTTTCTCTTTTTAATGAAATAAGTGGCACGTACCAAAACAGTAAATCCGGCTTCTGTCATCCGATTGCGGAACCTGTGTGTGTTAGCAGCCAACTTCTCAATCATCTCAGACGATTCCATCAAGAGTTCAAACACTTTCGATGCCGTACCCACGACTGGTGGGGGCAAGCTGTTGGAAAATAGGTAAGGTCGTGACCTATTTCTCAACAGGTCAATCAGTTCCTTTGGCCCTGTGGTGTAGCCACCTGCAAATTGATGGCAATACTAGAAAGAATAAACAAATTTACACGTTTTAAAACGAATACTTCATACAGTCTGAAACTACATACAGTGTAATTGGGTCTAACTTTTAAAAAAATATTGCATTATCAGATCATTTTGTTTTGTTTTGATTTGTTATAAAGTGAATTTATGTGGGACAAGGCTCCTTGTTAATGCATAGGAGTTACCAACTCGGAATCGTGACTCGTTTGCTGTAGCTAACAAGTCAGATATAAGTTTTTATCAGAGCTATTTAGCCAACAAATATATATAATCCATACAATACACACACACATATATATATATATATATATATATATATACAATGTGAAAATGATGTGCATTAGCCTATATAATCATAATTCTAATACATAACTCAACCTCAACTGCAAAGGTGGGGAACCAACCACACGCAGGTGGCGAAACCCACCCGACACATGACAACCATCCATGTTTAAAGACTATGATTTGCTGAAATAAGGGGAAAGCGTCACAGCGCCCCAAAACCCCTTGTACACATTAGTGCGTCACGCTGACACTAGAAGTGTGTATTGCAATTAACTAACATACAGCAAGACTAAATACTTTACTACTGCGGATACCATAAGACCCAAATTGTAATTCGATGCATACATTATATATGAATACATAAAATCGTCTGACCTTTAACAGCTTATAAACCTATCCTACCCGACTTTACATAAAAACAGGTGCAGATGGGGCAGGTGGGTGGGAAACAAATTTTAGATATCAATGAGAACAAACGGATTACCTTTTCGCAGTGATAATTCAAAGTGGGGAAGCGGCAATGGCGCGCTGCTTTTTATAGTGAGAAATTGTCACGTTACTAGGTAGGTCCACCATGAATACCGTAAATGTCAATTTTAGGATTGGAGCAATGCCCACGTTAATTTTAAAATGGACTGTCAAAGCCAAAAAAAAAAGATTTTTCATGCAACAATTACAATATTTCTTTCATATCTAACTGTATGTTTTAACACAATTCAATAAAGCTATGTTAAAATATAAACATTAAAGTACGGTGGTGTTTAAGTTAGCATTCTTAATGAAGTTTGGTGCTGATTGAAGCTGTTTATGAGCAATGCGACAAAATCAGTACATGGCTTACCTGAAGCACCCCCTAGTGCCTTGCCGAGAGTCGAGTTGATAATATCGACTCGTCCAGGATCTAGACCCAGGTACTCCTCCGTGCCTCTGTTAGAATCCACTCAAAACATTTCAGTTACAAAAATGTCTAATATACCAGTACGTAGAGTTGTTTCTCTTCTGGCCATTTAATTCTTTATACCATATAATAGACTGGCTTTGGAGAAGTGGTAAAACAAGCCAGATGCATTGATATATTTTTGTGTATGTTATTTTACTGAAGCAATATCCCAGAATACATACTGTTCTCTGCAAGAACAAATTAAAAGAGTACTAGGCCAGTTAATTAATTTATTCATTGCATAGCTCTATAAATAAAATTAGTTAATCAGAAACACCCATAGCGGATTCATGTTAACAAATAAGCAATCACGTGATACTGTATTTACTCCAAAACGATTTCATATACTTTTATATTATATGCAATGTCATTATTTTGAGCAACCCAAAGTGGCACCCAAAGGCAGAGCCAATACCCACCGAATTAAATTGACGAGACATGGTTGACAAGACATTTATATGCACCATGCTACCTAGTTACCACATCCACAGTAGCATCAATGTGTATTAATATCTGTTCCACTCAAAAGATGGCACCGCTGTATCAATTTATTTTTCCATTGATATGTGATTACAACCCACCCACACCCAACCATTTAAGTTTTGGACTTGGCAAACGTACGCAACCACGTCTAAGAATAATTTTTATGGTACTGTGGTGCAAAATGACCCAGTCGAATGTTATGTGATTTCCTGAACATACCGTCCTGTCTTGCCAAAGTGTCCTGTCGCATGGGACTCATCAACAAACACCAGGGCTTTGTATTGATCTGCCAAATCACAGATTTCTCTGAAAAAACACGACATATTAAAACTCATAGAACCAAAGGTATTAGAACTATTAATATTCTCTAACCACCTGTACAAATTAGTTATTTCTAGTTTCAGTTGTGCAACAGGAATTACATTACAAATGTGTGCGTTGCTTTTTATGTGACAAACAAATATAGCATCGAATCAGTGCGTGATAATGAACAGAGTTTACCACCTCTACTGAGTTGCACCTCTACTGAGTCTACCTTGCCTCTCCTCTTCTTCCTACCCACATGAGGTAACAGTCATAACACTCAGTTCATTCCACACTGCTGATGATATTTCGCCAACTATCCTGATTTTCAAAAAATTTCTCCTACCCTTAGCTGTTCATCGCTGCCCTTTTGAGATCTCTGTCCACACTGTCTGTCCACCTCAGTCTTCCTCTTCTCCATACTCTCTCGGTCAATCTTTCCTTACTGAGTCTCTGTACATATGTCCTACACATGTATGTCTGCTCCCAACTAGTGTTAGTTTCAGGTGCTTCATCAAGCTAATCTCTTCTCTCAATTCCCCCTAGTTCCTTAGAGAAACACACAGAATAGGCCTTATCCTACAGCAATACCTGGTTCAGTCAATTTAGGGTGGCAATCTTGTTCAACCTAGCTAAATATCAGTTTCTTGTGTCATTTACTTATGAACTGACAAATGTGGCCCTGTAGAGAGTAGACTACAGCCAACACTCCTTTGTAAAACCAACCTGAGAGGAGCGACATTTCCATCCATGCTGAAGACACCGTCAGTGACTATCAGACGCATCCGGGCATTCTGAGTTTCCTGCAGCAGTCTCTCCAGATCTAAAACATAAAATAAACAATGACTTTGCATTAAAGCTTTCAAACATGTTTAAACATTGGATGGAGATTCTTCTTCCTCTTCTTGTACCATTGAGCAGTTCTCCATAGAGTGGAGGAACTTCTCCATGAGAGCACCGTGTCTCTTAATTTGGGACCCCCGCGTTCAATGACAGACCTGGAGCATGTGCCCCAATGTCTCAGTCTGCCCACATGCATTGCATTTGTCAGATGCTAGGGAATGGCCACGGGCCGCCCGCTTGCGCGTGACAACCGTGCCCCCCCCCTTATCTGTATTGAGTGTATAAACTCCGCCCCCGAAAGTAATCTAGTCCCATATCACACCCAGTTGTGCACGAACGCCGGAGAGACTCTTAGTCGGCTGACTCATGCAACGACAACGCCCATATTTCCTTCACGTCCACAAGATTTCTAACGATCCTGTTCCCAACCCTAAGTGGAGGGTTATTACAGTGCTGAACTCATCTAGTTGTTTTCATAACTGGCACCGTCAATCTTAGCGCAGGTACTCCCAGCCCACCATCTTTAACATCAGCATGGATGTAAGAATTTGGCGTTTTGTGCAGCAGCTTCAGCCAGGCCACGTAGTACGTAGCCTAAAACCTGTCTGCTTAATGAAAATTACACCAAGAAGTGTTTCCACCTGTATTTTTGTTAAACTGCGTTTTGCTTTTGTAATTTGTATCTCATTAATTACATGGTTTCCATTAAGCATTAATGGTCCTAAAGTTACACTAAAACTGCAAAAAAGTTGCCTAGTATTGATTGAAGATGTGCAAATGTACATAACAAAACAAAACGTTTCTTCACCTTTCAGATCCCTGTGCTTGTAGCGATGGCGCTGAGATTTGCTCAATCGTATGCCATCGATGATAGATGCATGATTCAGTTCATCCGAGATGATGGCATCTTCATCTTTCATGAGGACCTCAAAGATACCAGCGTTTGCATCGTAGCAACTCGAGTACAATATGGCTTCTTCCCGTCCATGAAACTTGGCAATCTTATCTTCAAGCTCCTTGTGAATATCCTACAGAAACAATGTCAATGTTTTATCTATTTGATGTTTATATCTATTAAATATTTGTTGGATTATTTAATTTGTTTTAGCAGATTGATGTTAATATTTTTCTTAAGTAACTAATTTATATACCTATTTTAACATGATAAATTAATTTGCTTTAATCAACTTATGTTATACAGCTCTGTTATGTAATTAAATTGTTTAATTTTACATTTCAATTTGTTTTGTTTGTACTATCTAGGTATTAATTTTATGTAGACTCTACAGTGTGTCAAACATTTATGGATATGGTAATTTATAAAAGAAATATTATTACAGTGGAAGCTCGCTTTACAGTCATGTCAGTAATACAGCCACCTCGCAATTAAGGTCACCCTAGGATTATTTTAATTATGGCAAAGCATAGGAAATTAGTCCCACTAATGTGGTAAACTCGTTAAACAGGTCAGTTTTGTCCAGTCCCGAGTAACCTTAATAGTGAAGTTTCACTGTACTATAAAAGGTTGGCTGAAATGCACTAAACTTATAGATTCTACACTCCGCTCTCTCACCCAGACATATCCTGCCCAACGGGACAGACCTGACAGACGACCATTGTCATTGTTCGTCAACACAAAATTTAACAACACTGCAAAGCTGTTTTAAATCATGCGCATGCTTGCTCACAAACACAATGGAAGTGTCTCTGTCATGGTTGGTACACACCTGTGTACCGCAGACAAAGCGAACGGAACTGAGACCAGCCCCGCGTGTGTCGTAGACTGCCTTCCCAGCAGCCACAATGGCTGGGTGACTCTGGAACATGTGGGAAATTTATGAAAAAGTATAAAACAGCTTTAAAAACAACAATGACAACAACATTATTTAATGATTTAAATTAAATCTGTCCAACTTTATTGTTTAATTAAAACTCCAAATTGAAGTTATACTATATTAACAAATCAGCAATTGTTTGTGGCAACAGTCTCAATAATATTTATATACAACATCAGATATGATTATTTAATTCACTGATTAACATAACATTGCTCATGTATGTCAGCATTTGGGGTTATCTGCCAATTAGATAAGTAGACAGGTAAATTTTGATGTATATATTTATAATAAATTATTTAAAAAGTGGTTCTGTATGTGAATTGTATTTGTTTAATGTTATAATTTGCACTGTTTTCTTTTGGATTTTCATTAATCTGTTTCCTTGATATCCCCATGTTGTAATACAATAATTTATACGAAAAAATAGTAATGCATTATACATTATAATTTTTATATCTAAAGGTAGCACATGTTTTAATCTATTTAATATTCCTAAAGTTTTAGAACACTTATTTGATAGTTTTTCTTTTTTAAGTAAGTGTCTAGAGTTAAACCTAAGAAGTTAAATTATTGCGCTCTCTGAATATATTTGTTATCTATTTTGAAGCAAGATGTATCACTAGAACAGATGGAAGAAGAACAGCCAGCAAACAGAACGGTTGCCATGAGTTGAGTACAGATGGAGGAGAAGACAACTGAGATGGGAAGATTGTGTGAACAGCAGTTTGGTGGAACTGATAGAGTGGAGTGGAGAAGGAGAGTAAGAGGTGAGGAATATGTGATGGAGGAGTGAGGGAGAAGTGAGGGAGCAGTGAGGGAGGAGTGAGGGAGCAGAGAGGGAGGAGTAAGGGAGCAGTGAGGGAGGAGTAAGGGAGCAGTGAGGGACGAGTGAGGGAGCAGTGAGGGACGAGTGAGGAAGAAGTCAGGGAGGAGTAATGAAGGAGTATGGGAGCAGTGACGGAGGAGTGAGGGAGGAGTGAGGGAGCAGTGAGGGAGGAGTGAGAGAGGAGTGAGGGAGGAGTGAGGGAGCAGTGAGGGAGCAGTGAGGGAGGAGTGAGGGAGCAGTGAGGGAGGAGTAAGGGAGCAGTGAGGGAGGAGTGAGGGAGCAGTGAGGGACGAGTGAGGAAGGAGTGAGGGAGGAGTATTGAAGGAGTGAGGGAGCATTGACAGAGGAGTGAGGGAGGAGTGAGGGAGCAGTGAGGGAGGAGTGAGGGAGCAGTGAGGGAGCAGTGAGGGAGCAGTGAGGGAGCAGTGAGGGAGCAGTGAGGGAGCAGTGAGGGAGCAGTGACAGGAACAGAAGGAAGACACTGAGGGCCAGTATCAACACAAGCCTCACACCGGACCACAGGCAGAGAAAAGAAAGCAACAACACATATCATTGTCGTCAACTTCATTGACAACTCGTTTTACTTCTTACTGACCCTACCCCTCTCCCTCACCCTAGTATGGTACCTAGTAGGTGGACACGGTTAATAATTTAGGCCAGTAGGTAAAAGTTTGCAGACAACTCACAGATAGCCCAAGGTAGTTATTGGCGCAGAAGTTGAGGACAGGTTTCGGTCTTCCCGCCACACTGATCTCTGCACTCTGCATTGATGTGATCACGCGCTCGTCCTTCCATGTTCCTGCACCCCGGATCGCATCCAGCTCTGCGTTGATGACATCACGCATTGAGGCTGCAGCGGCTGAAGTGGCTCGTGGGACATGTTGTAGGGACGGTCCCTGGAGCAGCAGACATCTTGCTTGACCTGCAACAGTCATGTGACTTAATGAGGTCAAAGGTCATGATCAAATGTAAAAATTCTCTGAATTAAATAAGTATAAATTACTGCATGCAGGGAGATATATTGAATAAATTCATAGGTACAATTCAATGTGTCGTCTTTAATAAATAGTAATTAATTTTTTAAATGGCTAGCTTGAATAGAATATTCAGCTGTAATCTTAAAATACTTAACATACCTCTACATACTTTAATAAACGGTACATAGCTATTAATCATGATAATAACAAGCGAGCCAATGTTTATATGTGAGGGTTGTTTACACTGTTACATCAAAGCCACCGACAGTCCCAGTGCAGTTTTATATGTCTAATATGTAGGCTATACATACTATTTATAATAAACAGTTTTTAATGTTATATTTATAATAATAAAAATAACAATATTTATACATATCAGACCAGTTATAGAAAAAGTTGCGGTAATTCTAATTTTTATAGTATGGAGCCACTATTTGCTACTCAGTGGAATTTCCATGACTGTTTTAGTCACTTCTTTTAATTGTGTAAAACTAACGAAATCTATGTGATATTGTCACATTGTCTGGAATCAACTGACATGCCAATACACGCCACTTGGTACTATGAGTAAACACTGGAATAGCATCAACAACAATCACATTACCATATTTAGGTGCTGGTCTTGGAGTCCGATTACAATAGCCAGGCCACAGAGTTTGCTCATTTCAAGACAGCGTTGCCTGATTAATAGGCACTTGCTTTTGAATCACAAATACTTACAATCAAGTAATGCCCCACTGTAATTTATAAAGTTGCCACAAAGAAAAGAAGTCACCGGAGACGTATAATTACAACCGGATTGTCTAAGTCTGCCTATAAGTGAAGTTTGCATGCCTGCAAGAGCTATTTGTATGACTTTCCACAATAGAAATGGTTACTAATTTAAGCTTAGACATGTACGTAGGGTATTCTACATGTCTATGATTAAAGTTAGTAATTCCTTCACAATTTGGGTTTGATCAAGATATATTTTACGATAGTTGGAAATCTGACGTGTTAGAAAGTTGCGATACGATCATAGTATCCCATTCTTTAAATCAGAGATTTGACATACACAAACTCAACAATCTATACAAGAAAACAAATCAATATTATTGTTAAACATAGTTAAAAAGCAATACATAAATACCCAAGGTTCAAGTACCTCCATGTTGTTATGAATTTCAACCATCAGGCAATTGGCTAGATCAGTCCTAGTTTTGTTTAGCACCAAACACCTTAAACCATAATCTTACATCTACCCAGCCAGCAACAAATCAACCACATCGATTATCACTATTACTGTATTTTTTTATCTCATAAACTTATGACAGTGACACCATATGGAGAAGTACTCCCCATCAATTCGCCCAGTTTATTATAATACCAGTAATATAACCAGGAAAGGTGACACAAGGTAACATTATACAGAAATATTAATTTATATATCAGATCTAATCGTATATACTGTACTTCAGATTACTGATCAATCCATTGGTAATCATTGCCAGTATGGACTGGCTTAAGCCGAATTTTAAGACATGCCGTGGCCTCTAGCTAAGTCGTAAATACATATCATACTGTTTATGTCATGCTTGAATGAACTCCATTCAGTTGCGGACAATTATAATGTCACCAGCGTTAGTCCAATAGATATTTGGGTAACGGAGCTTTGTAAGTGTAATGCAGTCAGTTGTTGTCAGATGAATTAAATAACAAACACGCTGCATTAATTATTCGTAGTCCAAGAAAAAAGCAGCATCACTAAATAACAACTTGAAATATGAGCTTTATGACCCGGTGTCATCGAGTGCATTAATGTAACCAGACGCGTCATTTTACAACCTTTTTACTACTAACTTTACTAAAGTTTAGTACTACCGGTAAGTCTTATGGCCAAAATGAAGCCACGCGGAACGGCGAATGTCTGCATCGGCTTCAAAGTTGCATGCGAGCTGGCCATGCTTCACTAAATCAAACTTCAAAAGCACAAAATCTTCTTACGCAACACAGTACTTTCTTGCATCAGAAATCAGACTTGTGATTAACCAGAGGCATAACGTGCGCGTCATCATTCCACAAAACATTAGCGACAAGATGCCGAATTGCAAACTTTCGTCGGACAAACCGAACATACTCTCGCCGAACCCCGTCCTTTTTACGGTATGTTTCACTATCAGCCAAACAATCTCTAAATTTAAACAAACTAAATCAGTCAACAATAGGTGATTAACTGCTAGTGTCAGTGCTAATTGAGACAAGACGCCAACGGGGTCTCTCTAGTCAAAACGCCGTTACATATATAATCGGTTTGTTAACTTTTGTCTTTGCCACATGGTATCTCAAGCATGACATTAATTTAGTGCGACGTACTCTAGTTGTAAACATCATCCCTTCTCTGCTAAGTAGTAAGTAGAGGAGCTGTATTCGTCCCGACCGAGAATACTCACGACAGATTGCGCCTGCCATTGTTTTTCGTCTGATCTCTAGCCGGAGCTGTCGCGCGCTAAACTCTGCCCGTCGCGGCGACTATTCTGCAAATGCCCTCGACAAATGACAGTACGTCGTGCGTCTGTCTATATGTGCGTCATTTAGAGCACTTTTCGATCTGTCAGAACGCGTCAAGACCGCGTCTCACACGACGGGAGTGGCATGCAGGCAGGTAAACAGGCAACACAACAAACATTTATCTTTATGATTCTACAGTGTCATCTGTCATTTACCGCGCCACTCGTCAACATATTACTCACTATGTTTTTTTATATGTTTATGTGAAGTAGTGTAGGTTATAATGGAGATATCCAGAATATGACGTCACAATCAGAGAAAGCCCTGATTGTTTGTGCTACCTCCGTCAAACTTGGTTTTACGAGCAATGTTTACATTAGACCCAAATGCTTTAACTAGGCCCACAAGAAGAACATACAACAGGCATTTGCCAGATTAATCTTTCCCGTAAACAAATTTGGGTGTTTATAATTTTTTTGATCTAATAAAAATTCCAGTTGTGGGATTTGCCTGGCGATCCATGCCTTAGTTGCCATAAAGTGGTTATATGTGAACAATTCAAGAGAATATTGCACCTCCACACACGTACTCACGCACACCAACACACTTGAACACAAGCACGCACCCACGCACACGCACACAGGAAACGATAGGAAGCTAAGGAGGATAGGCAATATTAAAAAGATAGGTTTTTTAGACGACGGCGAAATGAAACTATATTTCCTTCTAGTTTAACGCTGACAGAAAGTGAATTCCACAGAGTTGGTGCGGCAACTGAGAAGGCTCGAATTCCAGCATTCGTCTTCACTCGGGGAATGAAAAGAAGATTATAACTGGTCGACCGTAGCTGTCTGGGATTTCTTGCTGGAGTGAGCATCGAATGTGGATATGCAGGTCGTTTGATGAAAGGGCTTAGCCTTAATTGATAGGCAATTATACAAATCTTGAAAATAATCCAATATCGCACAAGGAGCCAATGCAGCTAGTGATTTCAGAAGCGGCACTGAGCGAGAAAAACGAGGAGAAGGCGTGCATGATTACCCTTACCAAACAATTTTGGACACGTTGAAGTTTTGTTATATCCTTGCTTGCAATATTATAAAGGAGATAATTGCAGTAGTCGAGTCTGCTGCTTACAAGAGCTGTTGCGATAGTTTTAGCGACGGAAAGTGAGATATCCCGGCGAATATCGTGGATATGGTCGAAACACGTTTTGGATATGTGGTGCTTAAAATTGAAGTTTTAATCAAATGTTACTTCGAGATCCTGCGCTGAGGCGGCTGGTGTGATATTTTGACTCATGATGCTTGTTGGGAAAATGCTATGAAGTTTACCACGCTGCTTTGGAGTACCAATTATAATAAATTCAGTTTTGCCTGCATTTAACTTTAATTTGCTGTCATTCATCCAATGGAAGATATCTTGGAGACAATCGCTGAGCTAGTTTAGGAGCGATTTGTATATGGTGTAGCCAAAGAAATGTAGATCTCTGTGACATCTGCATAATAGTGATGATTTAAGTTATGAGTTTGGCCGGATAACAGAGCTTAGTGGCGTAGTCTAGAGCGTGAAAACCAAAGGCTTAAGAACAGAACCCCCGGGACACCACATGAAGTGAGCAGTATGACTGAAAAAACTATTACCTATGTTTATGGCTTGGTGTCTGTCAGTTAGGTATGAAGAAAACCAGCTCAAAACAGTGCCCGATATACCGTAGCACGTTGATGAACGTTTAATGAGAATGTTGTGATCAATGGTATCAAACGCGGCAGACAGATCAAGCAGGGTGAGTGCGGTTACTTTGCCTCTATCGATGTTTAGGTTAATGTCATTGTGCACTTTTAAAAGACCAGTTTCTGTGGAATGAAATTGTTTGTTTGCAGATTGCAACACATTAGATAAGTTATGTGTGCCGATGTGAGACATTAGACGGTTTGCCACAACCTTTTCAAGTATTTTGGAAATAAAGCAGAGGTTGGAAATGGGTCTATAACGTACCGTTTAAAAATTAGGTCTTCTTTAGGTATATAGAGATGTCTTCGAAAGAACTGGGTTTACATGGGCGTATTTAAGATCATCAGGAAGAAAGCCAGAGCACAGTGTCACATTTATGATATCTGTTATTGGTATGAGTCACTGTGGCCGGGAATTGATCGAGATCACAGGATTTATTTGGGGAGGACATAATTATATTTTCTCACTTATTCGTCAACTGTGGCAGGTTCAAACGATGCAAGTTCAGAATTTACTTGTGGAGAGTCGGCATTTACAATACTTGAAGTGTGACCTGGGAAAGCAGAACGGATAAGACTGATTTTGTCCTTGAAATGACTATAGAGAACGAGTCACACAAATATTTGATTGATGCATGATTTGGTAGGGATGGAGCAGGCCGCTGTGTAAAATTGTATTTATGCAGAAGGAACAACGCAAGTCAGGTATTGATTGAATTAGGCCAAATTAATGACATGCAATTTTATTGACTGTATTGTTACATACACATCCATTGTGACAACGACAGCAAGCATGCCGGCCCCTGACGGCTAAGCACTACTGTCTACTACGTACAATTCATCATATGTGTGTGGGTCACTCCACCAATATATACACTATTCACCACATGTGTGGGGGTCACTCCGCCCTGCTAAAAGTCACCCACTGTTAAAGGGGAGGGAGGGTGGGAATTCTAAACTTGATCAATAATATTACACGAACACACTCATCTAGCATACAGCGCAACTACATTCTAACTACATAAATCGAAATCCAAATAAGCTGAATAAACGCTGTAAATACTCCCCAATAATTTTGAATGAATGAGGTCGATCCCGCTGCTGCTATTGCTTAAATACTGGTGTCTAACGCGCATGCGCGAGTCGCATAGCCTCGTAACCAAACATGTTATGAGCCAATAGCTACGCTGCATGTGTTGTTACTTCCACATAAAACGTAGTATGTCCCCGTTGTTTACATACATTCATTTATGCAGAAGGAACAACGCAAGTCAGGTATTGATTGAATTAGGCCAAATTAATGACATGCAATTTTATTGACTGTATTGTTACATACACATCCATTGTGACAACGACAGCAAGCATGCCGGCCCCTGACGGCTAAGCACTACTGTCTACTACGTACAATTCATCATATGTGTGTGGGTCACTCCACCAATATATACACTATTCACCACATGTGTGGGGGTCACTCCGCCACCAGGTCACCCCAACTATACAATGTGACCGACCCCCACCAAACCGTTTGGTCAACCCCGCCACTGTCAGGGCTGCCATAACATCCTACTAGGGTATACGCATACTATGAGCAAATAATCAAGCATAAATCATGATATCTGAAGAAATCTGCCACTGTCAGTCTAAGCTTACCTGTTGCCATACACTACTAGGGCCATACATAGAGCTGCATCATTCATAAATGTTGAAATATTAGCTTTTGGCTCCGCCACTGTCAGAGCCTAAGCCATATCTCACTACTAGTGCATTCCTAACTATTGAAACATTAGCTTTTGGCTCCGCCACTGTCAGAGCCTAAGCCATATCTCACTACTAGGGCATTCATAAATGTTGAAATAGTAGCTTTTGGCTCCGCCACTGCCAGAGCCTAAGCTATATATATATATACACCAACCTGCTTTATGTCACAGACGACATACATAGAGACTCCGCCACTGTCAGAGTCTCCGGTACATCTCCCGAAACCATAAACCAGATTAGTTGTTTCTTATGAAATACGAATATACTTCCTAAAGGCATCTGACGCCCATCTACCTGCAGCTCTAATCTGAGCATCCGATTCGCCCCTTAATGCAGCTGATGTTGCTGCCCCAATTCTAAAGCTATGCCCTTTGAAAACCTTAGTACTTAAACCACAAAACTCGAGCAGCCGCTTCAACAGTATATCAAACTCGCGTCGCAGCATCGGAAAACCATCTGCATATGAAAATAGTGAAGCCCCATCTGTACCTCTTAATACAAGAAATTCTCTGAGCAACTTAGCTGGATATATTGCAGTACCAATCATACACTGCCCATCTACCTGCAATGACTGAGGGCCATGTCTACTGCTGTGTTTAAAATGTCGAAAAGAAATGGTGATCAAATCCCCATTCAAAGCTATATCTCTGAGCTGCAGGCAACCTTGCATCATTTTGTTAGAACGGGGGACCATCTCCCCTACCCGTAAGTAGGCCCTAAATGCGAGGACCATCATAGCTGTTAACATGGTACGATTATAATGTGACGTAACTACATGTGGCAGTGCGCTAATTAGACGAACTAGTATTGGCTGTGTTACAGGCAATCTGACATCAGACACCGTTCCAAGGTTTTGTGCCCCTGTTAAAAGCTTGGCAACAATATGCATTTCCATAGCTGATGTGAACTATCAGAGTTATTGGAGACCATATTTGTGTAATAATCCGATTTTGCTTTGGCCATTTGTCTGTTGCAGTAGTGACATTTTATTTGTTCTGTTTTGTGACAGTCTCTGACAAGTACATACTACTTAGTACTTGAACGTATAACAAAACACTTTATTGTGAGCGACCGGCAATGCCCACTGCCCTGGTCGCCAGGTGGTAGCACCAATCACAGACTACTCGTGACATCTCCCCCTACTAGCATTTAAAATGAACTTTACCTGCATGCCACATATGTTACTCTTCTTTAACACCACACTGTGGCAACAGTGTCACTCTTCTTTAACACCACACTGTGGCAACAGTGTCACTCTTCTTTAACACCACACTGTGGCAACAGTGTCACTCTTCTTTAACACCACACTGTGGCAACAGTGTCACTCTTCTTTAACACCACACTGTGGCAACAGTGTCACTCTTCGTTACTCTTCAATAAGTAGCACAGGTCTGATTGTTGACCTATTTGATTGACGCAGCACTGGACTGGTGGACGCTGGAGACTGGTCCAATGGCGCCTCGCCTGTAACTGAGTAAGACTCTCGGCCGGGTTCGAAGACACAACCGTCGGTTGAGGCTGAACTACCCTTGTCATAGGAACACTAGGCTGTGCTCTTGGTGACTGCGGCACAACTCGCAAATGACATCTATTTCGACGGTACACGCCATATTCGATGTGGACTGTACATGTATGACCGTGGCGTGTCGACCGGCCCCATCGGTTGACACCTTTATTCGTCCAACTCTTCTCAATGTTCGGCCTGACCCTTACTGTATCCCCTGGGGCCTGTGGCGGTAGTGGACGTACCCCACGACGTGGTGTCGGTTATGGTTGCGCCAATATGACAGTTTAGTGTCAAAATCCTTCTGACGCACCAGGACTGAGTTGGGCCATCTTGAGTGCAGATGGTAGGGTTGGCAGGGTCGTACGGATATGACGGCCCATCATCAGTTGTGCGTGACTGCATCGTGTGGCGGCGATCACTGTGTCCCTGTAGACCATCAGGCCCAGCCAAGGATCATCCTGTTTGAGAATCCTTTTGGCCGTTTGCACAGCTCGCTCGGCTTCACATCAAGACACAATAAATTACTTCCCAGTTCATACAACCACAGCAACACACAATGCATTACTTCCCAGTTCACAGCTACAACCACAGCAACACACAATACATCACTTCCCAGTTCATACAACCACAGCAACACACAATACATCATTTCTCAGTTCATACAACCACAGCAATACACGATATATTACTATCCAACACAATTTTGTGTGGTTTTAAAGCTATTTTACAGTAACCACAATGTTTGTTTTCAATGTATTTATTAACTGGATTTAACTTATTATTATCTTAGCTTAGTTTGATTGGTTTTAACTTAAACTAATGTACTCAATTTACCTAGATTTTTCTTACACATTTTACATTGGCGCCACCTCTGAGCTGGTTTAAATCCAGATATACAGTACACTATAAATGCCTAATTCATTACATATGAAATATAATATTGTCTATGGCTCCAAGTTATCGTTAGACTGGAAGAAATAAACTTACTTTGTTTAAACATTTGCTCTAAAGTAAGTTTATTTCTTGGTGTTTAAATTCCTATTTCATTACATCTGTGACTGCACTGGCGTGACGTCCTACGTGTCTGCATAATATCTAGTAACCCTGGTAGCACATTTATCTAGGTGCATATTGACATAGTAATGTTATTTAATTTGTTTATGCGTTTGGCAGTTCTGCAGATGTATTAGTGAATTTGACTGTTCTGCAGTTTAGCTGCTCTACCATGATATTATTGTAACAGCTCAGTGCAGTTGCACTTTGAGAATGAGTTGAACTTTTATGTTGATTAAAGCCTACAACTAGGCCTAACGACTTTGTGTTATTACATCAATTTAATCAACATAAAAGTTCAACTCAACTAATATGTACTTGGGCAACTCCAATCGTGGACTCGCTGGCCTTCGGCAATCATTCTACTGAGCGATAATCAGGCGATTACTTCGCCCATTGCTATTGCAGTTCACTGCTACTATAGATAGGCTACTCAGACCAGAACGTCTTGATACTGATCCAAACTCATCAGCAGCATCTAAAGAGTGGACGCACTGGTTGAAAACATTCCAAAACTTTTTGTCTGTTCTTCCTGCCGAAGGACTGGATAAACTTTGCGTGTTAACCAACTACGTTACGCCGAAGATCTATGAGAGCATCGCGGAATGTGCCACCTACGAAAACGCTATTGATACTTTGGAAGCTTTGTACATAAAACCTACGAATGAGATTTTCGCTCGCCACCTCCTGGCTACACGTCGCCAACAAGCCGGTGAAACTTTAGACGAATATCTACAGGCTCTAAAAACGTTAAGCAAAGACTAACTTCAAAAGTGTTACTGCTGCTCTACACCGAGAGGAATCCATCAGAGACGCATTCATCAGCGGTCTACAATCATCATTGATCCGTCAACGCCTCTTGGAAAATAAGACGTTAGACTTAGCGGCCATGTTTGATCAGGCTAGGTCATTAGACTTGGCGCAGAAGAATTCGGAGCTGTACTGTGCTCCACCTGTACCCTCATTCAGTGCCGCTGCCGGTGAACAAAAATCTGCTGTTGAGGAGGATTCAACTGATCGTTCTTTTGCGTCTGCCGCTGCTAACAATAAATGTTTCTTCTGTGGTAATGCTAGACATATGTCCTGCACGCGAAGCCATATGCAATAAATGTCAAAAGAAGGGACATTTCGCGAAAGTGTGTCGCTCGGAACCTGTTTCCAAGGTTGCATCAACTGGGATGAATCCGCTGAATCGTCCAACTATTGCATCTGTGACGTCTGTAACTGGCCCATCAGCGCTATCTAAAGCAATGTGTAAGATTGGCTTATACGGGCTAGAAGTTGAATGCCTGATTGACAGTGGTAGTACTGAGAGCTTCATCCATCCAAAGCTTATCAGACAAAAGTCTATAACGACTTACCCTTCGGACAATGTTGTTTCCATGGCTTCGGCGTCTCTTTCAGCTAAAGCGCTTGGGTTTTGTGAAGTTGACCTAACATTAAAGGGACGTGACTACAAAAACGTTCGATTGTACATACTTCCCGAGCTATGCGTAGACGTTATCCTCGGGTCAGACTTTCAGCAGCAGCATGAGAGTGTCACATTGAAATACGGGGGAGATCAGCCACCCCTGACGCTTTGCGGACTAACCACTTTGTGCGTTGATCCTCCAGAACTTTTCGCTAATCTGACAGCTGATTGTCATCCCATTGCTTCAAAATCGCGTCGCTACAGCTTTGACGATCGTAAGTTCATTGAGAAAGAAACTCGGCGACTATTACGTGAAGGGATTATAGAACCCAGTAATTCCCCCTGGCGTGCGCAAATTGTTGTCACAAAGGACGAAAATCATAAGAAGCGTCTCGCGATTGATTACTCTCAGACGGTCAACAGGTTCACGCTACTCGATGGGTACCCTCTCCCTCGCATCGATGACACGGTCAACAAAATAGCTCAGTACCGTGTGTTCAGCACCATAGATCTGCGCAGCGCTTATCACCAGGTGCCCATAAGAAATGAAGACAAACCATATACGGCATTCGAATCTGGTGGAAGCCTCTATCAGTTCACCCGCATTCCATTCGGCGTCACAAACGGCGTGGCTTGCTTCCAGCGTATTATGGACTCGTTCATTAAGGAGGCAGAACTTGATGGAACATTCGCATACTTAGATGACATCACTGTTTGCGGTATGACGCAAGCCGAACACGATGCAAACTTGGAACGGTTCCTGAAGGCAGCTGAAATGAAGAACATCGTTTACAACGAGGACAAATGTGTGCTCTCCACAACAAAACTGAGCATACTTGGCTATGTTGTGGAGGATGGTAACATGCGGCCCGATCCTGAGCGTCTTCGACCTCTACGTCAGCTCGCTATGCCTCACGACATGAAGTCTCTCCGCAGGGTCCTTGGGTTCTTCGCCTATTACTCACAGTTGATTCGCGAATACTCGAACAAGATTCGCCCTCTTAGTATCACGACAACGTTTCCGGCATCGAAGGAAGCTGAAATGGCATTTCAACAACTCAAACGTGATATTGAAGGATCTGTGGTGACTGCAATTGATGAGGCCCTACCGTTCGAGGTTGAGACAGACGCATCTGAATCGGCTATCGCTGCTACACTAAATCAGGCTGGACGTCCTGTAGCCTTCTTTTCTTGCACGCTTCAGGGGCCCGAGACGCGTCACGCATCAGTTGAAAAAGAGGCACAGGCAATCATTGAATCAGTTCGTCATTGGAGACATTATTTAACTGGAAAACATTTCACTCTGAAAACTGATCAAAAATCTGTCAGCTACATGTTCGACAAACGACAGAAAAGTAAGATAAAGAACGACAAAATGATGCGTTGGTGCATGGAGCTATCTTGCTTCGACTTCGATATTATGTATCGTCCAGGAAAGGAAAACATACCTTCTGACACTTTCTCGAGGTCGTTTTGTTCATCCATAGGCACGGACCTTCGTCAACTAATCGAACTCCATGAGTCAC
This sequence comes from Escarpia spicata, assembly GCA_963995525.1. Lineage (NCBI taxonomy): Eukaryota > Metazoa > Annelida > Polychaeta > Sabellida > Siboglinidae > Escarpia > Escarpia spicata. Next base: position 10,540,099 of record OZ023212.1, read on the forward strand.
TATGTCACCCTGGAGTGACACGTATGCTCCACTTTGTGAAATCAAAGAACTTACCTTATTCGGTTGAAGACGTGCGACGGTTGACCAGCTCATGCAAAGTCTGTGCAGAGAGTAAACCTAGATTCTATCAGCCAGAAAACACGCATCTCATTAAAGCCACACAGCCATTTGAACGACTTAATGTGGACTTTAAAGGACCTCTGCCAAGTACTGACAAAAATCTATACTTTCTGACTGTTGTAGATGAGTACTCTAGGTTCCCTTTTGTGTTTCCGTGTGCAGACATGACTACGCCTACTGTCATCAGCTGTCTGTGTCAATTGTTCGCACTATTTGGAACGCCCGCCTACATTCATTCTGATCGTGGGTCCTCCTTCATGAGCAGAGCTTCTGGAGTTCCTAATGAGTAAAGGCATCGCTAGCAGCAGAACTACAAGCTATAATCCTCAAGGAAATGGCCAGACGGAGAGATACAATGGAATAGTCTGGAAGGCGATCACCATGGCACTGAAGTCGCGTAATTTGCCTCCCAAATGCTGGCAAATTGTACTGCCTGATGCGTTGCACTCTATTCGCTCGCTATTGTCAACAGCAACCAACGTGACTCCTCATGAGAGGCTGTTAAATTTTGCTAGACGCTCTACAACCGGAGGGTCCGTACCGACTTGGCTATGTACGCCGGGACCCATCTTACTCAAAAGGCATGTACGTCACAGCAAAGTCGAACCACTCGTGGACCAAGTAGAACTTCTTCAAGCGAATCCTCAGTACGCTCATGTCCGCTACCCCGATGGCCGGGAAACGACTGTGTCCCTCCGACATTTGGCCCCGACAGGCGAGTCGTCAGCAGATGAACGGCTACATCAACCCGAAGGAGTTCCCGCTTCTGTCGACAGTCCACGATGACCCGTGTCCATTGAAATTCCTGTTGAACATCCTGAGGGAGAAGGCGAACATCAGCTTCGACGCTCTGAACGTGTTCGTCGAACCCCTGTACCCCTGGACCTTTAAGTGGACTCATAATGACTGTTTTTCTAGCAAGGGGAGAATGACACAGTAATGTTATTTAATTTGTTTATGCGTTTGGCAGTTCTGCAGATGTATTAGTGAATTTGACTGTTCTGCAGGTTAGCTGCTCTACCATGATATTATTGTAACAGCTCAGTGCAGTTGCACTTTGAGAATGAGTTGAACTTTTATGTTGATTAAAGCCTACAACTAGGCCTAACGACTTTGTGTTATTACATCACATATACTTGCAACAGACTATGTTATCTATAATGTGTATCAAGTTTAATTCAAATAACAATTATTGGACCATCATATAGTGAAAATGCCACAAACACTACTTTGTTCTGGAGAATAAATAGTTCTATGTAAAGGTTCATAGCCGATCAATATCCTAAACACTTCATACGTGACCGGCCATAGCGACCCAGGTATTAAGTCGCACAGGTCTATTTTGCACATGAGCCAAAATAAATGTGTAAGTCATGACCCATAATTTTTTTGATTTTGGCAGAAATGCATACTTTATAATCTCATATTCCAAAGCCCAGTTTATTTCCTCGATAAAAACTAACAAAATGCATGCACTACATGCACGTGTTGCGTGAAGAGAGACCTGGAGGGGTGGAAAGGGGAATGGAGGAAAAGAGCAAAAGACCGAGGAGAATGGAGAAGGGTGGTAGAGAAAGTAGTGCAAGTGCAATGAGGAGGAAGAGTAAGAAAATGTTGACGTATCCAAGCCAGCCTCACCCCTGAAGACAGGGAACGACGAGGAGAACAACACTTATAAACCCATATATAAAAAATCCCAATAGATAATATCAGTCAAAATGACCTTGTTTCTCAAAATATCACTCTTTTAAAGTTTGCTTCAATTTTAGCAATAAATCAAAAACTACTGAAGATATTTCAACAAACGAGGTATTTTAATGCTCAAGTTCAGTGGAATCCAAAAGTACACAAAACTCAATTTCACAATTTTGCAACTTAACATCCACTTAACTGTAGCAGGCCATATATAAATGTAACATCGTTTTTTAATGCATGCGTGTAAATATAAAACAATACAAATATACAGTACACCATATATAAGGATAAAACAAGAAAGTGCATGCATAATTTGTTTCCATTGTGGTCCATGGACAGACACAAACCAGTACATAACAGTTTTTCATAAAATATGACAAAATAACAGACTAAAACGATAATAATTAATAACTTAAATACTAGTTATTTTTCAGATGTCAAAAGACATTAATATAGTTATGATATTGAAAAGGGAGACAGAATACCTCCTGATTATTAAGTTATTTGAAAACCGACTCATGTACTAGATATACATAATACCAGAAACGAGTTGTTCCGACCAACTGACCTGAAGACGACCTTGCCGCCATGCATGTAGAGCGACAGAGAGGTAGTCTTTGCTCTGCCCACTGGTGCTAGGATTCTGACCGTGCCACAGCAGCAGACCGTCCGACTGGTCAGTGGAGACGGTCATCTATATCACCTCTTCCACCTGTCTACTCCGATGGGGTAGCAGACGCAGGGACAACTCTACGTACCCGTTGCCACGGAAACTATTTGACGAACCAATGGATGTGCTTGCAACATGGAGCGACATGTTGGAGCGTTCATCTCGGCAGAATCTCGTTAATCTGGAAACCTTGGAATCTGGACATCGTTTCAAGAAAATGGAATTTCCAAATACTAATATATGGATTATGTGCATAATTCATTTATCCATAACAAAATAAAAAGGTTATTTCTTATACAGCACAGTATCAAGTCATTAGGACTGCTCAAATGACTTTACACTTTACTCCCTGGCAGACCTGTTTAATCAAACAGCATCTCGACTTCTCTGGGAAGCATTCAGCCATGCTGCAATTAATGCATAAAGACTTTGTACACAACCACCCACCACTGAACTGGAGCAATGTAGCGTGAACGAACTTGTCCAAGGTTTGACACTGCAGCACATGATTTGAACCCGTGTTCTCTCGGTTGGGAGTCCGTTGCTCTAGTCACTGTGCCACTAAACTCCACTAATATAATATATAGAGGACTAAAGGGTTTGTATTGATGCTTTAATGCATTTTAGTACCGTTCCAGCAATCACTTGATCATTTTAGTACCGTTCCAGCAATCAACAAACAAGACTTACTCTCCCCCCCCCCCCCCCCCCCCCCCCCTCCCTCTCTCCCTGTCCGGCAAATCTCAATCGTCTTCTTATTTTATCAGTGACTTTACACATTCCACTGTATAGTTCTATGTTTGTCAAATGCTGTTGCCACTGAATGTTAAATGCGGCTCGAAGCATTCTTGTATAACATCCGTCTAGTTTTTTGTCATTGTCCATGTTTCGCATCCATAGATCGAGTAGCACAGACTTACTGTTGCAATAAACAGCCACTGCTTGATTTTGCGTTGGAGTGTAGATTTCCATATTAGGTTTATTTGGTTGAGTGCTCTCCACGCCATTGCCTTCCTGGTTTGTATGTCTTTGTCTGTTGTGCAGAGCCAGGAGCCAAGGTATTTGTAGTCTTCAACTTTCTCTAAAACAGCTCCTTCCGTGGCAACGATGCTGGTGTTTCCTAATTTGTTGAATGAGATATATTTGTTTTTTCCAGAATGTATCTTTAAATCAATCCTTGCACATGATGTTTCCACTCGTGCTAGAAGCTCCAGTGCCTGATTCATCACTTCTGGTAGTAGCGCAATATCATCGGCAAATTCTTGAAGTACTAAACAATGTCTAAGACAGTACAAATTATATAAAACTGGGTCTGTGTAATCTAAAACAAAAGCGGCATTCAAGTTATCTAAAACTGTATCGGAATTATAGACAATTGTATATGAGTTATATATATTTGTCCAAGTTAAATATGACCGAGTTACTGAATAAGCTGCCAACCAATTGTAGGAATGTGTCTGAGCAAACGTGTCAACTAGTGACACACGTTGGTGAAAGAAATGGTGCTAAGCAACACACAGAGTAGTGGAAGCACGCAGAGTAGGCTGTTTTATAGCTGATCAAGGGCAAAAGCAGTGTACACAAATAGTGTACACAAGTAGTGTATACAAGCAAGAAACAAAAACAGGTACATCTAGACCAATGGTTTTGACCAATAAAGCAGCTGTGTGTGGAAATAAAAGATTCCTGCAAAGGCGACACAAATAAACAGACAAATAGGTAGAAGACGCATTTAAAGGCCCATGCTGTGAAGCTGCCTAGTAAGCATGTTGTTGACTCCAGCAGTACACCAAGAATAAGGGTGATCAACCACATGTGTTGACAAATACAAAAAACATGGGTAAATTTTATTTAGAGCAAATCTGGCATTTCAACAAAGATTTAATGTAATCATTTCAAAGAGAGAGAAAAACTTATTTCATGTCCATAATGTAAGATAAAATAGATTATAACATTTATAAACGTTACAACCAATCATCAGTAGATGTTGTTCATGTAAGATTAACTGCTTTATATGGTTTTGTGCTATAAGATTCAGGGGACAAATTCTGAATGCTTAGAAATCGCATACATTTTCCCTACCTTCTTCTCCTCTACTCCATATATAACTAGTCTCGTATCATTTGAAAACTCCAGCTAAAACATTAGCTGCCCTGGCTATCGTAACTACTGATATTTCAATTGTTGCATAGGAAATGTGGTTAATGTAGGAATTAATTATCTTTCTCTAGGAACTGTTTGCGAACATAATAATTATCTCCGTATGGAGGTTAATTTGTCACAGCCATCATTGCAATCACCAGTTCCACAACTCCAACAGCATAAGAACGTATGCGGGAAGTATTCGTCAGTCTCCAGAAATGCAAGTACAAAGCACAGTGTCAAGGATGTGTGCATGTAGTTTTTAACATTTCTCACATTTAGTATATGCACTGAGTATGCAAACTGTTTGAGTCTTTTAATTAAAGGTGCCAGTTTGTAGAACACTGTAGAAGATAACATTTTCAAAACATGATTACATGCATTGTGTATTTATTTGTAAACACAGCCTTCTACTACTACAACGGTGAAATCTTGCTGCCTTCACTGGCTACGAAAAAGTAAATTGGATATATTAACAAAATCCTAATGACATTTATTGACAATACCGAACAAATAAATCTGTTAATAGAAAAAGCAAACCAACTTAATTCAGACAGACGCACTGCATAAACGTTGAAGAAATTGCGAATAAGACTGCAGTGATGCGGTTGGCAGGTTATCAAGCTGAGTCAATGAAATATCCACGTGATTAGTACGTAGGAAAATCTGCAACCAATGTCTCGTCGACTTTATCTGTGCTGCCAATAGGACACAAGAGAGAAGCATGAATGTCTTACCTTTCCTCATGAGGCAAAACAAAGGTAAGCTCATCATTCACAATGATGCAGATGAGTTTCATAGTTTCAGTTCTGCACATATCTCTGCCAAAGTCATATACGACCCATCTCAAAATAGACAAACAAGTCTGAGAAACTTACATGGGCAGTTTCTACTTTCTACCAATTCCAATGCATGATGTGTGACATAAATATCTAGTTTCTAAACATATGATTTCTTAGTATTTAGCTGTATTTACCCCATATAACTTCTTCATTGAGATATTATGGGGAAACGTCTTACATACCAGTGTTTTTTTATGAAACTGATCATTTTTGATGCAGACAATTTATCTCACGACAATACTGAACCCAACACCAGCAATAACGTAAACAAGGGGAAACATTGTCGCACAACACCCCCTAGTTATCTACCCTACCCCGGGATCAGGTTGTAAAGACTAGGTCAACTAAAGTCAGCTTCAAGCAACAACCAGCATTCTCACATGCTCAGCTCATCTAGAAACAAACTCTACAGTTTAAACCCACACATTATGCCCTCTGTGTTCAACTGTATACACACATATAATTACATATATAATAATATATATAATTACACAATTTTAGATGGATACACACAAGTGGAGCGGAGTCTTACGTGTTACCTTGCCAGAGCTGAGAAGATGAACTTCTTAGTTTTGCTGAAGCTAATGATCTTTAAACTGGGTTAAAGACCATTTAAGGCGAGACTACATATAAATAGAGTAACAGTGTCACAACTTGACACCATCATAAGCAACCAAAGGGTAACACATTTCAGTTTCAATTGATTGAAAATGTTTAAAGAAGCAAGATACAATCAAAGTCGTCACCAAAGGCATTTCCTAAGACAAGAGCGCCACTCTGAATTTGGATGACTGAATACGTTATGTTGACATTGTTAGTCACCAACAGCCATCAATTTCAAGCGGCATGGTCGAAGAAACACTGCTAATGTAGAACCTGTTAAGAAACTAAAATATATGGTGTGCAATGGATAATGGCTTGTTCGAAGATTTAAAAGCTTTTGCATACAGAAAATATGTGTATGAAGAGACAAGTCTTTACCGCAGCTGCTAGAAGACTTTCTCAAAAGGCTTCGTGTACAAGCGATGTCTAATGACAGTTGTCTCCAGGGAGAAACAACTGTCATCGGTCTGTTTTGTCCTATGCCACATGCCAGTTGGGTTTACTACAAGGTTTGTACATGATCCTCTGCAAAGCTAGTACATGATGGCTTGTAAATGATTCTCTACAGGGCTTGTACATGATTATCTGCAGGGATTGTACACAATCCTCTATCAGACTTGTACATTATTTTCTGCAGGGTTTGCACATGATTCTTTGCAGGGCTTCTACAAATTCCATCTGAAAAGCTTGTACATTAATCTCTGCAGGGCGTGTACATGCTCCTCTGCAAAATTTATAAGTGGTCCTATGTGAGGTTAGGACATATTTGTTAGGACAAAAACTGGTATGCCAATATTTGATGTGGTCCTGTCATGGTAGGAATGTATAATGACAGAACTGCCCTGGTCTTTGTAAGGTGTCAATCTGATCAATGGTCTTACAGGAATGTTGAACTTGGCACATACCAAGTTCAAGAGGAGCTGGATCTGGCAGGAGTTGGATCTGACAAGGCGTTGTCGTAGACTAGTACATTATTATAGTTATAGGGGTGTTCTCATGATGCATAAATTAGGTACGTTAACAAATTTAGACGAATAAGACGATATACAGGGCTGTAATGGCGAGTTGCTACCCTGATGCCTAGAGGTAGGCAGTGTGAGATTTTGAAGAGATACGTGGCTGTAATGGCGAAGTGTCACCCCGGTGCCTAGAGGTAGGCAAAGTGAGAACGTGCTAGGTTGTGTGGGAACCAGAAAGGTGTTATTCCCATTATAAATGTGTACGTGTGGAGGCGTCTGCAAGTGTGCGGACTAGGGTCACTATACAGCGGAGAAGGAGAGCAAATGGCCAGGGACAGCTCTGCGTAGTGGGCCAAGAAAGGCGTGGACGTAGCGAGCGCGTGGCGAAGATACGTGTCGAGCGCATGTTGAAGATTCGTGGCAGGCGAAGCGTAGAGAGGACAGGCGTCATATGCAGACCGACGAGACGAGGTGCGACATCTCGAAGCGAGACCGACAGGTCAACGTCACCGGGTGAGCGCGCAACACCGATCGGAGCGGCGGACAGCGGGAAGGACTCTTCCAGCAAACGGTCGACCGAGCCGGGTCAGCGAGCCAGCGGGTCAACGGGAGCGCATACGGCATGGGGCAACGAGACGGACACTTCCGTCGAACGGTCATCGTGTAATCTCGTGACGAACTAGCCAAGTCAGGCTAACAGTGCGTAAGCAGCTAAATTTTGTTTGACTATGCGGTGACACCGTATGTAGGGAAATGATAATTCAATATTATATCTTGCTGTTGGAACCGACTAGTCTACTGTGAACTGACTATATATTATATGTGATTAAGATATTGTCTCACTGTATTCTGGGAATAGTATACAGTAGATTCCTGGTCGACGTATGTAATTAAGAGATTAGCTCCCCCTATACTGGGGACGTTGTAGATTATTCCATGCTATTTATCGGAGTCCGAGCGGACCAGATCTTGTAATGGCTTGACAAGTGAAATTCTCTAGAGTGTGAATAACATTTAGGATTTTTTTAACGGGTCGTTCTAGTATTTTTTGGAGGTTTCAAAGTTGATCTGAGAGCCGAGGTGGGGTAGACTAGAGGGTATATGATGTTGTGTTTATTATTACTATAAGAGTTTTTTTGTATTCATATACAGTGTACAGTGTATGTGTATAAATTTCCATTGTTCCATGTTGCGTTGATCACGGTTGCCGCCCGCATTCACATGCGTTGACGTAATTAACATTGAACCCTACTAGACCTGAGCCATCTAGTAACAGAGACCTCGCCGATCTCTGACACTGTCCATCCCATCACAGTACAATTGGACATCCCATTTTAATGAGAAGTCACTGTTTCTCATACTAATGTCTTCCTTTCTTTGGTTGCCCAAATCTACTGAGGAATTTGGCGTAAGCTGCTTGTGTCATCACTGTTTCGACCAATAAGCTCTCTGTATCATGGTCATCTGACTTCACTGATCTCACTGTTGCTTCCTTGTAGAGCCAGCTGAAAGAAAACAGATTATGTTCTTATATCGACAACAAAAGAAAAAAGATGTGTTCTTACATATAAAACAAAAATACAGTATCTTCTTATGTAGACAGCAAAAATGTATGTTCTTATACAGACAACAAAAATAGAGAACAAAAATAAAGATATGTTTTTACATAGAGAAGAAATGTAAATATATGTTCTTATATAGTCAAAAAAAATACAGGTATGTTCTTATATACACAACAAAAGTAAAATTATGTACACCTGTACAACAAAGGTAAAAGTATGTTCTTATATATCAAGGAACTGGTTCAAAGCATGGCATGTTTCTGAAATAAGCGATGACAGAGTGAATGCTCTGGGATAAAATTAGATACCTGTACAAGAATCTTAGCATAGATAATAATTTAGCTCTTGGGAATAGGCAATCACATTTCATAAGAATCACACTGTGTGTGGGGGGAAGGTGTCAGGAGGAGTACGTTTTCCACAGTTTTATATGTACCCGGTATGTCATTTGTAGACGATCATGACTGCACACAATGCTATTCCTTCATGTAAATCCATGACGGTCTACAGTTCTTTTTAAAAGCTAAGTGATTTGAAAGCACCCAGTTGCCCCAACCAATTGTCAAGTTATTACAGGCGTCCTGTAATACGTCATTTCACATAACATCTCAAACTGACTATGTGAACAGGTGCTTAATTAAATTCTGATACTTTCAAGTATAATATGCACACTATAAAAATAGAAACGATGCCGAAAGGCACTGAAAAAAAGTAAAAACTGAAACAACCAATACTAATAATAATCTCAAATATAAAATAAACTGCTGTAAACAAACTATCACTGTGGCTAAAATCTGCTGACCAGTGGTCTGCCCACCTGAGATGCTGGCCACAGCTGGGTATACGAAGGTGATGCAGAGACCGGTCTGTATGGTCCATAATGGTCTCCTCTACCCTCGCTGCTAAGGTCTGCAGACCTGCGCCAGTCGTTGCAGATATCTTCAGGCATTGTCCTTCGTCTTTGTCTGCCCTGTCGCATAAAGCAATCAAATGACGGAAAACTTTATTGTCACCTTCAACACACACCACAAGGCAGGAACAAGACTATTACGTTTTAGTTTAAATATAATGAATTACCGTAAAAGAAACAAGTCATACTTTATTTATCATTCCATTTTAAAACTGCTCACAGTGATACGCACATCACTGTATCCTGCAATGAAATTTTCAATGGTAAATAGTTTAACCATTTAGACCAAAAGTCGGCCAAACCCGCCCACAGGCTGACACTTGTAGATCAAACCCTCACCATAATAATCATGTAATGTGGTGGTGCCATCTAGCGGATAGTTTTTAAAACAATAGCAACTAGGGTAGTACAGACCTCAAATGTCATAGATGGATCCATGTGCCCCCCCAGACTTTTGGAATTTTGTGTGCCTGTAGACCTTTCTGAATAGGACCCGTTACTGTGCCACCTTTAAACCTTTGGAACGGGCCCCCGTTTAGGTTACAATAAGCTGAAGTTATGGCGCCAGTTATGAAACAAATTTCAACACCCCCCCCGTCTTCTGATATCATCTGGCTCAGCAGAGAAGCTGAAGAAGAGCTGATGATACGGTGGTGAGGCAGCAACAAAGTTTCAACAGCAACCCCCGCCCCTCCGTCTTCCGATGTCATGATCAGACAGCACAAGACAAAGCGGCAGTCGTGCTGATGCTCTGGCTCAGACCACCGCGTATGAATTTGCGCCAGGTGACAGTGGAGGTTTTGGGCCCCCCCAGACTACCCTCTCTGGATCCACCCCTGAATGTTCATGTTTCTGGTCAAATACGTGGAGAAACGGGAACTTTTCAACAAGAGGCTGAGACTGAGTTAATGCTAAAGTAAACCACTGGTAAAAATTTTCATCAGGTTGGAAGAGTAATTTAAATCAAATTTTCTTTGTTTAATTGGCAAGCAGAGAAAGAACTGAAGTTCAAAACTTCCCAATGGAAATCAAAACAACAAGGTAATTGTAAGTTAAACTTCATAAGTGTGATTCAAAGAAAATTTGATTGATCAATTAATCACATTGTTAAGCATTTTCTCATGACCAATCTAGAAATAATCGAAAGATCAAGATACTATTATCTCCCAGGCACTTTCATGTAAGCAACCAGCACATTTATATTTATTGTTTACTCTTGTGAAAAAGACTATCCAGCTTCAATCATCTAGTTCTGATTTACTTTATGTTCCTAGAGTCAATATATTGGAACTAGCCAACTCCCTGGAATATGCTCAGAACTTGGTTTCCGAGGATTTCGGCGCAAAAGACGTTACCTTATTATTTGTACGAGTGAACTGATGCTTTCTTCTTAAATGTTAGACAACATGAGATCAAACTGATTTACAAGACGTACAATTTGTTAGAGGTCGAGAGTAGATCTGCCTTGTTGCACACTTCTATGATGTTATCAAGGAGTTGCGGTGGAAGCCCCAACTCATGCAGTGTACGCATCACGTTTGCCTTCTGCGCAGAGGTGTCGGGGTGACTGATGTCCCTCACATGAACAATGACATCCTACAAGTTACAACATCACATGGTCAGTTTGAAGGCCAAAATGGACAATCGTATATATATATCATGTAGATATGCCCATGCCAGTACAAGTGGTCATTTTCTCGAAAAGGGAATTGGTTGTATAACTAACTGATTGCCTATTTTGTCTTCCTTCCTCAAACTCCTGGTACACTTCATTCAAAGCATGGTATCAAGCAGTTCGGTCTTGGGCCAAATTGGCTGACCATGAAGATACATATGGTCACTTCTCCTGAAAGCGTAACAACTGGAGTTCTATTTTAGGAATTCGATATATCATATCACCTATAAGCTGACACTACTTGGTACATATACAAATGTAGGTACATTAGTGGCATCATTTTGGGCAAGCTAACTCCAAATAGCTGACTTTTATGTGGCTATTTTAAGTTAAGGGTATCATCACCGTCCATGTGCACATATTTCCATACATTTTAAATACATCTAACTATTTAGTACCAAATTTACGTGTTTACGCGAACCGCTGAATTTTTTTGCACCACCCGAACTATACTGTTTTTTCAACTTAACTGTCTGCTAGTTTCTACGATTTCTAAGTAATAGCATGTTTTCCTTGCCAAACAGCTCATTTAAAAAATGTATCCCTTATTTGCATAGCATGAAAAGCTTTTTTTACTAGCTATTTTAATATTGCAGACGGAGGGTGATTGATATTAATAAGTCCACTAATACATAGGTCCCATTCCAAGAAACAGTTACAACTAATCTTGAACAGCTTCGTAAATACCAGCACAGCTTTTGGCCTCAAAATCAACATCAAAAAGACTGTCACCATGAGCCATGGGAATCGAGAAACCAAAATCACTATTAATGGTGAACCCATCGAAACTGTGCAGAATTTCTCCTACTTAGGCTCTATAATGTCTAAAAACTTTACACTTTACAAAGAATTGAACATAAGACTTGGCAAAGCAGCAACAACCTTTGGAAGACTCACAAATCGTGTCTGATCCAACGAGAGCCTAACATTGCACAACAAGCTGAAAGTGTACTATGCTTGTGTTGTCAGATTTTATTGTATGGTTCAGACACATGGACAACGTACCACAAACAAGAATTTAAACTCAACAGTTTTCATCTTCGTTGCCTGCAAACAATCCTTGGTGTAAAATGGCAGGGTAAAATTACTAATCCTGAGATCCTGCAGGTTTGCAAGTCAACGCCACTAAGCAACATCTTCAAACACAGACCCCTACGATGACTTGGACACATACAGCGTACGCCCAGTGACCACCTCCCAAAGACCATCTTCTATGGAGAGTTGACTGAGGGCAAATGTGAAGAGTGCGGTGCAGCTACAACAAGCATTGTCTCTCAAGACAGAAGCTGGCCTCTACTACTAGTAATATATAGGTAAATAATCATAACAACACTGAACAAATACATTCTTTAAATACATCTTAATCATATCACGCACAGCGTACACAACATAATTATCAAGTTAGATGGAAGCATGGACTGTGGTATAGTACAACAAAAAAGGGAGACATGTGGAGATGCAAAAACATGTTTACTATGCATAAAATACATGTTGTTTCTCAAAATGAAGAAAGTAAGAGTTTGAACCTGTTGCCCAATTAATTATATAGGCACCAACACGTAAATGTGCTTTAATTCTTTAGCTTATAAAATGAGCTGTGGGGGCTAAAACGATGGTAGATGGACGGTGATGGATAATCGCATTTTCAGTGTTACTCATATGCCTCACAGTATTTGTGACATTTCATCTTCAAACTTCGACTGTACCATCAGGGTTTCCTCGGCAGAAATGTCGATAAGACTGCCAATGGGAGTAGGCTTCGAGACACGCATGAGGACATCAACTTTGTCCACCTCTCCTTTGGTCATTGCAGCCCCATTTCCACCTGCCTCTGTATGGTGTCATAACACTGATACAGTACACCCCGTCCTCTACCTTGAGCACTTTGGCTATATACCATCTACAACCATATGGTACAGCGACATGACTTCCCGCCTCTACTTCTTTCTCATTCGACTCTCTCATCACCTCTGCCTCTACATTCTCTCCTCTTTCCACTGGCTCTGCCTCTCCCCTCTTTTCCACCACTGCCTCTCCCATCTTCTCCACCATTGCCTCTCCCCTCTTTTCCACCACTGCCTCTCCCATCTTCTCCACCACTGCCTCTCCCCTCTTCTCCACTACTGCCTATCCCCTCTTCTCCACCACTGCCTCTCCCATCTTCTCCACCACTGCCTCTCCCATCTTCTCCACCACTGCCTCTCCCATCTTCTCCACCACTGCTTCTCCCATCTTCTCCACCACTGCCTCTCCCCTCTTCTCCACCACTGCCTATCCCCTCTTCTCCACCACTGCCTCTCCCATCTTCTCCACCACTGCCTCTCCCATCTTCTCCACCACTGCCTATCCCATCTTTTCCACCACTGCCTCTCCCATCTTCTCCACCACTGCCTCTCCCCTCTTCTCCACCACTGCCTATCCCCTCTTTTCCACCACTGCCTCTCCCATCTTTTCCACCACTGCTTCTCCCCTCTTCTCCACCACTGCCTCTCCTCTCTTCTCCACCACTGCCTATCCCCTCTTCTCCACCACTGCCTCTCCCCTCTTCTCCACCACTGCCTCTCCCCTCTTCTCCACCACTGCCTCTCCCCTCTTCTCCACCACTGCCTCTCCCCTCTTCTCCACCACTGCCTCTCCCCTCTTCTCCACCACTGCCTCTCCCCTCTTCTCCACCACTGCCTCTCCCCTCTTCTCCACCACTGCCTCTCCCCTCTTCTCCACTACTGCCTCTCCCCTCTTCTCCACTACTGCCTCTCCCCTCTTCTCCACTACTGCCTCTCCCCTCTTCTCCACTACTGCCTCTCCCATCTTCTCCACTACTGCCTGTACTACCCACCAGAGGACCTAAACTGCTGAAAGCGCCACCTGGTGTATTATGGCGACGGACAGTGATGTAAAACGGACGGTGATGGGAATTGTTAAAAAAAAAACTGCCCTAATCTGGGTTTCATGTCCATGCTCGGAAACTAATAAAAAACTCCAGTTTAAATCACTTAAGATGCAATCTATCAACCAGGGCCATGAAGTTAAGGGCAGAATTGGTGGTATTTATTGATAGATTATTGCCAATATGAGTTTATAAAAGCCTGCAGATAGACGGTGATGCAAGAATTCTCCCCCACAATAATATTGAGGGTAAAAACAAAGATTGAATGTTAACGTTTAATTTTGAGGGTGAATAATTGCAGAGATATAAGCAATGCTAAGAAAATATTGGCCGAATGCCTTACTTAGTGTTGTGTAATGAAAATTCATTTTAAACTTTGTATGGCCAAAAAATTGCTCAAAAAGTATGAGAATATGAGCATTTTTCGGCCAGTTTTACGAGATCACATCGTACATGTAAAACAGTGGACATCCCAAGAAAGCCCCCACCCAGACACATGCATTCAAGCTCATTCCAGCATTATTAATGGATATATCGTATTAAAACAAGTTTGTTACACTTTCGGGAGAAACGACCATATACACAATTTTTTGTAAATTCTCGTATTGCACTTTTTGGTCAGGATCATCAAGGGATCAGGAAATGGCCAAGTATCTGCTACGGAGCTTTATAAAAACATATCTGGGAATTTTATGCAAGACTGTAATATATACAGGTACAACTCTGTTAAAGGTTAGTTCATATATAATGCAGCATCCAATTCTTAGGACTACTTAAAGCGCTTGACACATACCTGTTCAATCAGACACTATCTTGAGTTTTCTGTACACGTTTCTATATTATAAAACAATACGATCTGTTTGTTTGTAGACCCATATCTGCATTTACATGTATGGGGCTGGAATTTTGTATGTGATTTAGCAGGCCCATTGAGGTGGTTCTCACATTTAGACTTCTTTGAAATTCGATACAGGATTGGGGGTCTTGAAGGGTCACAATTTCAAAACAGCAGAAGTGCCCCCTTTCACATTTGACGTGTTTGCGATAGAGGGCCATTGTAATCAGATATAATTCAGCCTGGGAAACCTCAATTTGTAAAAACAAGTGTCAAAATATATATTGGTAACTCAGAATAAGACTTACATGTGTTATAGTGTGACTTAAATTAGAAAAGACATGACCGCTTTTTTCTCCAGGCAACGCTGGGTAACTCAGCCAGTTATACACATGAAGCTCACCGCGTTAAGAACATCCTCGAGCGTTGCGACGAAGGCATCAATGAGTGACGTGGGAATGTCGGAGATGAACCCAACTGTGTCAATGTAGATGACCTTCATAAGTGAGGGGAGAGTTCCTGCGTGGGCCGTCACGTCCAGTGTGGCAAATAGCTGGTCCCGGGGCTCCATATCCTCGTCTCCTGTCATTGCCTTGATCAGACTTGTCTTACCTCACAAATAAATTATTTGGTTTTTATTTATTATTGCTGACATTTACGCAGTGCCACTTACCTGGGACCAGTCAATTCATAGGTGGGTGCACACATGATATTGTAAGACAAATTTCAGAAAAAAAAATGTTTTAGAATTAATAAAATTATATATTAATCAGCTAAACAACATGACATAGTTTATAAAATATTAAAACACATAGTTATAATATTAAATTTATATTATTTAAGATATATTAAATAATAAATAATTAAATAAATATATAAATAAATGAAATACATATTTATGAAGTGTCCTAAAGCACTGTTCATCAGTGGAAGAAAGCTAGCTTATGTAAATGTGTCTTAAGGAGTCTTGAACGTAGTCATAGTGTCTACTTGTTGTACATTTTCTGGCAGAGTTCCAAAGAGTTAGTCAGGACACTGAGAAGCTCCGTCTGCCATGGCACTCACTGTTTTCCAAGTTTATTCTAACCATGAGATAAATGATTTTTCATTATAAGCTCTCAAAATATATACCAGCATTAATTTGTATATTTTGTTATAGGCCACTTAAAGTACAACACAAAGAAATGGACGAAGCTATGATGTAATGAACTGAATAGATAGAGTAGAAATGCATGTGCAATGAGTGATGTATTCTGCAAAAGTGGAGAGAGCATCTAAGAAGAGGATATCTAAAGTAGATGGAACATGTTGAGACACCTGCGTTTGTGTAGCCGACAACAGCAATGATGGGAAACTCCTGTTTTCTTCTTCCTTTTCGTAGCAACTCACGCTGACTTTTGATTTCGGTCAGAGCCTTCTTGATTTTCAGTTCTTTTTCCTGTGGAAGAATGAGAAGATATACAGCCTGTATTGCTTTGGCCACAATGGTGGACACACATTCCCTCCACACTTTCTTCACTTTCATCAGTTGGGTGACCTCAGCATATCATTTACTTCGGCATCAAAGAAAACCCGCATTATTTTAACCCGGGCTAAATCTGTGCAATGTCTACACAAAGCACGTGTCTGCATTGAGGTCAGAACAATGGGAATGACAGTGGATCATGGTGCAGTACTGATGGCGAATAAAGAACCAGCACATCTGATACAAATTAATAATAACCCAGGTTATCTGTCTATACGAACACAGGAAGGGTGTTAAAGATAACCAGGGCAAAAGATTTGGCTTCCATTGCTTGGCTAAGGCCAGACACCACAGGTGAAATGGTGTTTTTTTACCAAAAATACTGAAAATGGTTTTCTGCCAGATTATTATACCTTTGTATGCATACTATCAATAAAGTTCACTTCTATGTACGATTACATCGATATCATGTAATGAAATCCATTATGCAATCTTTGACAGCCATTTTCTCAAAAACATTTTTCTTCATATTTCTGGATTTGGAAACGGGATATCTCTTGGAATAATTATGCTATATAAATAATGTTTTCAGTGTTGCATTCAGCATATTCTACTGTGTGCAATGATCAGACACTTTTTTAAAATCATGAATAGTTTGAAAGATATAGCCATATTTGTTGCCAAAAAACATGATTTTTTTCCGTAGTTTACAAAAAAATTATTTAAAAAATAAAAAGACAATATTTAAAAAAATGTTCTGATCATTTCACAATAGAAAATATAGAGAACATGGATTTGCAAAAATTATAACTATATATGGATTCAATAAAAAATGGCAAATTTGCCAATATTTGCTCAAAATGATGGCCATTTTGTTTTGTTTGTTTGGAAACAGGGGGTCTGGCTGAAAAAAGTTCAATATATATTTTACTCAGTAAGACCCATTTCATGCATTGGGCAGAACAAATTGAACTGTTTGCACAAATAAAAAAATAATCCTATCTACCTGCCGTGTCTGGCCTTAAATAACCCAGATTAACGTTTAGAACCGCATTTGTTCCCCATTGCAGATGCATGTCCCGGGTTAAAAAACCTCATGTAGAGAGAGCTACAGCTTTTTGCCCTGGCCGGCTGTACTTAGAAAGTTTCCAAAACATTACTTTGAGATTAGTTACTCAACTGCCCTCCAGCAGCAATCAGTAAATAATACGTTGTAATCTCTTTAATAAACGTCATTCATTTGGCCTTATTTCATCACTATTCATGACTTGTGTTGGTGCTTGCATAAATGAGAATATGCGGCCACGGCACCATGCTGCATATGTATTTTTGTGCTGGCAACAACGCAGGACGAGTGATGATTGGCCTAATGTCTCCTAAGGCCTGATGCTAATTACCCCCCTTTGTTGCTCTTTTGGCACAAGGAACTAATCACCACGCGGTGATGGCGCTCGGTGGCAGATTGCAATGAGCTCTTCGTTTTGTGAAAGCAGACAGAGTGGTCACATCAAAAATGTTGGCCCTCCCTTCCCTCCCAATTTTTGATAGCATTAGGGACACAACATGTACATCGTTGGTGGAAGAGGGGTTGATAGCAGATCTCAACGCTTTCCCCATTTTCTTAGTGCAGGTGGACAATGTGTTCACAGGGTTTTGATGCCGAGACAGCTCGCTTCTCTTCCACCGGTGATTTTAGTAAGTTGGGCGTAATGGCCCCACTTATAGGTTTAGGCTAAATCTTGATATAGTGTAACTCTTCAACAGGTAATTGGGATTATAGTTAGTGTGAATGAATGGTGTGCTTGGTTAGTACGGTACAGTGCATAAGGTCTACTGTGATTACAGTAGTAATGCTGTTGTTTTATATATCTATAACAATACTGCTAATGTTGTATATGCCAAAATGTGGGCTCTGTCATCCAGAGGTACAGGAGACTAGTATGGGCTCAGTCACAGGCCTGGCCTTGGGACGTAGAGCCCACATTTCTCTCTTTTTAACTTAATCTCTTTAATAAACGTCATTCATTTGGCCTTATTTCATCACTATTCATAACTTGTGTTGGTGATTGCATAAATAATACGTTGTAACACATTTCTGAGAAAGTACATCACTACAAAATGTCATATTAAATAAGTGATAGATGGTTAAGTGACTTTAGATACCATGATAAGACCACAACTTTTATTATTATTACAACACACAACAAATACTTGGCGTACCTGCAGCAGCCTCTGTCGCTGCTCAAAGAACGTTTGCCCTGCCCCACCAAGGGTAGCCAGACCCCCGCCCTGTTTGTCCAAGCTGTGGTCATGCATGCCCCGCAGTCTTGACCTGCAACATAACTTGTCTTCATAAACAAACTCTATTTAAAGGTGTCTCTTCAATTAAATTTTTCGCTTATCTCATTTCGAATTAATTTTACGAAAAAGCAAACCTACACAGTATCCACTATGATGTACTAACTAGTTAGTGTAACTTTTTGTATGTAGTTTTAATAAAATCATCAGAAAACTATTAACTTATTTTATTCTGGACCAAGAATCGATTAATGTGAATCTCAGAATTTGATTCTTCATGTGAATGTGCATTACGATTACGCATGTGTCTTTATTGGAGTTATCGACTCTCAAATACTGTGCGACTTGATCCATTCAGTGGTTTGAAGCCTACATGTCAGCCTAGCAATTGGCTTTGACAAGTTATCAAAAGTCGGAAGTCATGTTAAATGAAAACATTAAATTTTTACAATGATATCAGTGTAGTCTCAGCACGATTTGAGGTAGACAAACACGCATCATCAACAGTTTCAAGATAATAATTACAAATTCATTATTAAAACTGGTAGTAAATTGTTTATTCTTTCTAAAAATAAAAATTGATATTTTCATCCCTGTGAATGTATTTGGGCTTTTTCTCAGTTTTATGAAATATACCTTACTATCCGAACCTTTAAGGCTTGTCACATTATTATCTATATTCTACGTCAGATTATCTCGGTTGAAATGTCTACTTTTTATCGAGACAAGGCAATTGCTTCATTGTGCCTGTTTGAACAGGAGTTTGGGAATCTAAACCTTTTTACTAGAACCTCCTGTTACCTGCAATTTAAAATTGACATAATGTTCAACTGTAATCACTGTGCCTATGTGTAACTAAATAATAATCTATTCTACTCTGTCAAAGTGGGTAGGTAACTAATTAACGTTCTTGTTGAAGTGGGTAGTTTTCTGTTCATGTTGACAGTCAGGCAACATTGAGTGGTCTTCTGAAGGGCCTTTCTCGTGGCTGAGAAAACTGAGTGATGCCTTCCAGATGGCGCCACCATAGTGGTGATAATTCATGTCTGGACCACCTGCTGTCCCCAGTACTCAGCTTGACCAATCTCTACACCCAGCTGTTGAAAAACTCACCGGTAGAAAGGAATCTCAGCTAGTGCCACCTGCAGCTTTGCCTCTTTAGTACACGCACGCACTTTAAAAATCTGTAGCACCATTGTGTATCTGCAGAAAATAAACACCTGCTACAGCAGCGGAATGACACTAACACTTCCTGGAATGATTGAGAAGGTACAATCAAACAGGTTAATTCAGAACCTTTCCTGTGCACTGCCATGGAAAACAAATGTCAATTATAGTTTTTGTTTAACAACAAAAATTATATTTTTTATATGAACAATAATAATAATACAAATAACTCATCCCAAATCTATTTGTGTAGAAATATAAATGTTTCATGCATTTCTATTAATGCATTATTCAGCAGATATGGCAAACAATTTATGCAAGCAAACATAGAACATGTATCACTTCTTAAAAGTACTCATTTGCATATTTTTAATATTATAAAAATGTTGTTTAAAGTTCCACTCCATTTATAGAGACAAAGTTGACAAGTGATGTCTTCAAAATGCTGGTAAGTAACTTTTTGCAACTTACACTTTTACATTAGTACTATTAAAAAGTTTAAAAGTTGCGACTGATGATTTAATTTAATCACCATGGTAACTTTAAACTGTTACCATGGTGATTAAATTAAATCATCATTCGTCAAGACGGCAACAAGAGTTAATCAACCAATTTAATTAACCTGAACAATTAATAAAAAGAAATTATATCAGGTCCCTTGCTTGGTACTCAATGTGCACTCTTGGGTGCATGCGCGCACACATGTGCACACACACGCACCTGTCGTAAACAGGAACTTTCCATTTCTGTTGCATCGTGGCCAGCTGCGCGGACGACAACATGTTGGTGCTGACAAACACTGCAGTAACGGCTCGTGCCCTCTTGATTCGCTGTGTGATCTCCGCAAAGTTACCCTTTCCGTACAAGTATTTCTTGTCAGGGTTCTTGAGTGTATAGATAGCCTGAAAACATAACAACCAGAACTGGGCTGAATCACTTCTGGTATCCTGGTATCTTCTTTCAGATATATACATGCTAAATATCTAACACTTTTCCTTCAAATTAGTGCAAACAAGTTTTTATAAGTTGTTTTGAGTGAAGGGTTTACAAACATAGAAGACCGAAAAGCGATATCACCAAATATGCCATTGCCTAAAATGGTGATTCCTATGTTTGCTGTATAAATTATTCTGTGTTTGTCATGTGGCTAATATGAGAGCAGATAATGTATTAAAACAGCCAAATGGTTTCTCTAACGTATATTACTGATATAATTCAAAGACACAGATTTAGGAATGCATGGATTTCCTGGTAGTGATACATAAGTATCACTATATAAATATAATATTAACAGGAAATAGTATTGCAAATTCCTTTGTCTATTGAAGATTTGGCTCATGAAAACTCATGCAGATAACCTAGACTTTTATAATGTTTTCAATATATCTTTGAATGAGATATAAACTACAAAATCTTATGACAATTTGCTATCTTTAGTATGAACAATGCACCAGCAACTATTGAAAATAAATTCTGAAATGAATTTTCTGACTTAGTTATTTTCACATTTTTTTTCATAACAAAGGCAGCATAAACACGGCTGTTTGAGAATCTGACCTGACCTTTTCAACAACTGTCCACTTTGGCAGACTCTCGACTAGAGCACATGCCTCAAACAACTGAAGTTCTGCAGTGGTCAAACTTGCCTTCTTCGGCCCCCATTTCACATCTGAAATCATTACATTAATATATTATGTATTTCAGCAAACCTTCGTCCTGGCAGTTAGTATTTACGGACACTGATTTTCCGTTTCAAAAAAGACAAATTCCGTTTCAATTCCGTTTCAGAAAATGGCAAATTCTGTTTCAAACGATGTATTTTCCGTTTCAGAAAAAAACAAATTCTGTTTCAAATTACGTATTTTTTGGGTGTCAAATGACGCATTTTCCATTTAAAAATAGCATACTGGCTAAAGAATCCCATTTCTGCTCAGAAAAGAAATATTTTATTACAAAGTTTACTTTGAAAAATACTAAATTCTGTGAAATATCTAAAATATCACTATGTTGTGATCTCTGCATCTAAATAATACTGTTTTATGGTGTGGCTAACTTTCCTAACAACATTAATTTGTGTAATATTTACACCACAGTAACAACCGTACAAAAACTATTTAGATAATAAAATAATTCCTGTCATACGTTTACGTATAAATGACTGGTTGTTTCTAATGCAGCAATGCTTACTTAATATATGTAATTTAACAAATGTAAATTATACAAGCAATCATATTAACAATTATGCATGTTCAAATTAATGCTGTTTCACTAATAATTTTGTTCAACCATAAATTTTTTAGTTAGCGCTATATATGACACCATCCAGGATTATCTCACTTTGACGCAGTGTAACCTAGGCTGTTGTTTCTCCTACGCGTTTTGTGTTCGAAATTGGGATATGTACACTTATGCATGTTCTAGTGATGTGACAACTACATTTAATTAGCAACATGTCTTCCATGCGCTTAGTGGACAGCCAGACAACGATCGCGAAACAGGTTATGTTAGCGCCTTCTGCGCGTGTCCCTGTTTACGTCGGTTGACACGAGGTAGCACAAGCGCCATGACACTTCGCAACGATTTGCCTTGAGTGTCCTAAAAATCCTGCGTCATAAATCCACAAAAATAAATTCACATTGTTGCATATTAAACATTTGTTTCAAAAATCTCCAGTTAAGGCATTATCAATGAAAGGAGGCGGTGCTTTTGCTCTTTTTCGTGATCATGGAAGATCCTTTTGAAAACGCAAATACCGCGATTTCGTCCGTTTTTTGTGATCATGGAATTTCCATTTGAAAAGGCTAATTCCGTTTCAAAACGCTGATTCCACGAATTCTTCCCGTTTTCTGCGATCGCGCAAAATCAGTGTTCCTAAGTATTCATTTACAAACACAAAGGTCCCTTCCAGTTTATATGCTGATATTTTCTAGCTGTGGTTACAAAGAACATTACGATATTCAAGTAATGTCTTTGCTTAGACAAGAAATTCTTTGATAAAGACATGGGTCAATAATATTTGAAGGAAAAGGATTATTGCACAGACTCAAACTATAATGAAGTTATAAAGTAAACAAACATTTCAATGTAATTATTTATAAGGCAAATATAAACATCAGAATTACAGCATTGCCATGCATGCTGTGGTGAAGTCACATGTAGCACACCACCGCCATCCAGGAGAATGTTTATATTTTGCTTTTATATATACAAACCTGGCTGGAGAATGAATACTCGGTGGCCACCAGAGGGCAGCAGGTAGCTGCTTGTGTACAGCTCGCCATACTTCTTATCACTCAGCAAATTCTCGTCAACTTCGAAATCTACAACACCCAGATGTAGACTCATTGTACAGGGCGGCATAATTCTTCTGGAACAAACTAAAAACCAATGTCCATTCTGTCTGGTCTCCGTGTGACAGGAAATAAAAGGCTCCACTCGGGGAAATGGAAAAACCTGATGTGGACCCATAGAGCCAATGGTCCTGGGCTGTAGAAACACATACGGGTGCTGGATTAGTTGGAGCCAAAATAACTGCTTTGATAATGTTGTCTAGTCAGATACCAGTGCTATACAAGACCACATATTATTATTAAAGAAGAAAGTATTCACCTCATATCAACACACATGGTTTGTTAGTAAACAATACTAGTGTCTTAGAAAATTAACTTTTATTGTTACAATCATAATGCATATTCACGAGAATAGTATTGCTGTGATTTAAGCTGCTGTTTTTCTTTTCTTTAACAGCACAAACTGTTTCATTTTTGTTAAACTGCTTAAACTTGCACCATGAAATGACACGTGTACTGCATCTACTGAGAGGGATAATCAGCCGTCATTATAGGAACTAAGATGATATATGTATACAATGTACCATCGAATGTATTGTATCATAGCTTTCATAATAAACCATTATCAAACACACAAACTAACCTTCCACAGTTTCACTACCAGTGTCTTCACTACGGCTGTTTGCAGCAAGACTATTGGTGAAAGACCTTCCACTAGTCACTGTTGGCATCCACCAACACTCAAGCTTCAGCCATCCTGGGGCGACACCAATGATTTTGACAATCTGAGCTGTCCCAATCACTGAACTAAGCCTGGCTGCAGCAGCTGGCGAGCTTGCCCCTCTAAGGGCATGGAAGTTGGCCATGATTCGCACTGCTGCCCCCAGCCTTAGTAGTCGGCGCAAACATGGCCGACACAGTAATGGATTCATTGATGTTGTGTGCTGTGAAAACAAAACAACTGCCAAAAATTATTGATATGCCAACTTCCTATAAATATATATGTACAGTGGTATATTATTACGTCTTCAGACTGTGAAACTCACTTCCATCAAACTCCTTCAAAGCCCAGTCCCTTCCAGTCTTCAGGTCCTCCATGAAGAACTTGTTGCCTACCCAACAGTAGCCCCAATCATTGTGATGTGTATCTTTTACCCAGCGGTACTGCATATTCAGAATATTTTTATTCTAAATGATTATGTTTCCGAACTGTGTAACATGTAACTTTTTTAAACCCATGTGCACCCCCACAGGCCCCAACTATGGAGTTATTCCTCGACTGTCGAAGTTTCTACAATAACCTGAAAAAGAAGGGTGCAACAACTAATTGATTGCGTCAGATGTAAGATGTAATGATGTAATTCTAAGATGTACTTTCTGATGATTTATATGCAAAATGAGGTATTTGACATTTGTACTGTCAATTGGTAAACAAGTTTACAACAAGTTTAACAACATTCCAAACTGTCAACAGACAACAGCTGAATCTTTGCTAAAATTTCACTTACAAGCATCAACCAAATAACATTTTACTTTTCATACAACTAACAGCAACACACATTTTCTGGGAGTAACTCCAAAAAGTTATATTTAAAGAAATAATTGTCGGACCCTCATACTCTATTTGTCTTTAGCCTAAGTCTAGTTGACTGGGACAAGCAAGAATTGCTTGCCTGCCTTTGCCTGGGCATTGCCACTGTGGCACTGGCTTTGCCTCTGGGTATGGGGGGATTGTTTTGTATTCACACTTCACTCCAGACTACGGTCACTATACATGTAACCTTCCTGAATTGTTCTGGGGGTGTCCAACTTTTTTTGAAGAAAAAAATATCTGGGACTGTAGGCTTTTATGAGCAGTTGGATGCTGTTGGCGAGATGAGGGAGTGCACTGGTGCAGCTGAAAATCCCAGACAATGTTCCCGTAACTGTCACCGCGGGGAAGGGGTTTTGCAATGGACGGCATTTATATAGGGGTGAATAGTTCGCAAAGACGGTGTGCCGTGAGGGGTCGCGAACGAGTCAGGGGAGATTCCCAGTTCATTTCCGGTTTGGGTCTTGGCTATCTTCAGGAGTTTGTTGGTGAAAGTTGTGAGTGCAGTCATTAAAACACTCGTTTTGTAATAAATACAGATTTGTGTGTCCCGAAAAGTTGGCATTGTGAACACACTGGTTGGAGGATCTATAGTATTGGTGACCATGATAATTGGAGTTGGCATCTAAATGGAGCAGTTGTGGTGTTAAAAGGTTAGCGAGCGGCTCAGGATGGCCGGTAAGGTTTCACACACTTCTATAATATAGAATTAGAACTTAGACTTAGAAGCATGTTTAAATCACATACAAATATGATACAATATTATTGTATGTGGTGTAAACAGAGAAAACGACACGAGCGCACGTGGTGGCAATGACAAAATTAGACCAAGTCTGACTCTGAGAGATGGACTTGGAGATCCCAAGACCAGTGTCAGTGTCACGTGAGTGTTGTGCGAGTGCAGTTGAGGTTTTTAGTGAGCCTGACATTCGATTCTCCTGGCCTGGATTGAGCCAGTGCCAATGCCCTGGAGGCTGGACCGCTGCCGCGGCGCTGAGCATTGACACATCAACAACATATCACATCAACAACTTAACATTAATACTTTACTACAGCGATGTGGGTGTTACTGACACTGAAGGTAGCTGTGTAAATACGGGCCTACATCGGTGGATAACACACGTCCTTCTTCGTTTACTCCATATTGGAAACGGCGCAAAACTCCGTCGTGCAACATCTGATTTTAGATCACCCGATATACCAAGACGATTATACAAAATATGCCACCAGATGTCTTCACTATCAGCAATACTCGGTTTGGCGCCTCTGGTTTGGCGCCACGAAGTTTGCGGTGCGAGCGCCTCTAGGCATCCTCGCGAGGATGCCTCTAAGGAAAGAATCGAGAAACATATTAGCACGCACACACAAGCACTCGCGCACACACTCGCACGCATAGATACACCCATGCACGAACACAAGTGTCTTTTATAGCGAAATAGGCCTATATTCTCGCGTAGGGGGCCTATACGCTGTGCTTTAGGTATTACCTTTATCAGTATTATGTCCTGTTTAACAAAAGTGTCGTTTAATATTTTAGAACTTTCCTCTAAAAACCTCCACTGGTGGCCGAACCAAATGTTGTAGTCGATATTTTAAATTTTGTCGCTACCGCGCCACCGCAATTTCAGCTTATTATTATTATAACAAACGGTATAGCTAGGGGGCACTGCCGCGTGGGCCCTAGGCCCCCTGGATCCGCCTATGCCTTTTGAGTTATGGTCACCAGTACATTGCCTTTTTATAGTGCAATTGGCTATTTTCCACAAAGACTTTGATCCCAACTAGATTGTTCTCTCAATAAATCAGCATGTTAAAGAAAGCGTGTCTTCTTTACCGTTGACAGTGCCCTTTCAAGACTTTGTCCTTGTATTTATATTGTCCATTATATGCATGAAAGAACAATGCATCACAAGAAAGTACATGACGTGGGAGGATTGGAGAGCAAGTTGATTTGACTGAGGGGTAGGGTAGGATGAGGAATGAAGCCCCCCCCTTAAGGAAAAATGGGCATAGTTATTCGTAAACTTGTCATTTTTACGTCCTGGTGCTGTTACACAGTTGCCGTGTGGTTAAGTTATGATTGTTCATAGCATTATTGACATTTGACAACAATAACTTTTATAATAATTAACTACAAATATTGTCCTGAGGGCAAGACGTCCCCTTGTGTGAAGCATGAGGCCCCCGTTGGCTCCATGAAATATACTTGTATTCAACATGAAAATGGTGTATATATGCATAGGCGCAGGAACGGGGGGGGGGCAGACATGGTTCTGCCCCCCCCCCCATTAAATGTGAGTGTGATTGTTTTTGTGGCAAGCGTCAATGGCGGATGGAAATCTAAATTTCAAGACACGATTGATGTGTGTCTGTGTCGACTGTTAAAGGTTTGTGCTATTGGAGGACAGACATGTGGTTTTCTGCCCCTCCTCTCAGTAATAGGCGGCGCGGCGGCGAAATGTTTTTCCAAAGCACCCTCCACCCTCACCCCCCCCCCCCCCCCCCTCCTCCCCGTCTTGGGATATCATCATTTCAGCCGAGACAGCGGAGACAAGCTGGAGAAGGTAAATTGACAGCAGCGGCGCGGCGTAAAGAATAACATTTTCAACAACACTGTCCCCCGTGTCCGGATGTCAGGAGTTCACAACCGAGGCAGCGGAGAAGGTGGAGTTACAGCGGCACAGCGGCGAAAACATTCCAACAGCACCCCCTCCCCTCCCCCCGTCTTCCGATGTTGTCACAGTTGAGCCAACCGAGATAGCCACAAGGTGAAGGAAGATGTGAAGATCTGCGGCGGCAAATTTTTTTTCAGGATTGCTGAAGCTCCGGTATACCCCCACCCCAATATGAATTTCGTTCCCGCGCCACTGTGTTATTGTTTTATCTCATCTAAAATATGCATCTAACCTATAGTGTATGATACTTCTTCATTGTTAGGTATGACATTACATGCATACAGATCATGTAACTTTAGAACAATTCAAGTTATGTAACGGTATGCAACTAGCAATTAGCACTGTCGTTCAGTCACTATCGTACTCGTAGTTTGGATATATGAGACTTGGCAGTCCTTGTGTTCTGCCATTGTTGGCCTATTTCTGACACAACTGTCAATATCACCTTCCGAGATATGCTAATTTGAGATACGCTGTCCATGGCCGGCTCGCCGCAAATGACGCACGGCCAATCCTGCTCTCACTGCTGGTGGTGGCGCTTCTTCTCTTTGATTTCGTCATTGCGATCTTGCTTCTGTTGTTCATCCCTCGTGACTTCCCCTTTGGCTTCCCCACAGGCTTCGCTATTTTGGTACGCCTTCCAATATAGCTAACTCTTGGTCAACAAGTTTGCTCTTGTCAGGAGACGAAGTCAACACCGCGACTGTTTCTGCAAAACGTGACATCGGGCATGGACAGTATAGTTTTGGTCTTGGTGGGAGTTTCTCTTTAAGGTAATTTCCAACTGGTGTCGATGGCAATTAAAGCTGTCGATGATCCGATGGTTGACGACAAAGTTGTCGACGATATTCATCAGTATGTGGCAAGGCTGTTGATGATAACAGGAACAAGAACAGGAACAGGAAATATTTATTTATCCCCTGATTAACTGTAGACGCTGTCGTAGGAACCAATTATAAATTAATTTCAGCGATTATTTAATTTATATAAAAACGAAAATCCATAGTAAAATTAGTTCATGCATCGATCACTGCAAGATAAATGTATAGGTTAAGGTGTCCACATATCTCACGTACTAACTAATAACTATGCAAACAGTCCGTTTTTAAATTAAGCAATTTGTAATGAAGGAGGCGGCAAGGCTGTTGATGACCCGGCGGTCGACAGCAAAGTGTCCTCATCAGTAGCCACAGAGGCAACGTCGTCGATCCTCATTGGTGAAATTGTCTGCAGACAATGTTAATTCCCACGCGAATATTAATAATTATTATTGTCCCATTTTGAAACGATGAATGAAGTTATATACAATATACGATACATATTATAACAAGTGAATGACGTTAAGCGTATGTTTCAGTAAACCTACAAACGCAAACATATTACATAAAACAAGCACGAAACGTTAAAAAAAATGCACATATTTTCGAAACGTGTATTTTGTCTGTGTCAGTTTTTTTGTTTGGGGGAAGCAAAGTAGTCACTTAATGGCAACAGTGCGTTTGTCCACAAGAGACAGACATGAAGCACGTATAACCTTGGAAATCAAGGGGGGCTTCTTAACCAACAGGTGTGGGTGGAAATCGAGGTATCCTGGGGTCCTGGAGGTGTTTTTGGCGGCCGTCAAGGGGGTTCAATTGGAGGTTTCTGGACAACTTCAAACATTTTGAAGATCGCCGCAAAAAATATTCAACCGAACAAATTAATATTTTGGGTGGTCTGAGCCAACAATAGCTTCACCATATTTATAATAGCGCATATCGATTGTAGGTATAATAAGAAATAATATACCATTTACAGAATTTAAATATCTTCATTCAGTCAAAAATTATGACAATTTGAATTTTTAGAAAATGATACAAAATCTGTGACCTCTGCACAGCCTGCTGTGTAGCATACGTTCATACCGGGAACTGGATCACTGCATTGAAATGCAGTTAAAACCTGCTATAACATTATCACTTGGCAAAATATATTTGTAAAAGTATTTCTCCCAACAGTTGTCCTCAATATGGTGACATCTTGAGATGAGTATGACTTTGAGATGACATTTTATGTTCGATATTACCTAAATTTGGTTTATTTACAGGATTATTTGTCCAAATTTAAGTACGTTTTCTATTCAACTGTCTTCGATGGCCCAGTAAATATTTGTCTACACCCACGAGGGACTTGTACCCTTAACATTTACCATTTTCATGTGAAACCTTTCTGTAATCCAATTATTTGACTATATTTACTGATTGGTTTTATAATTGTTTTTCATTTTATTGATTTTTTAAATATATATGTCCTAGCACTAGCAGGAAAATGAAATACATTTTGGACCAATGCAAGTCCTTATTAGGGTGAGAGTAACAGATTATATATATATATATATATATATGTTATATATATATATATATTATTACAGTATATAGACTAAATTATATACAGTAATAGTTTAATGGCTGTATTGGTAAAATGCCGTAACTTTTGTGTTTACTTCTATAATTTGTCTAGTGTTTACATACAGATTAATTAAGGTCATTAATAATAAAAACAAGTCATGTATTATTAAAACTAACCAAATAAATAAGTTAATATTAGTTGATTAACACAACCAAACACATTTCAATGAATGGCCATAACATCTATCATTGTGAAGATGTGTGTATATTTGTTGCAGATGCTGAAGCATGCAACACAGCGAGAACATGTCTAGCTTTAACACCACGCCTCTGTCTGTCTGTCTGTCTGTCTGTGTGTGTGTGTCTCTCTCTCTCTCTCTCTCTCTCTCTCTCTCTCTCTCTCTCTCTCTCTCTCTCTCTTCTCTCTCTCTCTCTCTCTCTCTCTCTCTCTCTCTCTCTCTCTCTCTCTCTCTCTCTTCTCTCTCTCTCTCTCTCTCTCTCTCTCTCTCTCTCTCTCTCTCTCTCCTCTCTCTCTCTCTCTCTCTCTCTCTCTCTCTCTCTC
Source organism: Escarpia spicata (assembly GCA_963995525.1). Lineage (NCBI taxonomy): Eukaryota > Metazoa > Annelida > Polychaeta > Sabellida > Siboglinidae > Escarpia > Escarpia spicata. The sequence continues at coordinate 10,570,434 of OZ023212.1, forward strand.
TCTCTCTCTCTCTCTCTCTCTCTCTTTAAAATACTGTTAACAATATTACGAAATAGTTATAGACAGACAGCCGTTTGCGTAACCGCCAATTCCAACCTGCATCGATGCAACGATTTTACCTCGTTTTCTATACCAAATCGATCATTCCATCACTCCATATTGTTTGTGTATGTCAATTATTGTTTGAGGTACACACCGAGCATTATTTTCTTATCAATTATTTTACATTTAGCCAGATGGTAAAGTGGCCTCGACCCACTAGAGTAGATTTGCCGGCTCAATTGTCGCTCATTTCGTTGTACGTACTAAGTAACCAACTGCATTGCCATGGCCATGTGAATGAATAATAAAAACAAGTAAAATGCAACACAGACTGTTAAAAAAATACCCTAAACTAAATGACAATAGATTGCAAATATGTGATCGATGATATGTGTGTTTCAAGTTCATACTTTTTACCTTTTTTGTGATGCATAGGCATAGGCCATAGGGATACAGGTGAATTCGGCCCACGGTGAATTCGGCCCACATCGCTTGGTGAATTCGGCCAATAACTCTGGTGAATTCGGCCCACGGTGAATTCAGCCTGGTGAATTCGGCCCACCCACCTCGCTTGGTAGAATTCGGCCTCAGAGCACGGGTACAGGTCAAAACGGCGACAGATCCAAAACGGCGACAACCAAAACGGCGACAGTTCCAAAATGGCGACACACCAAAACGGCGACACACTAAAACGGCGACAAACCAAATCGGTGACAAGCCAAAACGGCGACAAACTAATAAACATATTCCAGTACAGAAAATGATACACATCAACGAATTGCTAAATCTATAAATAATGCTGATAGAGATGTCATAAAAAACTGCCATCATTCACTTGTAACAAGGTCTACCAACTCAGTACGGTGACGTCATCCAATGCTGTGCCTGTGTACAACTTTGACTGCCGGCAGCCTGCTGATGACTGCCGTGGCGTGACACGTTTCACGTAGGCATATCATTATGTCTGCATATGTCAGTCAACAGCAATAAGTTATTACAGCGGCCAAACATATCAGTGTCATTAATGCGTGTCTAGACATTAATGGAATATATAGGTGTAGAATTATATAATTTAACAAGATTGCCATCCAGAAAATTACTCTGGATGGCAGTTGGACAAGGAAGCCTTTTGGCTTATCGAGAGTCCAATACTTTTTATCTACATGTATCCCGCCTTTTTAAGGTGTGTGTCGATTTTATTTTTAAACATATTCATGCTACTAGCACCAACACAATTATAATGAAATAAATAAATGAGTATTATAATTGTCCCAATTACAATATAAAACTATCATATTTTATTCACAGTTTTCCATTCGAATACAACAATTTAACTTTGTCATTGATTGTTAGTAATAGTTATAATGTTTCCCGCTGTATTTTGTAAATGTAGAAAGTCGTTGGATGATTATTGGCTATTCACTGCCGCTGTCTTTCTCACGGTGTTGCTCCACAGACGTAAACAATTGGGCATGCCTGGCCTTGAATACACTTTAACAGCTGTAATTAACACAATGTAACTTATTGGATGTTGCAAAACAAGCATCCCTTTGAAGTGCTAACCAACGACATAAACTGCCGACAGGAGTTACAGTGTAGCAACTACCGACTTCACACTTTCTTAACTGACACAAATCAAAGATAAATCACAAGATAAAATATATTTATTCACAGACTACATTCACTTACAACTGTTTTGGTAGTGGTGACATGCATACATTATGCTAAAAACATAATACATACTTAACATATGTAAACAATATAATAAATTATGTATGTAAAAGTAAGTGAGCAGGTATACTGGATGGAAATATGATACTGAAGAATTGGAGAAGGGGTTGTGGTATCAGGACCCAGGGGGAGCATTTTGTTGATGTTAAAAAGACCCCAAAGTGATGATGCCACAATACGTAATCAATATTAGAATGTGGTATGATATACAATTTAAAACGAACATATTTACAATATGAAAGACACGCATCAATACCTGATACTTATTTTTACCGATGATATACAGAACACATTGATTTTTGAAACTGGCAACAGTTATTAGCATATATTGCAATAGTTTGCATAATCTCGTAACATTACGACATTAGTAGTATATAGACGGGGCAGAGCCTCGCCCCGCCCCTTTTTGACCTACTTTAGGCCTAACTCCATGCATAAAAAACGTCCTTATCTTTTTCGGGAACCTACTTATAAAAAAAGATCAAAGGGTTTTGTGTAACCTGAGAGAAATCGGGAACCTACTTATAAAAAACGTGATTGATGGCCTGTCACTTTTGATTGATGATATTGAGGTGCCATCTAGCGATTATCCCAGTGATTAGTTTAGCCCTAGCGATCAACGTCCCACCCCTAGCGATCAACGACGTAACGTTCCTAGCGATCAACCTCAAACCGAGATAAAACCACTCATAGACGCCGACGCCGGCGCCGGATTCCGTACACACGAGTAGGCCGACCCGCGCGATAGCCGAGCATATGCACGTACGGACAGCCTTCATTGACCTCGCAGGCACCGCATCGATCGCGCGCCATCTCCAGTATCATCTCACCGAGGTGTTCGGCGAGAAGAGACATTGCGTGTCGTTCATATCGACAAGCCAACTGACCCCGCCCCGTCTCGACGACGTGTCGTTGTATCACTTCCGACGGTGATGGATTCCAACAACACGACGGCACGATCTGGTGCAGACTTTCGTAAGCCGGCGGTGCACAAAGCGCCTCCTCGATGATAGCATCCAACGCGTTATCGACGACGCCCGCGCATCCCTACAGCATAAAGCATGTCCTAGCGTCAGCAAGGCGCGTATACACGGCGCCTACAAACATACATTATAATTAAACTTCCCAGTCCCACGGCGATCGTGCGCACGACCGTAACGCGTGCGCATACTTTGCACGCGCCTCATCGTCGTACTTCAGTAGTAGTCTCTCGAACGCGAATTATTTAGTACATTTTCCTATACGTAATTACTTTTATTTAATTGTCAAATGCGTTATTCACAGAAACCACCTGCCACGCCCTATCATACTGCCGACACGGAGAAACGCCGACGATATGCCTGTCTGTCGCGTCCCCGCCGTGCCACGCGCACCAACTCCCGTCGACTTCCGGGGGTCAGAAGACGATGATCCAACCGTCTTCCCGGGATTGACAGACGACGAATTCATCGCCACTACCCCCCACCCGTTCATAGTCGACAGGGCTTCGGATGACAACGATGATTATGCCGGCGGTCTCGTCTCGTCGTTTTCCGTACGCGGGGCCGATGGGTCATGGTACACGCCTGTCCCCGCTAACGAACTATACGAGCGACGCGGCTTTAACTTGCCGTTAGTGCCAGCCGGTCGCTCGACGTTATTGCAACGACAGTTTGACGCGGACCGTTCACGAACAGCACGGCTACCACACTTGAGCCAAGCTCAGGGCCGCCCGCCTGGTTCACGTCGTCAGTCGGATGATACATTCTTACAGCTTCAGAAGTACCTGCTCAATGAAACAATGAGGGAGTAGCAGGCCAGTTACCCCACTGTGTCCCTTCACACAACAAATAATATTGTAGTAAACAAGAAGCCGGCAAACAACTACATTCGCTTCAGAAGTATCTGCTCAATGAAACAATGACGGACTAGCAAGCCACTTACCCCACTGTGTCCCTTCACACAACAAATAATATTGTAGTAAACAAGAAGCCGGCAAACAACTACATTCGCTTCAGAAGTATCTGCTCAATGAAACAATGACGGAGTAGCAAGCCACTTACCCCATTGTGTCCCATCACAAAAGAGTGGTTTGAAATCTACGTAAATCTATGATCTAGTTGCTACCATATATCCGTATAGTGTGCAGATATAATTGTTCATCTTTTGCGCCATTTGTATCTTTGTGTGTGTTTATATTGTAATAGTCAATAATAACTAACATTGTACTATTATGTAACATCTGCCATATTCCATGTGTTGTAAGTAAATAATTCTTAGGAGTATACAAATACAAGAGTTTCTTCAGTATACCCTTTTTCTGACATACTCATTCTGATATACCATAAACACTGTATGTATTGTTCTTTTGTTGGAAAAAATAAACATTTACTTATTTACTTACATATCATGTACAAACAAGGTTATATAGTGCTATATTATTAATTGACATATTGAGCACTTTTAAACGTATTCATCCTGGGCTGAACTGGAACTAAGCAGACGACATGAATATGTGTTACAACACAAATTAAGCTGTTTTCGGTAGATAAATTATACAGAAGAAGCAGCTATATTATACATAATATTGAGTATAACTGATTTTTGTTCTCCAAAATTTAGTAGTGTGATAAGTGATACGCCTGAGTATTTGCGATGGTATACTTACTCTGCGTACCATTTAGCTATGTGAGATATTTCAAACCGTTGCTAGGGGTCTATGTGTTTATTGCATCTTTCATTGCACCATACATTAATAAAGTTACACTGCAAACAAATGTTGACTTGTGCCGTTTATACAGCATGTGACATCCTTTCACCGTATTACATTAGTCCATTTTTGTCGCATCGCATAGGCATACTATTCTCGTTTATACACACAATTCACGGCACTTCGCACCAGCGGCAGCGCCATCGACACCGCACGAGATAGCGCTGGAAAAGCGCAAGATATGGTGCTGGAGCGAAGTTAGACGTTCGAAGATCGAACATAAAATGGTGATTAAATGTGTGTTTTTATGAACAACATTTTCACTAACTAACGACTTAAAACTCTAAAAACAACGCGGGCCGAATTCACCAGAAAGTTGGGCCGAGTTCACTTAGCAGATATAACATGGGCCGAATTCACCACCCCATTCACGCCATTATAAAGTGGGCCGAATTCACCAGAAAGTTGGGCCGAATTCACCGTGGGCCGAATTCACCAACACCCGGCCATAGCCATAGGCCATAGCCAGCTAGGGACTAGTGTAGCCTGTAGATATATAATTAACATTTTTAGATATATACATCAAGTCTACACTAATGTATGTAATGCCTAATGGCAATGCCAATGATTTAAATAACTATTTTGATTCATAATAACAATATTAACAATTTAGTTGTATGTTTGTTAATGTTACTAATCCTGATAATAGTGATATATATAAAGGTAGATTACTGTCACAGTACTAGACCTACTTATTAAAAAATTATATGGTTACCGGCTACTGCCGATAATGGGAACCGGTGGCCAAGTGATAAAGCACCGGTCGAGTGGACTGGAGTCGAATCCAATTATCGGCCAGTTTAAAAAAAATTGGGAAGTTTTGTTCTCTTGGAAAATACATTAGGCCATTGGTCCCTTCTAACTGTTATCTGCCAGAGGAAGATAAATGAGCTAATTTGAGTCCATCCTGTAGTGGACTTACTACCTGTTGGGCATGTAGATGAGGATATTATGAAATAAAACCACAGTGCAACATTGTAATAGGATTTTGCTGAATAATAAGTATTTGTCAAAATGTTCAATTTTTTTAGATTTATGGTTTATAATATAAGCCACACACATATTCTATTTTTATTGTGTTCTGTTCTATTTTTTTCAGGTTGGTGTCATCACTGATGTCCAAAAGCAAGATTTGTCCATTCTGACAGCACTGATACCAATATAAGTGGTATAGTGTTTGTGTGTATGCATTCTGAATTATTGAATATTACGATAACATACACTGTACAATTATACTGTATATTGCAATACAGAACTTGGAATCAATTTATTTTACCAATAAATATGGTACATGTGTAAGGTTTCAGGGCAAAGCACAATAGTGTAAATATCATCTTAAAATTGACATGATATTGAATATCTCAATACTACAAAATCACAATGACCGATATCTAGACCCAAACTATTTTTTTTTACAGTAGAACCTGTCTTGGATAACCACCTGCTTTCTCGGTTCCTCTTGAAATTTACCATATTTTCAATGTTTATTGACCTGTCATGGGCGACCACCCGTCTTGAAAGACCACTTTTGCTAGGCTGAAGTGGCGGTCACTCAAGACAGGTTCTACTGTACATTTCAATTCTGCAATTTTACCTAGGCAAATATGTCACCAGAGCTGCATGACGTTTATTGTATTTTACCTTTAAACCCTTCCTATATATACTATTGTTATGCACTGGTAATAATGCATGAGTGTATAAATACAGTGTGGTATGCCACGTTCCAAGTAATGGAAGAAAATCATTCAACCATGCCAATTATGTTCAGTCAGAATGTCTGACCCAACAACAGTTTCCAATCTAACATTCTAGAAGTGTTGAGAAACAGCCCATCTTGCTTAGAGTTTTCTTTGCTCTCTTTGTCAATATCAAATGGAATACCATGTTGTACCTGTTTCAAATTACCGTGGTAGTATACCAGCGGATATGGGTCAAATTCATTGACATGTATTTAAATACAAATAATCTTGAAGGATTAAAATATGATAAAATGCAATCTTTGGTGTTTGTACCATGTATGAAAATGGTAGTATACCCGAGTACAGTGTATATCAAGTCACTGGCATTGGAACAGGGAAGGGGGTGTTCCAAAAAAAACCACCTTGAGGTTCTCCAGACAACTCGATCTGCACCCCCTTGAGGCTCGCTGAAAAAAAACACCCTAAGGCACTCTGAAAACCTAAATAAGCACCCCCATTCCGCAATATTTAGGGGTAGTCCTATCTCCAGCCCCCATACACCACAAACTGCACACCCCTTATTAAATGTTGGGGAGCTAAGCTCCTAATCAACAAATATTAGGGACTAAGCCCCCTGGCAGGTTCCAATGCCTATGTAAATAAAACAAGTATTACAATATTTAATTTGTTTCCTACATGGGTGTTGATTGATGTGTATTTTAGCAGTAATATATTTTATGTTTCCAACAATATTTTTCTTGCTACCCCTGTTGTGAATGTCATTGTGACATGTAGTCTGTGCTATTTCAGATAATGGCTCATTACTGTTCACAAGTATTTAAGGATTAATTTCTTGACATGTATGCTCAGTAGTCTATTTGTTGTATTTATCATATACTTAATTGTTCATATTGTATTATAATGTATACATAAGGATTTGATAAATGATTTATGCCATTATTAGCATTGCTTGCATTTATGTACATATATGCTCAATAGACTTTATTTTGTATTTGTATTATTTGGTCATTCAATATGCTTGGATATTACTGTAGATTGCCTGTATGATTAATGTATTTGAATATATAATATAATACAAATATTTGAAGATTAACGTGCACCTCTGTTAATGAGTATGTCATACAGAATATTTTCTACAGGATATATTCTGTAGGATATATCCTACAGGAAATAGCCTATAGGAAATATTCCATAAAAAATACTATAGGATATTTTCTATAGACAAATTTCTATAGGATATTCTGTAAAAAAACTTTATAAAATGTTGTGTAGTTTAATATTATAGAAAATTTCCTATGGTTTTCTATAGAAAACTGTGCAAAAATCCTGTAGTTTTCTATAGAAAATTTCCTATAGTTTTCGATAGAAAACTATGCGCAAAAATCCTGTAGTTTTCTATAGAAAATCTATAGGTTTTTTTTGCTAAGGGTCTCTCTCTCTCTCTCTCTTTATTTTTTGCATGGGGAATCTGTATATCAGTAAAATTGTGAAAATAGAAAACTGCAAAAATCCTGTGGTTTTCTATAGAAAACTGCACAAAAATCCTGTCGTTTTCTATAGAAAATTTCCTATGGTTTCCTATAGAAAACTGCGCAAAAATCCTGTAGTTTTCTATAGAAAATTTCCTATAGTTTTCTATAGAAAACTGCGCAAAAATCCTGTAGTTTTCTATAGAAAATTTCCTATAGTTTTCTATAGAAAACTGCGCAAAAATCCTGTAGTTTTCTATAGAAAATTTCCTATAGTTTTCTATAGAAAACTGCGCAAAAATCCTGTAGTTTTCTATAGAAAATTTCCTATAGTTTTCTATAGAAAACTGCGCAAAAATCCTGTAGTTTTCTATAGAAAATTTCCTATAGTTTTCTATAGAAAATTTCCTATAGTTTTCTATAGAAAACAGCGCAAAAATCCTGTAGTTTTCTATAGAAAATTTCCTATAGTTTTCTATAGAAAACTGCGCAAAAATCCTGTAGTTTTCTATAGAAAATTTCCTATAGTTTTCTATAGAAAACTATGCGCAAAAATCCTGTAGTTTTCTATAGAAAATCTATAGTTTTTTTTGCTAAGGGTCTCTCTCTCTGTCTCTCTCTCTCTCTCTCTCTCTCTTTATTTTTTGCATGGGGAATCTGTATATCAGTAAAATTGTGCATGGAGGATCTCAACGTTCCAATACTTATTGATAGGATGCTCAATTTAACCTTACATAAACATACACATTCAAAATACTAACAACTTTAGAATTATTATATATTTAGATATCCATTCTCACAAAAATATTATTTAAATAATGTCGTGTTCAAAGATGTAGTTAGATTATATATTAGATTACTCCAAAATGGCCGCTTTTGCGTCAGCGCAATCCTGAAGAAATGGGCGGTAATTTCAAAGCGACATTGGCGCAAAGTGTGCCATCCGATTTGCATGAAACTTTCAGGGTGTTTTTACTAAATACACATCTAGCTACTACCCAAATTTCAGAAAACTTAATTAAACCACAACAAAGATATAATTATCGGAACATATGGCATATTCACTCGTCATAAACAAAAATAAATAACTCGCCTAAAATGTTGAAATTTCTACGATGGCGTTCTCCATTATCTTGGCTCCGTGAAAAAATGTGGCATCCCCGTAATACGATGAACACGAAGCTCATAACAGGAGATTCCCTGGGCCTCCCCTCATGAGCAGAAAAATATGGTGTGTACAAGCGGCAACCGACCTACCGACGCGTCCCTAGCGGATTCGCAGACTCCTACTTCAGTACAACTCCAATTTCGCGCTGTCGGAACATATGTCATTCATGACATCAGAAGACGAGGGGAGAGAGGGGGTGTGCTGTTAAATTTGTTTTCGTCACCGTAACTTCAGCTTCTTTTAATGTAAACGGAGGCACATTTCAAAGGTCTAGATGGCACGTACGTACGGAGTTAACGGGGCCACTGTGACACACTGCAATTGTGCTATGTAGTATCATGACGCTATGCCTATTACGTTCTATCATGATTGTCGTTTTATTAACCAATGACGTTCCTCCTTGTATTCTTCCCGATAATAAAAGATGTCGAATTCATACAAAGCGTGCCTGTGACATGGTGTCAGAAATATAAACAACTACGCCTACTCAAGTAAGTTGTACTTTTGCGCACAAATGCCGCACTAGTCTATAACTATGGAATCGCTACGAAGGCCCGATGGCGATACTATGCGTTTTGACGCGGCCAATCTAGCGGTAACTTGGCGAAGATGGAAAGCAAATTTCAATGTGTACCGACAAGCTGCGGAACTGAGCGATAAAGCAGCCGTTACGCAAGTCGCAATTCTACTGCACAGCATGGGGTTCGACGCGGTTGAAATTCATGAAACGTTCACGTATGGTACAGATGAAGACAAAACTGACATTGAAGTTGTGTTACGAAAATTCGACGACTATTGCATTCCACGCGAGAATAGCGTCTACGAGCGATACAAATTCTGGAGCAGAGACCAGAAAGAGGGCGAGAGCATTGATCAGTGGGTCACTGATTTGCGTCGACTTGCAATTTTGGAGATCAACAGGAGCTGTTGCTTAGAGACAAAATGGTGTTCGGCGTGCGTGACGAACGCATAAAAGAACGATTACTCAGGGAAACTGACCTAACTCTTGGTAAGGCACTGTCCATATGCAGAGCTTCCGAAGTTAGCAAGGCACAGTTACAAACGATGTCAACGAGTGGCAACCCTGAAACAATTAAGTACTGAAGTTCACGTCATCAAACGCCGACAAGCTGACAAATATAAAGCTAAAGAGAGCACCAAACTGATACGCGATTGCAAGTACTGTGGGCGAACGCACGAAGCAAAGAAATGTCCCGCGTTTGGAAAAGTCTGCAGTCAATGCCAGCGACGCAACCATTTCGCAGCGGTTTGCAAGTCAAAAGTGGTGCGAGCAATAGACTGCGATGTTCGTGACGTCGAAAACGAACTGTTCATTGGTTCGTTCTTCATTGGTGACATTCCAGACAAGTGGCAGGCAGACGTATCATTTAATGATACACGCATTCGTTTCAAACTTGACACCGGTGCTCAGGTAAACGTGCTGCCATATCAAGTGTACTCAAAGTTTGCGAGCAGCGTTCCAATGAAACCGACAAGCTGTGTTCTAACGGCATTTGGAAACTCCAAGGTACTGCCTGTGGGTACAGTCGTGCTAACCCACACGAGCGGTGATGAACGACATGCGGTTTCATTCTACATCGTCGACGATATCAAGTCAGCAATACTTGGACACGACGCATGCGAACGCTTGAAGCTGGTGTCCCGCCACAACATCGATGAAGTGAAAACGAATGAGAAGGGCAAGCTCACCAAAGAAGATCTGCTAAGCGAATACCCAGCAGTGTTCAACGGCACAGGCATGTTTGCCAAAGAATATCACATCGAGACAACGAGTGAAGCCAGGCCGTGCATCCAGCCGCAACGCAGAATCCCATACACACGTCACGATAAACTGAAACAGACACTTGATGACTTGAAGCAGAGAGAAATTGTCGATGACGTCGATCGTCCTACGGATTGGGTCAGCAACCTCGTTATAACGGAGAAAAAAAACGGGTCGATGCGTGTGTGCTTAGATCCGAAGCCTCTCAATACAGCCATCAAGAGAGAGCATTATGAAATGCCAACAGTCGCTGACGTCCAGGCCAAACTGGCTGGGAAGAAGATATTCACTGTGCTTGACCTCAAGGATGGGTTTTGGCAAGTGCGTTTGAGTGACGAATCATCATATCTCACAGCGTTCAACACACCGTGGGGTAGAATGCGCTTCCTAAGAATGCCGTTTGGCATATGCTCAGCCAGCGAAGTCATGCAGAAGCGGAACATGGAGACGTTTGGTGACATCCACAATGTGCATATTATCGGCGATGACATGATTATCGCAGCTGTCGACAACGAAGAGCACGACGCGATCATCCGACTGGTAATGGAACGTGCGCAGGCAAGTCACGTGACATTCAACAAATCGAAGATACAATACAAGGTAAACCAGGTGAAGTACATGGGTCACATCCAGATGGTTTCAAACCCGACATCGACAAAGTGAAAGCCATATTTGAGATGCCTCGACCTGAAGACAAGACTTCACTGAGACGGTTCCTTGGAATGGTGAAATTCCTGTCGCAATTCATCCGGAACGAGTCTGACATTACAGCGCCACTCCGATCGTTATTGGCAACGGACGTCGAGTGGGCGTGGCATCCGGAACATGACGCAGCCATCGAGAGACTCAAAACAATATTGACCAGTGAACCAGTGCTGCGATATTATGATGTCACGAAGCCCGTCAAAATACAGAGTGACGCATCGCAACGAGGCCTTGGCGCTGCATTGATCCAAGAGCGGCAGCCAGTGGCATACTCATCACGGGCAATGACATCCGCTGAGTGCAACTATGCTCAGATTGAGAAAGAACTTTTGAGTATAATCTACGCGTGCGAAAAATATCACCAATACATCTACGGAAAGGTGGTGGAGGTCGAGACAGATCATCGACCTCTGGAAGCAATTCTGAAGAAGCCGATCGCACGGGCATCACCTCGCATCCAGCGTATGATGATACGCCTGCAACGATACGAAATCAATGTGAAGTACGTGCCGGGTCGTCTCATGTACCTCGCTGACACGCTGTCGCGAGCGTACAATCCTAAACAGGAAGAAACGAACGATCTACATGCCGAAATGGAAGTCATGGTGCATACACTGGTGGAAAACATCCCGATGAGTGCTGTACGAAGAGAGCAGATACAGACAGCGACCGCAGCCGATGAGACGATGTCGATCCTGAGACAACAGATCAGGCATGGTTGGTCTGAGTATAGACGAGATGCGCCGATCGTCATCCAACAGTACTACGTGGCACCAGCGAGACGAGCTGCACGAGGCTGAAGGCATCATGTTCTTAGCCGACAAGATAGTGGTGCCAGCATCTCTGAGACAACAAATGTTGAAAGTCATCCACGAAAGTCATCTCGGTGCTGAGAAGTGCAAGGCCAGAGCGCGCATGTGCTTGTATTGGCCGGGCATGAGTACCGACATAGAGGAAGTCGTGTCGAAGTGCCAAGCGTGTCTGAGGTACAGACCAAGGCAACAACGTGAGCCGCTGAAGCCTCATCCCATCCCCAGTCTACCATGGGAGAAAGTTGGTATGGACGTCATGACATACAACAACCATGACTACTTAGTGATTATGGATTATTATTCCAAGTACCCTGAACTATGCAAGCTCGACAGTAAGACGGCCAGCAGTTTGGTTGTGCACTGCAAGTCGGTGTTCGCGAGGCACGGCATACCTCGCGAAATCATCAGTGACAACATGCCATTTAACAGTGCCACCTTCAAGGCGTTCCTGTCCGAGTGGGGAGTTGAAGGAACAACATCCAGTCCGCGGTACCCACAGTCAAACGGTGAGAGCGAGCGTTTCGTTCAAACACTGAAGCGCATGTTGCAGAAGGCGAATTTCGATCACCGTGACCCATACATTGCGCTCTTAGAGTATCGAAACACGCCGGTGTCTGGCATGACGTTATCGCCAGCTGAGATGTTGATGAGCCGTACGTTGAGGACGAAGTTACCTGATTCGAAGTCGGCGTTGCGTCCACGGGTAGTCAGCGCAACTTCTCAACTACTACAACGCCAGGCGACGTACGCCAACCACTATGACCGTGGCGTGCGTACGCTACCTCCACTGCGTAAAGGCGATGCCGTACGCATTCGCTCCGGTGCAACATGGGAGCGAGCCGTCGTGAGCCGAGTCGAGAATACTCCTCGCTCATATACGGTGACAAACGAAAACGCGCAGGCATACCGACGAAACCGGCGCGACCTCCTGAAGACGAAGGAGAAGCCGCCGCTCCCGACACCGCCGACCGCGATCGACGAGCCGGAGGCACAAGGAAGGCCTCATCATCAGGCTGTCCCCGAAGCCGTGGCTCCTTTGCGACGTAGCAACCGCAACGCAAACCGCCCAGGGTGGTTGAGTGATTACGTCGGCTGAATATGCCAGACCAGCTGAGGACAGTCTACTCCAATGAGGCTGGTCACCTGTTTTTGCGTTAATTGCGTTGTTAGTGTTTTTAGCAGTTAGTATTCGTGACTCTATATAACCATATCAATTACTTCGACGAAAGGGAGATGTGACACACTGCAATTGTGCTATGTAGTATCATGACGCTATGCCTATTACGTTCTATCATGATTGTCGTTTTATTAACCAATGACGTTCCTCCTTGTATTCTTCCCGTAATAAAAGATGTCGAATTCATACAAAGCGTGCTTGTGACAGCCACATTCAAAAAGGTCTAGGGAGTTTGCCAAATTCCAAAGGTCTATAGTATAGGGGCTTAAAGAACTACATACCGATATGTCTGTTATCAAACATCTACAAATTACTCACAAAGATACTAACGAATAGGCGCGAGAAGACACTCGACGAAAACCAACCACGAGAACAAGCAGGATTCAGAAGCAGGTACTCAACGACAGACCACATACACGTCGTAAACCAACTGAAAGAGAAGTGCCGAGAATATAATATTCCGCTCTGCATCGCTTTCGTCGACTACGAAAAGGCTTTCGATTCGGTGCAAACTCAAGCAATACTGACCTCCCTTCAAGAACAGGGGATAGAAGATGTGAACATCGATCTCCTGAAATACATCTACACTAACAGCTCGGTGACAGTCCACCTACACAAAAAGAGCAACAAGATCGCGATCAATATCAATTAAGAGAGGAGTACGACAGGGTGACACCTTATCGCCCAAGCTGTTCACGGCAACACTCGATAGCATATTCCGAAGACTGACCTGGGAAACCAGAGGCTTGAGGATATAGACGGAGAGTATATCAGCCATCTTCGCTTCGTCGACGACATAGTCATACATATATATGCGCTACTACACCGCAAGAGCTACAAAACATGCTGCAGGAACTATCTGGTGAAAGTGAAAAACAAGGTCTAAGGATGAACATCTCGAAGACAAAAGTGACGCTAGAAAATGACACACCAATATATATCAACACGACGCAGATAGAGAACGTTGAAAGCTACGTCTATCTGGGACAGCGATACAGTATCCGAGACAAAAACCAAGACAAGGAGATTCAAAGAAGGATCACCTCCGGCTGGACAGCTTTCGCCAAACACCGGGACATCTTCAAGGGTAACTTTGGAACCTGCCTGAAGAGACAAGTCTTCAACTTCCAGCGATTACATACGGTGCGGAAACATGGGCACTCACCATCCTGGCAAAGAACAAGTTAGTAGCCGCACAAACAAAGATGGAAAGAAGTATGTTAAACAGCAAATATAGGGAGAGAAAAACAAACATCTGGGTAAGACAGAAGACAAAGGTCAGACGTGATAGAACAAATCAGAAGACAGAAGCTACTGGGCAGGGCACATTAGCAGACTACGAGATAACCGCTGGACATCGCGTATCACAACCTGGAGACCAGGCCTTACGAAGGGAAACGATCTAGAAGAAGACCAGCAAGATGGTGGAGAGACAAACTAGACGAGTAGTGGAAGGGCACCATATGGCAAAGGATAGCGCAAGACAGGCAGATTTGGAAACGACATGCTGAGGCCTTCGCCCAACCACGGGACACTACGGCTGCACAATGATGATGATGATGATGATGATGATGATGATGATATGATAGGGGGACCACTGGATATGTCTATGAAGTCCCACTTTGCATATAAAAATACGCCCTGAATGGGGTACTCAAGTTTTACCACGGTTAACTTTTGCCGCACACAAGTATATGGGCATTGTTGTTGACTGAGTACTGCCGTTTATAATCCGACTTTCGCTAGTCTGCCTCAGCTCTCCAAGCAGAGATGCGACGCAGCACAAACAGTGCTCCCACCTCACGGCACCTATGTAACTTACTTTACTGATTAGGGCTGATTAGCAGGTCAGGTGGTGATCACATGACGTGGCCGGCCTAGCAAGCATTCGTCGCTGGGAAATGCGAATCAGCAGTCTTCCTGTTCGCAGGTAAAGTCAATTAAAGCGTTTAAATGCGATTAATTTAGTTAGACAGCGCGCGACTGTGTCCGGCAACAGTTGGTGGATGTGAAATGTGTGTGGAGAACATATGACAGCATCATTATAATATCACATTTTGGCATTTATGATTTAATGACGCACCGCAACTTCACTAACTTGTTCGATCAAGGATTCAAGCCAAACACTGAAACAGAAAGCCTGAACCTGAGGGCAATGAGGCTGAGCCAGGTCAAGACCGAGTGTTATTATTGGCTAAAGTAAAGGCAACTTCCTGGTCGGATTCTCTTGTGTGAATATACTCGCATTACAGTGACAATGTCTACCTAGGCCAACCTCCTATAGTTCAAAATCTAAGCTGCAAGCTTGCTGAATTATAATATAAGTTTATAACAATATGACAAAGAGTGTTGATTTACATGCATGAATCGACCATAATCAATAAGATGTCACAGTAGGTGCATCACGATAGACGCCTACATCTAATGGCCAGTATATACGTATATGACTAATGTATTTTTAATTATTAAATCCAACAAGCCATTCTTTCGTCTTCATCCAGCCCTGTTTAACTTTTTGTTTCATTACTTCATAACATAATGAATCACTTCAGATATGGCTCATTCCGTGTCAAGTCACCCAAAATAAATACAAAAATTTAACCCCACCACCTCAGATTTCGCTGAAACTTTGTACGTTGGGTCATTATGGATGGGAAAAGCGAAATACTGAATATTTCTTGCATCGGACCAGTAGTTTTGGAAATATCCCCCCCAAGTTTGGCTTTTTCTGCAAAAATGGACGTGGTTGCCAATCTTTAGACCCATGTGTCTCAGCAACCAGTGGACCAAATTTGATAAACTTGGTATCATTGGAAAGGGAATTGGCTAAGGATTCCAAAACTTGTCATTATGTTTTATATTGAAGTGTATTAAAAGTTGGTGACCTTTTAACCTTGCATTTGACCTTGAATTTGACTTTGTGGATCTCACAACCTTGAAATGACCTTCAGTCAGAATTGTAGCCGAGGATGTTGACTACCCGGTACAACATATACAAAATCCAGAGGTGTAATATTTGTTGTTTGTCTTTAAAATACAATCAAAGTAGGCACATCTGACATGTCTGAAGGTTTAATGCATGTTCTGTTAATTATATGTACCTACTACCTACCGGTATGTTGAATGGACACGGTTGGCTTTGCACACATGGAACTTAAATGTACCCTAAGCAAACTCCTTAATCAACAATTAGGTCCTGAGAAGTGGAACATAATTCTAAATATGATGCTGAATAAAACTGATTCCTTGATACAGACACAGTCTTACTCAACCCAGTCAAAATACTCTCGGTACATGTATGTCTTATTCACTGATCAATTATCCACTTTTGGCATAGTCCAGCTATTGCTGATATAGTACATTCTGGTTGACATTGCGAGGGAGGTTGTTTCAATCAAACATAGTATGTCTTTTTCATAAATCCAACAGGTGTCCTCTTTTCGAGGCCAATGAAAAAAGCTTTGCAGGTCCATTAGGGTGCATGAACTTCCCCCATCTCATCTGAAATATCCTCGACCAGGCCTATCCATGGCGTATTGTCGTAGACACAGCATACGTAGCTTTGTTTCTTTATCACTAAGGACACCACAGGTAATTGTTCTGTCATTTCAAATTCAGCAACCGACACGGATACCAACTCGGGTGGATCAGCTTTGGTGCTCAACTAATTGTATTTTGAAGACAAATAACAAATATTTCACCTCTGGATTTTGTATATGTTGTAGCCAACATCCTCGGCTACAGTTCTGACTGAAGGTCATTTCAAGGTTGCAAGATCCACAAGGTCAAATGCAAGGTTAAAAGGTCATCAACTTTTAATACATTTCAATATGAAAAGTAAGACAGGTTTGGAATCCTTATCCAATTCCCTTTCAAATGTCCAATTTGGTCCACTGGTTGCTGAGAAACAGGGGTCTAAAGATTGGCGGCCACGTCCATTTTTGACGTAAAAGCCAAGCTTTGGGGGGCACTATTTCCAAAACTTCTGGTCTGATGCAAGAAATATTCAATATTTCATCTTTCCCACCCACAATGACCCAAAATACAAAGTTACAGCAAAATCTGAGGTGGTGGGGTTAAATCCATTGGGTGATTTGAAATGGAATGACCCATATATACATATATATTTATATATATATGTATATATATATATATATACATTTTCCAACAAGTGCATATTTTGTTTGTCTTTGCTATTTTATTTTATTATACATGATGTGGCCACCCACATCCCCTGGGGCTCACAAAATAAAAACTCCTGCTGAACCCCCCACCCCTACGAGGCCACCGCCCCCCACATTCCCTCGGTCCACAAAACATGTCTGTGCACCTGTAAACCCACCACTGATGCTTATTCAAGCAAAACGGCATATGCCCCACACCCCACACCCGCCCCTGGATCTGTGCCTGGGTAAGATTAGGCCTCAGACAGAATGGTGCCTTGAGTCTAGTTCTAGTTCTAGTTGTTTCCAGCACTCGGCAACGTTCTATTAACTGACTAGTCTGTATATATTGTGGTTACAGTGATCTTATGAGGTCTCATTCAACTAGTCAGCCTTTTTCAGAACATTATCGCCAAGCCGACCTTTCTATGCTGGCACTGAGGGTGGTCACTGCCAGGGTGCTTGTCGTCCTCAGTGGTTCTTTTACGTCCCAAATTGAGTCTCCTGCTTAACAATGCTTATCATTGTGGTGTTGAACCTGGTCAATGGAAATATATCTTGAACAGGAAGAACTTTAAAGAGTCCCAGTCTGAGCATGGTAATTTGTAACAGGAAGTCTGCTATGTTGAACATTGGAAAGTTGAATGTCAAATTTAAGGCTATAACAGTTAACTCAGCCCAATTCGGGCATATTGCCAATAAAGCTTGTTTTGAAACTGGATGTTCTGTTACTGTTTGAACATGTTCCCTTGGTTGTACATTCAAATTCCTGCCACTTGTTTTACTATACCCAAATTGGCGGGCAGTATACCTTCAACATAGTTAGTATAGTCATAATATTAATTAATAAATGAAAAACTCGGAATAGATTGCTTCTATTTAAAGGGAAGGTACTGGTGACTCAGAAAAGAGGAACTGCAGAAATCATTGTAATAATTTAGATTAGAAAGCAGGGCCTCTGATTGAATCTGGAGAAAACTGAAGTAATGTGGATTGGTGAACAGGAGGTGTATTTGCAAACAAGTATAGTTGATGGAAAGACCAATAAACAAATGGCTAGCTTTGTATATTTGGAAGAAACAGTGTCAGTGTGTGTGAGCTTGAAGGAAGCAATAAGGGCATACATAAAACTGACGAACCAACTAAAAGGCAAGGCGTTTGACTCATATGTGGCACCAGCCTATATACATGAGAGTTGGGAACACTGACACTGGCAGATGAAGCTACAGGTAACAGAAAACAACTTAAACTGGTTCAGAACTCGGTAGCAGTATATGTAACATAACCCGAGAAGACGAAAGGAATATGAAAGAACTGAGACAGGAGATTGGCATGAAGAAACACCTGAAAATTAAAGTAGTTGGAAGCAGACTGAGATGGGCAGGACTTACATCGAAAAGAGTGAAGAAAAACTGAAAAAAGAGCCCATGATAAACAAAAGTACAACATCTTTACATGTGCCGAAGAGTGACTGTCAGTGACTAATGTGTTTACCATGTATGCCATTGATTAGGTGAACTTGTATGGCTTGTATGTGATTCAACATGTTGTTCTCCTAGACTCCTACATGTTCGTGATGCACTCTACTACAGCCATTCACATTTCTAGAAGTTAAGACTGTATTGTGCACATATGGAACTCACTGGTAATTACTTCCCATCAACAGATTGTTTTGTATCTGTACAGCTTTGGCTGCTTTCTTTGCTGCTGCAATAAATTGTTATCCTTCCTTTTGTCTTTTATTTTAATCTAGTGGCAATCGATTTTGACTGATTGAAACTGATCATCATTTCCATACCTACTTCTTGTCAAATGTGGATATTTTACCTGGGTTAAATGGTCTTGTATACATGCATCTTCAACTGACTGATTGTTTTGTGTTTCGTGCGTAGTGAGCATTATCGTGACCGACTGTTGTTGTCATTAAAATGATGCATAATTGAAATCATTCCTTGTGCCCTTATTGATTCCAGGTGATATGCAGTAGTAAGGAGGCAATCAATAATCTGGCTTAGTGTGAACTTCAGATTACCATCAGTTACTGACTCAGCCGGGAAGCTATTGTTAGCTTAGTATAATTGTGATTGGAATGAACATAAAACTCAATCCCTTATTCATTCATTGGGACATATCATTTTGGACTGTTTTCATAGTTTCATTCATTTTGCAGACCCCTTAACCAGGTCACATTAAACAACATTCCTGACAGTGAAAAAAAACACCAAATATGTCATATTTTCCAGAAACTTGTGTCTTAAAATACATCTAAATTTATGAC
The DNA here is from genome assembly GCA_963995525.1 of Escarpia spicata. NCBI lineage: Eukaryota > Metazoa > Annelida > Polychaeta > Sabellida > Siboglinidae > Escarpia > Escarpia spicata. The sequence continues at coordinate 10,590,211 of OZ023212.1, forward strand.
ATAATTACCTCACAAGAAACTTTGTTCTCTTCTTTTGAATATTTTGACTGCTTCTCACAGTCTTCATCGGCAGAGTGACATTACGTGTGTATCACATGACCACCACATTTAAATTGTATATACGTATTTGACAAAAAACAATAGTCCCCTAATATTACCATGCAGAATTACATATTTCAATGCGGAGACTTGGTAAAATATTACCTTACCACATTTTAATATTGATTTGCTTCAGATGTATAAATTATGATAAAGTACGTATTCACCATGCCATTACAAATTCAGATGACAAACTGATAAAAACGGAAGAACAAATCCTTTGGTTCTAAGCAGATTTCTTACAAAACACAGCAGATTTTTTTTACCTACATAAATATTTAGTTTCATGGTAGGTGGCATCACTTGGTCGGACTAGGAATACTTTAGGCCATTTAACTAAGGATATAACATGATGAAAACCTGCTACAGATTTATACAGAAATTCAAGTCAAAAATGTGTAGAAAATTAGTGAGCCAACTTGGCTTATCACAAACTTTGTAATCTGGCTGACCCAAGCAGTGACATGACCGTTAATCCTCACTACATACACGGAATCACTAGTCAAATATTTGTCCCATGTTCCATTACTTTATTTGCATTTGTGTACAAATTAAGGTAGGATAGAGATCACATATACCACTGCTTTCCCTGCGTTATGTGTTAGTTTGTATGCCTTATAATTCGACACAGATGCCTCATTGTGTTAACTATTATACACATGCATATATATTAAATTATTTAGTATTAACACATGTAAGATAACGTTATTAGTATTATATGGACTGCCATCTAGTGAGTTTAGAATTTACAACATTTCTCAGGCCAATAATGCTAATATCCATAATCATTAATTTTTTATCATCACTAATACTTATTTGTCGATGATCAACATGGATTTATACATGGCTACATGTTTGCCTATTTTAAAGACTAAGTGAAATTAAATTTTAAATGTCTTTGAAACTTTGCATACATAAACTTAATACTCTTGTCAAGTAATGTGCCAAAACTGAAGCTTGTTCATTGCAAACACATGTCACTACGTCCGCTCAAACATGGTCATTTGCGTGTCGCAGCCCGTCAGGTGTTGTTGATGCCTCAGGCAGGGCCACTGAGCATGTCCTGTCCTTTAGCATAGTGAGCGGCGGTATGACCTGTTGTTTCAGACTACGTGAAATTGCAATCACAGAATTTAATATTGTTTGATATCACCGTAAAGATAATATTCTTATCTACAAAGTTGTTGCTGGATGTACATAGGAATTGTGTTCACTTTTTTGTTATTGCCGTTTGAATATTGCGAATGCTCAACCTTGCAGTATGTCCGCTGACGCGTCTACATTGCAGGATTAAGTATTCGCGGTGTTCAAACGGCAGTAACTCAAAAACTAAAAACAAATCCTGGGTACATCCAGCGAAAAACTTGTAGATAAGATTATTATTTACTGTGATATCAACAAAGATTAAATCCCATTGCAAGTTTGAGCATTCGCAATGTTCAAACAGCAATAACTCAAAAAGTAAACAAAATTCCAACATGCATCCAGCAACACATTTGTAGGTAAGATTATTATCTTTACGGTAATATACAAAAATATAAAAATTTAGATACGGCCTGAAACACCAACCCGCATAGATGCGCGCCATGCTAAATCCTAGCGATGCTACCTGCGGTGACCTCACAACAAACGCTAGGTGACACAACAAACTGTGCAGAAAATGTACAAAAAACCATAACCAAAAGGGGCCTTCAAAAGTGTGACGGAGGGGGTTAAAAAAAATGGTTTAATATCAGGACTTTTTTTAGATTATTAATTTAAATTGGGAATAAATAAAAACTTGCATTTAATCACCTTACTAAATTTCATTTAAAAAACTGACAAATACATTATCAGATGTAAAGCACATTTTAATATTGTCATTCCCACCTAAGCTTGTAAAGATTAAACTGCAGTTAAACACGGTGATTGTAGCTACATGGTTGGTAATATTTCTTTAACAGCTGCCAGGTATAACTCTATCTAGATATCCATCCACCCGTCATGTGGACAGGCTGAGTTCATTTTGAATGGGTGGAAATTTGGGGAGCAAAAATGTTGTATATATTATTAACTCTCACTCCTATTTATTTGTCCATTATGCTTTAAAAATGTGTGGCCCACATTTGTTTGTAAATGTTTTATGCGTTCACGTTTCAACTAGCTTACCAGGTTGGTTAACAATGTCAGAAATAAATCCTAGCCATTTTCATTCCATCTGATATTGTGTCAGTGTCTTGCGTAAATGGGTGTATGAAGTTAGACTTCATACTGAGCTTTACATGAGGTGGTGACACTGCTAATATAAGCCATCCTACTGTGGGGGAGTGCACTCTGACCTGGCCATAGTCCATCATCTAGATTGTCCACATAATTACTGCTGTTGCACAATAAGTGCGTAGTAGTTTGCTAGCCAACCAGTGTAGCGCAGAAGGACCACATGATTCGCACAAGGGATAATTTCAGCACACAAGAATTCAGGTTGTGTAGTGTTTAGACGTGTTCCATTGCTTTAATATCAAGAAATGCATCTCCTCCTCCCCCCGATGCACCTACCGTTTAAACGTTAAAGATAGAATTTGTATTATTGTTCTAGTGGGGTTTTAGGTTGCATACCCATATTGGGTATGCGACAACATTGGACACTTTTCCCTGTTTGTCAGTTGTACATTGTGAGAAGTGGGCGGAATCCCCCCCATGCATATTATCTTACTTTGTAGTAGTTAAAAAACTGTTATATTGATACAATTGTTGTACCATGTGACTTGTATTTCATAGTTCTATCTTGGTAAGTTACTGTTCATACCCATAATGTGGGCCTGTTGTAACGATATGTTTAGGTAAATTAGGTAATGTCTGAAGACCTATTGGCCTACATTTGTTTGTAAATATTTTATGCTTCCATGCTGGTTATCAGTATGCAGGCACGCCAGTGTATATCGCGTCACTGCTACATCGTTACGCACCACGCAGGACCCTACGCTCTGGCGGTGGTCTGCTTTTGAATGTTCCACGCGTAACCCTAGAACGTTATGGTCGCCGGGCATTTGCATGTGCTGGGCCGACATTGTGGAACTCTCTGCCTCTGGAATTACGCGCGATTGAGAACACTAGACAGTTTGGAAAATTATTGAAGACATTTCTGTTCTCAAACTAATATGGCCAGACATAATTTAACCTTTACTTTATTCATGCATATAGTTTTAATACATTTTTAGTCTTATTTATCTCAGGGTCACATTTTAGTATCTAATCAAATTATTTAATGTAAATTAGGCTTTTATTTTATTTATTTTGTATTTATTTATATATATATTTTTATTATATATATATTTTTTCCAGTAGGTTCAGCTGTTCAGCACTTTTGCTAATCGTTTATTTTATCATTGCATTTACCCGTAATTTTACTATACTTAGGCTTATGTATATATGCATACACTATATACTAGGATATTGTTTGCTAATTTAATTTATTTTCTTATTTGTTCTCTTAAAAGTGTTTTTATGCTTCTTATATGATTGGCAATTTGTAAACACCCGTGAACGGGGGTCATTAGTCCCGGATTTGATGGTGTATAAATAAAGTTTATTATTATTATTATTATCAATGTCAGAAATCAATCCTGGCCATTTTCATTCCATCTGGTGTAGTGTTGGTGCCTTGCGTTAACTTCATATCTACCTGGATATTTTTAGACAGGAAAAAAATTTGATGCTGCATAAAGGCCAGCTGCTAGGGATTTTGTGTATTTGGGGTCCAAGATCTTGACTACGAGACATCAAGGCCATGGTTCTAGGTACAAGTAATCTTATGCATGAGTCATGTGTTTACCAAGCTACATACACTGCATGGACAATGCCATGGTCAAGGTTGGCTGCATGCCTTCATTGCCAGGCATGGTGCAATATAGATCAATAGAAACAGCCCAGTCAGCTCCATGTATCCTGTGCTGGGAGTGGCCAGGTCTGTCACATGTTGGTGAGGTACTGACACACGTACAGCGTACATAGGCTCCTGCATACATGCTGGGACAAATCTAGCTGGACACTAGCGAGTTAGCTGGACATAGCGAGTGACCACCTGGATACAAGCAGTGGTCAACTTGAAGCTCTGTGGACAAGGTTTGTCGGGGTGTGTATGCATGTTTTCTGGCCCGTGTTAATTGTGTGTTATGTCCTACTTGAAGTAGGTGGGGTACAGAGGGTGGGGTCTGCTGATATATGTGCCGGGTAAATATACACTGTAATTACTTTTCATGTTTAGATAAAGTGCTGACTTGCAAACTGCGTTAATACTTTGTCTGTCGGTCAGTACTTTTTAATAAACATGCGCAACATATTTATTAATGTTATTGTATAATAGCAACTGATGAGAAAAAGGGCACTGATATGTATTGACATGAAATGATTGTGTCAAGCACAGTACATTTCAGTTAGTGTTAGTGCTAAAAACTGGAATGTTTATTCAACAGCACATATAATCATGCTAAATAAATAAACAGTTTTGCAAGTTATATGTTCACCTCTACAGAGGTGGTAACCTTTTTAGAAATGACATCATTTTGTATGACACTGCCTCTGACTAAGAGGCAGCTGACTATCATATATTCATTTATCCCCAAGTGAGACTTATAGTGTGCTTAAGCATTCATCTAGGTCACACATTCAGGGGCAATGGCTGAGATATATTCATGTCTTCAGTCCGTGTGCTGTATAATATGGCACCAGGATTTTAATCAAAGATTAGCAGTTTCTGACCCCTGTCGGTTATACAGTAAACAAATCAAGAAAAACATTGGCGGTGTAACTCATATGCGTTGGAACGTGGTGAATATTTGAGGGCTCCAAAACCCTTGATGCTCTAAAAAACTTCAATTGTACCCCCATAGAAATGTTGAGGCTACCTATATGAAGCCCCCAGCAAAAATATTGGGGACCCGAATCACCTGATTGCGTAAACCTCCATAATCAAGTGTCAAATAATCACAGCAATGCCGGCCCCAAACTGCTAATTTTACACAATAGGGATAACTTGCAAATGTATTAAGTGCAACAACCCTTCACAACAATATTATGACTATTAACCATGTGTGGGTCACACTTACAGCTAACACCTGTAAAGATGTTTGTGCATGTTGGTTTTAAATCTCTTGTTACAGCTGTTAAATGGACCTCAGCAGCTAGTTTGAAAATGGCAGGGTAACGAGACCTGCCATTAATGAGGCTTTGAACCATCCGTGTGGTTATATGCGTACACTGGTTAATGGAGGAAGACCAAAAAAGTATTTATGGGATATTATACACTAAACAATCATTTTTTTTAATTACAAAAGGCACCTGGATGTTCTGGAGATAGTTACCTAGGTACAACCTTGTTGCGGTAATAGCACAATAATGTAGCACAAATCTGCCTTGTCTATTTTGGTTGCGGTGTGCTTTCACCAAGCTGCCTGGGACTGGTTATATACACAGGTGTGTTCATGCTGTGTGTATATTTCACTGCCTATCAAATGTAATGCTTCACTGCACATGCATGGCACAGCCTGGAGCGAACTCCTACATGTCTCCAGGCATTACAATACTTCCTCTTTCTATGTATTAGTGTCATTTACAGGTAAAATGGCAGCGTGAATAGAAGTTATTGGGTAGGCAATCACATTTAAGGGTGTGGTTGGTTCCCCCCCACCTTTGCTGTTTATGTTGAGTTATGTATTCAAATTATATAGGCTAATGCACATCATTTACACAATGTATATATATATATGTATTATATGGATTAAATATATTTGTTGGCTGAATACAAAGCTCTGATACAAACTTATATCTGCCTTGTTACCTACAGCAAACGAGTCATGATTCCGTTAAACATGGTGATTGTAGCTACATGGTTGGTAATATTTCTTGGTAACTCCTATGCATTAACAAGAAGCCTTGTCCCATGTAAATATACTATATGATTAATATATACATACACAAATTGACAGAATTGATCATCTGGTAAAATATTGAGAAATGAAATATTTGTTATAATTTATTATTTTGTTAGTGAACACAAACAACTGTGTCCCACATGCAAGGCGTCACTGGGGTGACCAGTCATTTCGCGTGGCAGCCCCAATACTATGGAAGTTGCTGCCTGCCCCGCAGCATCTCACATCAGCAACAGTATCGTATGCTGCGTTTAAATCTAACCTTCAGACTTACCTGTTTTCCAGAACATTTTGTACGTCGCCGTGAGCAGCGATTGTTGGAACGGCGCATTACAAATGTCACAATTCGATTTGATTTGATTTATTTTAATCGGTCATTCATTTTGGTTTCCAGAAACTTAGAATATAGACACAAGGCAGACCTGCAAAGATGACTTCGAAGAAACTGCTGTCCAACTGTGACGATACGTTGTTTCGTATCCCGCCCTATCATTACTTGCATGAACTAGACCAGAACTCAAATTGCACAAGTCTTCAGGTGGGACCCCAGACCTTCATTCGACAGGACCATGTCCGGTAAGTATGGTCCGCCACAACCAGGTCACATGCTTCTTATTAACATCAGTGTACGGCGATTTTCATTGGTTGTTTTTTGGCATGCCAAAATGTACAGTGCAACATTCTTTATATGTTGTAAAACTTTATTTTGTCTATATCTTATTTTATCAAAAAATATGTATATTCCCATATATATAAGATGAAGATCACAGCAGTAAGATGTTTTGTGTAGATCCTTAGATTATTGAAATTATATTAAATTAATAAGTAATAAATGTTTGGTCGTAAAATAGTCATTTAGTTATATGAAACATAACTTGAATGCTTGACCACGTGAAAATGTGTATTGCAGAAGAGATTTATCTCTAAAGTGTAAAGACATGATATGTAAGACATTTGATGCTACGTATGTGATAAAATGTCACCACACACTGTTAACACACTATGTACTATTGTTCTATTGTCCTATTTTGGAAACAGGTACAAATCAATACCGGTATATAAAAATGAGGAAGAATGTTACTTAATCATAAAATATCAGGTGCATGGGCCCAGATGCTAGACAAATGCCCATTCTGTGATACCACTAAGCAATAAGCAACTGACCATGCTGGTTTTAGGGTCATCTTGGGGCCCGAGAAGATGATCACCATTCCGCCACGTCACTACTGCATCATTGAGAACCCAGTGATCCGGAACAAGGATGCGCAGGTGTTGTTTGACACGTCCGGTCAAGTGCGACTGCTTCATGCGGACCAGGAGATCCGTCTCGCTCAGGACCCCTTCCCCCTCTACCCCGGGGAGGTGCTCAAGCAGGGGGTCACTGCCCTCAAGGTGGTGCCAGCCAACACTGCCCTCCGCTTGAGAGCTGTCTTTGACTTCGAGGACAAGAACGGAGAGAAGAGAACGGCAGGAGACCAGTGGCTGTTTGAGGGACCAGGTGAGTTGGGCTGTGGAGGTGGTTTAAAGGGCCGTGTGGCTGTGGATGATGTTGTTCAAATGTCTGTGAGGCTGTGGATGTTCAAAGACTCAGATGGCTGTGGATGATGTTCAAAGGTCTGTGTGGGTGTTGCTGTTGTTCAAAGGGTCATGATGGGTGTTACTTTTGTTCAGAGGATCATGGTGGCTGTTGCTCTTGTTGAGAGGGTCATGATGGGTGTTGCTATTGTTGAGAGGGTCGTGATGGGTGTTGCTGTTGTTGAGAGGGTCGTGGTGTGTGTTGCTGTTGTTGAGAGGGTCATGGTGTGTGTTGCTGTTGTTCAGAAGGTCATGGAGGGTGTTGCTGTTTTCCAAGGTGCCTCATGATGTGTGTTGCTGTTGCCCAATGGGTAATGATGGGTGTTGCTGTTGTTCAGAGGGTCACGATAGGTGTTGCTGTTGTTCAGAGGGTCATGGTGGGTGTTGCTGTTGTTCAGAGGGTCATGATGGGTATTGCTGTTGTTCAGAGGGTCATGCTGTTCTGTTCAAAGGGTGGGTGTTGCTGTTGTTCACAGTGCTGGGTGGGTGTTGCTGTTATTCAATGGGCTGGATGGGTGTTGCTGTTGTTCAAAGGGCTGGGTGGGTGTTGCTGTTGTTCAAAGGGCTGGATGGGTGTTGCTGTTGTTCAAAGGGCTGGGTGGGTGTTGCTGTTGTTCAAAGGGCTGGATGGGTGTTGCTGTTGTTCAAAGGGCTGGGTGGGTGTTGTTGTTGTTCACAGTGCTGGGTGGGTGTTGCTGTTGTTCAAAGGGCAGGATGGGTGTTGCTGTTGTTCAAAGGGCTGGGTGGGTGTTGCTGTTGTTCAAAGGGCTGGGTGGGTGTGCCTCTGGATGTTGTTCAAAAGGAACAGATGGGTGCGCCATCTCTCAGCACCTCTTCCTGATCTATCCATCTACCCATGTCTCCCAGTTTTGGGGTTCGACTGCAATATGCAATAAGCTTGCCTTCATATCTTTGTATAATAATAATAATCTTAACATGTCACATTTTCACCCAAGTATAACAACATTTAGTCTTTGTTTGTTATTATTATTATCAAAAATAGATAAGCGAGCGAAAAATGAACAACTCGGGACATGTCCAAAATCTCTCAGTTCAGTGGTCGCTAGCAAACTTACGGTTCATCCGATCCGAAAAATCTTGGTACCGTTTGAAAGATTACACCTTCTGTTATTCTAGCACATACGTGGTTTCCCGATAATAATTCCTACAAGAACCTTCACACATATCTGCAATCATGTTGTTTCCAGTCTTTTACACACCAGCGAACCAACTTGTTTCGTCGACAAAGTTCACCCATCTACCGATAGGAGCGTAAATTGTAATTTGCATAGGTTTCAGACATGCGTATACTGGACCACTCAGTTTCTGCCTTACGCAAGCATAATATGCAGTTTTCACCAACATTTTTTGAAATTGTATCAATATTATTAATCAGAACCACTTATTGCATTAATGGAATGCAAACGAAACGTAAAATAAGTTGTTTTAGTTAAATACTTACAATATTCGTAAGACTTCACTTCACGCGCCAAACGGAAGCACTCGGTTTCTGCCTCATCGTGTTCAAAATCATCACTGTTCGTTAACATTCCTGTGATGATTAGGGTGAATAGTTGCTTACAATTTTGTCCGCCAAATTTTAATATTACGGTTGTTTACATCACCGTCACCCACATGGTGCACTGTAGTCACGTGGTCTGCGTTCGCTATCAAAATATATGTCAAAAACCTGTTTGCCTCGTTTTAATTTGAGACAAATAATTTTGTTGCAAGTTTGTAGACATCCTTTGCTCATTGTGTCCGATATATCAGACTAAAGATGTATTTAATACGAGATCCAGCTATATAATTGTAATGAGGCAGAAACTCAGATAGGGCAGAAACCGAGTAGGTGATTATACTTCATAAGTTCTTGTTTTCATGCTATTTAGACTCCACCCACTTTGCAGACGACATAAACACAAGTAAACAAACTGTCTGTCAACGTCCGGCGATCGCTAATGTAATGCCAACATTCGGTGAAATTTAATCTATCTTTTTTGACATGCAAAAATGGGTGGAGCTTAACATGTAAACATCAACTGCTGAGATCGACCATGTGCGATGCCATAGCAACGCAGCGGTGATTGACAGGAAATGTGCAGTTTCGCCGACAGATGGCGAAGAATACCCGACGCTAACATCGTTTGCCGAGTTCAAGCAGATGAAAACAACCACATTTCAGATAAACACAATGGTGAAAATATACTTTAACATGATCAACCGTGCTATTTACTACGTAGATGAAAAGGTAATCTTTCAAACGGTACCAAGATTTTTGGGATTGGATGAATCGTAAGTTTGCTAGCGACCGCTGAATTGAGTGATTTTGGACATGTCCCGAGTTGGTTCATTTTTCGCTCGCTTATCTATTTTTGTTATTATTTATAGTTTAGTTGATTGTGAACACTACTGAACAGTATTTTACTTGGGATTTTAATGCACAAATAAAATTATTTGATTATAAAGACTGCTGAACAGCATTTTATTTTATAAATAAAGTCATAAAAGTTATAACTTCCTGTGTTGTCTTCTCAGAGTGTAATGCTGCCCCCTCTGTTAAAGGCTTCTATCTGTCCATCTGTCAGTCTGATTCAGATCTTTGCTTGACTTTGTTTACCTTTAATTAATTTCCCCCTACCAATATGGTTGCAGGCACCTATATCCCACGCAAGGAGGTGGTCGTGGACGAGACGATCCGTGCGACGGTTGTGCGCCCCAACCAGGCAATCAAGCTTAGGGCGAGTAAAGAGTGTCTGGACAAGGAGGGGGTGGCGAGGGTGACAGGGGAGGAGTGGCTGTGGAAGAAGACGGGGGCGTATTTACCGGGGGCATATGAGGAGGTCGTCGAACTCGTCAATGCCTACGTGCTCACGGAGAAGGTATGATCTTGATCTTGTCATTAAGCAAAGTTTGTTATAATTATGTTGTTGTTAATTGTTTCATAATTTTTTTTTATATTCGCACATGATTTAGCCAATCATTAATCAGGTTTTGTTATATTTAGATTTGTAGCATGTGAACAGAAGTATGAATAATAATTTTATTTTAACAAATTATAAAGTTAATTTAGTGTAATTTTTTCTTTGAATTTTAGTGGATTTATTCAAAAACAGCTGAGTTTGTTTGATGATTTCACCAAAACTAAATAAAGAGATTGTACAAATGAGCTAGCATGCCATGGTGGATCACATCTGCACAAGAAAAGTTTGTTTTAATAAAAAAAATTATTGAATGATTGAGCTTTTTATTAGAATCAAGCACCATATTGGTTGGGGTGCTTACAGCTTAATCATCTGGCAGAAAGAAGTGTTCAGTGATTCATTGATTATAATTTTTTGTCAAAGCAAGAGTTGCATTTTATGTGTTTGTTTTTCCCCCGTTTAGAAAGCGATGCACTTGAGGTCACTGCGCACTTTCACTGATGACTTTGGAGTAGTGAGAAAGAACGGAGAGGAATGGCTCATTAAAATGTCAGACACAGAAATGCACATTCCAAGTGTCTATGAGGAGGTGAGTTGTTAAAAACTTTCTCAAATCATTATGGGTCAAGTTTATTACTTCTGGTCTATAAGCTATGCATGTTAACTTGTTTGTAGTTAAACATTAACCTGTTTGGCAGATGCCTGAATCTCTGTCAAGCACGTGTTCCGTTTTAACATTTTGGTTCTGTTAGGATTCCATCAATGTGAAAACACTTATTTTCACATGAGCATCTATGATGTCATGACTCTAACATGTGACAACAGGTGTCACTGCAATATCTACTTCCTGTTGCAGGTTGTGGGTGTGATTCCCATCACGACTCTCACCAATCGGCAGTACTGTGTCATCTTGGACCCGGTCGACAAGGAGGGTCACCCCCAGTTGGGGCGTAAGAAACTGGTCAAAGGGGAGAAGTCGTTTTTCATTATGCCCTGCGAGAAACTGGAGAAGGGCATCCAGAACATCTACGTGCTTGGGGAGGAGGAGGGGCTCATTCTGAGGGCATGCGAAACCTTCAAGGACGGGGTAAGTTTTTGTCTCCCTGTGTTGTAGACTTGCCAGGTTGTACTGATTTTTTACAGATAAAATACAGATTTTTGGGAGGAATAGAGGCGGGTATCCAGGTTTAATACCATTGTTGTTATCCTCTTGTTTCTCCGTCATCATGGGTGAGGCCGACCTCGATTTTGTTCTTTGATTTCAGTTATCTTTTTTCTCCTTTTCCCTCACTGATCTTGCACTGCTCTCTCCATCAACTGTCTCCATTCCCCCCGCCTTTCACTCTCCACTCATCTTCCAATCTCCAAGTCTCTCTTTACACTCTCCTATTGCAGTCTAGGTCTTCATCGCCTCCTTTTCCCCTCCACTCTCCGGGCATCTCTGCCAGCCGTTCTCCTCCCATTTTCTCCACATGCCCAGCCCACTTCAGTCGACCCCTCACCAGCTTCTTAAAGCTTTCTGATTTGCTTCAAATTTAAAAAATCTTTCTAAAGTACGAACTTTTCTTGTATTCGTCAAACAAGTATAAAATGAATGATAAACTAGCTTATATCAGTCGAAGATGCAGGCAGATTTCCCACAAAACACTGCAGATTAATTCAACTATAAAATTGTCTTAAACTATACCTACCTTCCATAAAAACGTCAAGAAGTATCTGTCCAAAATTGCATATCCACAATAAATCTTTAATGGTCAGTTCCCCTAATGATGACTAATGCACGTCACTACTGCCTAATGATCTACTGCCTAATGATTCTTGTTTGTTGCTCCTTTGAGGTACCTGAGGATGTAGACGCAACAGAGGTTCGCCATTATTACAATTATTACTTCTTGAAGGCATTTCATAGGAAGCCGAGTAATTGGTGGAAAATCTGCTAATTCACACTTGGTTGATCAGTGCACTGTATAAATAAAATTACACACAAAAAGTTTAAACTATTATAAGTTGTACAGTACAGTACAATTAAAATTCACAAATAAATACATTATAAATAAATAAAAAAACAGTTTTTATTTGTCAGTTTTGTGTTTGTCAAGACATTGATATAACAATGATTTTGACCCTCAGTGAAGTTGGCTCATTGCATTTAGCCTACATTAAATTTGGCCCAATGATTTGTGTCTGGTACGAACCCTAAAACTGTTAAAAACAGCTCATGCAATAGAGAAATAAAAAATGAAGGTGTTACATTTTTTCGGAGGGTTCATAGGTGAACCTCTGAAAATGTGATGTCTGAGGTGCAAGCCTTCTAGGAGGAAAACGTTAACATATTTCCACGTATACATATATTACATGCACTGGCTTGATTATACTTGCATCATTTTTTGGACGGCATATCCGAGTGTGTTCGAGATGAACACTCTCCACTACATTATTTTGACTTATTTATGATAGTTAACGTTATTTTACCAATAATTTTATCACATACTATTTTATAAAAAATGTTTTACTAAATTATTAAATTACTTATTATTATTAATCATATATATATATATGTATACATTTATTTATTGATTAGTATTATTGATATATAATTTTTGTGCTGTAGTAGTGTTTTAACATTCTTATTACTATCACCTAATATATTGATTTAGACCATTTTAATGCTGTTTTTTATTTTAAATTAGTCTTATTATGAGTACCGGGTAGTAATTTTAATACATTATTATTTTTAAAATTCTACATTATTTTATGTATTTTAACATATTGTGAAGCGCTATGAAAAAATATCGATCTGGTGCTGTTTCAAATAAATATATTCTATTATGTCCCATAGGCGATCGAGAGGAAGCCAGGCGATCGGTGGATGATCCGTGGTCCAACGGAGTACGTCCCCTCAGTCGAGGTGGAGGTGTTGACAAGGCAGAAAGCAATCCCATTGGACGAGAATGAGGGCATCTACGTGCGCAACATCAAGACGGGCAAAGTTCGGGCAATCACGGGCGAGACCTACATGTTGAACCAGGATGAAGAACAGTGGTCCAAGGAGCTACTCCCGGGGGTGGAATCCCTCTTGGAGATGGAGAGAGATGCCCTGGCAGACCGCGCCCTCCGTGGCAAGGCGGGGGGCGATACCAAGGCACGAGACAAGACAAAGGTCGTGACCTTCCGTGTGCCCCACAATGCAGCGGTGCAGATCTACGATTACAAAGAGAAAAAGGCTCGGTAGGTGTCTTAGGTACAATCAGAACTTTTGTGTTTACTGCTGTTTATATGTTTCAGTATTAAAATCAAATGTAACAAATGTTTTCAAGTTGGTAATAATTAGCTAAATATCATTGTCAGATTCAGCTTTTAGTGGACCTGATACTAATGTAATATTTATAACTTACAACGAAACTTGCATTTGTTATTAAAAATACAAAGAGTTCAAAAGTCAAATTTTCTATAAAAATACTGTTCATAATCGTATACAAATGAAACAGATTTCTTGACCAGTTAGGAATTTACCAAATGAAATACAGATGTGTAAAATCTATATATATCAGATATTAGTTGTGGCAGGAGTCATGTGATACGTTAAAGGGAGATTTTACTTTTGATTTTACATTAGATTTTATCATAAAATCATGTTATACATGTTATAAACTATACATATTATAGCGAACCGACCGCCAAAGTGTGTTTAATGAAAATAAATGTGTTGAAATTGAAACTGATACTCAGAGGTCGCGTACCAAACGTGATTTATTGTTTGAGTATCTGTTCTAATAATAATAATTATGTATTTATTAAGCGTTAAATCCCTCTTAACGGATCGACGCACTGTACAGCAAAGTAAATGTATATTAAAAATGCAGAAATAAATAAATCGTTGAATAAAAATATTTTTAAAAATATATAAAATAAACATGTTCTGTTCTGCTCCAGCGTTGTGTTTGGGCCGGAGCTGGTCATGCTCTACCCAGAGGAGCAGTTCACACAGCTGGCGCTCTCTGGTGGCAAGCCAAAGAAGCCCAACATGATCCGGTCTCTGTGCCTACTGCTCGGCCCTGATTTCTGCACCGACGTGATCACTGTGGAAACGGCCGACCACGCCAGGCTGCAACTTCAGCTCTCATACAACTGGTAATTCCTGATTCTGTCTTAGTGTTGGTCACGTATGTATCAGTTGACAAAGTCCCAATAAATGTTTTATGCTTAGCCACTGTCAATGACGGTTTGGTCATCACCACGTGTCGCAGGGAAAATAAATTGCTACCGTAACGCCACCTGTTGTCACTGCATTGGCATGGTGGTTTGAACGCAATGCGTTTTGGGGAATTACACCTTGGCAACGTATGTTATGTACTTTGAGTTGTGTCACTTTATATCATTATAAGACTAGGCATTATTTTTGTGTTGATCAGATTAAAGCGGATAGATATCGTCTCCCTGTTGTTAGTTGTCTTGGCAGGTTTTTGTTTGTAAACAATTTTATTTTAATACTGAAGTCTATATGTTTATGAGTCTTAATTGTTTATAATTGCACATTATTAATTCTTCTTGTCATTGTTGCTTTTCCATTGTTGCATTTTGTTATCATTTCACAAAAATGTTGAAGACTTGTTTTTTGAAAAAATACAGGTATTCTCACAGCATTAGCATATCAAGATCTGTTTGCATGTGCAAAGGAAAAACACAGTCTTATTTGTGTAAACATTTTTGTGTGCAGGCATTTTGACACAGTGGGCATTGAGAAGTCAGCTGAAACTGCGGCACAGTTGTTCAGTGTGCCTGACTTCGTTGGTGACGCATGCAAGGCGATCGCGTCACGCGTGCGAGGTGCTGTAGCCAGTGTACAGTTCGACGACTTCCACAAGGTAAGGTTTCAAGTTTGTTCATTCAGATATTCTCCATTGGCAGCTAAGTGAATAAGTTTAAAATGAAATTGACACATGACAAATTATGGATTCTCAATACACCCTTTGCTCCAGTGGCTTATTTATGGGGTTTGGTGCGTCATGGCAATTTCTTTATGTATAACCAGTTATGCCGCTATATTTTAGCATGGACGGCTAACGTGTAACTAAGATTGGGCATACCTTCAGAGATTTTAGATGCAACACTATTTATTTCCACCATAATATTATTTGAAGTTTATAACCTTAGATGACAGTGTTGTTAGATGTGGGAACCAAGAAATATAGTAACAGACATATTATTTATATAAGTAATGTTCTTTTTCTTTCATTTAATTACAAAAAAATTATACTAAAACCTATCAGCATCCTGATTTATCGCTCAAAGGACCTTTTTAGACCGTCACTGTCAATTCCACAGTAAGGACCCAAAACCTTCTTTGAGAAACGAATCAGGATTCTGAGCGATATCTACATTTTTTCAAAATGAATAACAATCCACCTACATACTGATATTGAACAAATTATTAAAAATATTGTTAAGTATTTTAAAAATATATATATAGATATATGAAAATTTAAAATTGCAACAAATTGGGATATTTAAAATATTTTAAAAATATGTTTATATCTTTCAGAACTCGGCGAAGATCATCCGGTCATCTGTGTTTGGGTTTGACGAGAACATGAAAGTGCGAGACACATTCGTCTTCCCACAGAACAGACTCATTGTGACAAGTATTGACATCCAAGCCGTGGAGCCAGTCGACCAACGCACGCGCGACTCCCTCCAGAAGTCAGTCCAACTCGCCATCGAAATCACGACAAACTCGCAGGAGGCTACTGCCAGGTGGGCGATAATTCTACAATGTTTGATTGCCGAATTGGCGATAAATTCCTATACTTTGTGGTTGTTATATTTGAAAAATGTAAAATTTTCGTAATACTTATTGAGTGTTGCTTTCAGAGTTTCTCGCAGTTCATCACAACATCATTAATTTTACATAGTTCTCATATTTTTTTTACAAATTTCCACAAAAAATTTCTTATTGATTACCACCTTAATTTGCTGAATTTGCAATATATTTCCAGTATTTTAATTTGCGGGGTCATGTATTTGAAAAACGCAACATTTTTGTAGTTATTGTTGAGTTTTGCTTGCAGAGTTTCTTGCATATCGTCACTACAATTATTTTTTCACAAACCACATGGATAAGGTTGTGATTATGGTGTGGGGTGAGACACATCATATTCAGATCAGTGAAATCAGCAAAGTTTGTGATGAAATATTGGTAATTTATGTTGAATGAATCAGTAGCATGCGCTATCTAAAATAATGTTGTATTCAACAACAAATATTCCTACATTATTTCAATATTTTTTATTCATGAATCCTTATATCTCCTATAAATGATGATACAAAAATGAATAGGCACACTGAATATGGTTACTATTGATACATCTCATATTATCACTATCTCCACCCCATTAAATAATGACTGCGCTCTACCATCTGACTTCAGACACGAGGCAGAGCGTCTGGAACAGGAGGCAAAGGGTCGACTGGAACGTCAGAAGCTCTCTGATGAGGCAGAGGCTGAGAAGTCACGGGCAGAGCTTCTGTTGCTGCAGGCAAACAGTGCTGCTGTCGAGAGTACGGGTCAGGCAAAGGCCGAGGCACAATCTCGGGCTGAGGCCGCTCACATCGAGGGAGAGGCAGCCGTAGAACAGGCCAAGCTCAAAGGAATGGCCGCCACCATTGAGGCTGTAAGTCCAGACTTACTTTTTGTTCCCAGATTATTTTAGCAAGCATTGAAACTAAGGCACCTCAAATCTATTTTAACCTGACTTATCCTCCCTAGCTGCCACCATTGAAGCGGTGAGATGTCTACATTCACTGCTTCCTCTTATCATTGATCACCTCATTCTGAATAATTTATGTTCCCAGAGATGGAAACATTTATTTGAACTATGGTTTTCTCGGCTGTTGCCCATTCTTTAGATAGACACATTGTGTGTAAAATAGGTAAATGTGCAAAATAGGTAAATGTGCAACTTGTCATGGACTCAATCACTGAACTCCCATTGGAGTTGATATCTTGACACAAGGAATCTGCCAGTTATTGAAGCAGAAGTTATCATTCGGTCAGCAGAAACCTATCATTTTATTAGAGTTGATATCTTGACACAAGGGGTCTGCCAATTATTGAAGCAGAAGTTATCATTCGGTCAGCAGAAACCTATCATTTTATTAGAGTTGATATCTTGACACAAGGGGTCTGCCAATTATTGAAGCAGAAGTTATCATTCGGTCAGCAGAAACCTATCATTTTATTAGAGTTGATATCTTGACACAAGGGGTCTGCCAATTGTTGAAGCAGAAGTTATCATTCGGTCAGCAGAAACCTATCATTTTTATTAGAGTTGATATCTTGACACAAGGGGTCTGCCAATTATTGAAGCAGAAGTTATCATTCGGTCAGCAGAAACCTATCATTTTATTAGAGTTGATATCTTGACACCTGTTTTTATTTTATTTTAATCTTGCTTATCTTATTCACCATTTTATTCATTTTTGACAACTTTAAAATAAGATACTGAATTGAGACTGCCTAAACTGCTTTGACATGCCTCGGGTCTAGATTGGGACCAATTTATGTCAATCCATCGTCATGACTTTGCTGTCTCTGTTGCCAGGAGAGTGAGTTGAACCGACTGACCCAGGCACGTGAGGCGGAACTCAAATACTTGCGGGAACAGAACGACATGGAGATCAACAAGACACGCAACATGGCCGAGATTGAGACAACCAAGTTCAAGGACATGGTCAATGCCATTGGCGCGGACACGATTCAGGCGATCGCAGCCGCAGGACCAGATATGCAGGTAGGTGATCGGGTGAAATCACCAAGATGGTGTTGGGATGACTATGAAATAGCTCGTTTTAACACTTAGTATTTCAAGTTACATTTTTATATTTAAAAGATCAGAGCATTTATTTTCTGGTGCATGTGGTAATGTCAGATTGTCAATGTGGTGACGTAACGCAGCAGGGATGTTCTGATGTCCACGCAGATGCAGTAATTTATCCAAAAAATGATATAACAAAATGTAAATTATGTGACACATAGAAAACTTAATTTCATATGTACTTTTCTATGTTAGACAATTATTATTTACCATGTGCCACCCACTACCAAACTACCGTTCAATCTATTTTCATCTACCATTGACACACGGTACAATACACCCAGTGACACACTTCTATTTTCCACTTTTGTTATTCCACTAGTTACTTATTACAGTATTACAAATAAATTAACTTAAAATGTTTCTGTTATTATATTCAATAATGTATTTTCAGGTGAAACTGCTGAAATCACTGGGGCTAAAGACGACCCTCATCACAGACGGCAATTCCCCCATCAATCTCTTCAACACAGCCTCGGGCCTGATAGGGGGACATGTAATGCCCTCCAGGCACCACCACGACTCGAATGCTGACTTTGAAGAGTGAGTCAATCCAGAAAGAATTTGACGAAAAAAACTGATATATTTACAGAAATGAACCTTGTGATAATGTGGAAGTGTATTTGCCTGTTTTTGCACATTTTATTGTTAACACATTTAGTGCTCATCATTTACACATTACAGAAAAAAGTGTTATTAAAGTGGGTGGCTGGCCTTTTTAGAGGTGGTAAAGCATTAGCCTAGAAATATATTTACGTTTTCAGTAAATTTGAACATGATCATGTTAACATTGTTAATAAATATTTGTACTACTTTGCATTCCGAGTTACTAACAGTACAATATATTGTTGTTGTTTAATGTATTAATTAATGTGTTGTTATGTGCATCATTTGTTGAATCACAAACAACTACTAACTTTAAGGAATTTGCTTTAATGTACTGCATGTGTACATTATATAATATTTACAATGGGTCCTACACTTTTCAAAGTCACCTGTGAGAACAGTGCAAATACTCGCCCCAATTTGAAGACAGATAAACAACTAATGACCGGTTCGCTCATTAGCACGGGCAGCTGAGCGGTATTGTGTATTCGAATAATTGCTTCTGCTTCATAAACACTGCATGTAACACGAGCCACGGTTGGTTGAAATTAGTTTTATTATGACCACCTGACCTGCCACCAACCACTGATCTAGCGAACGATTTCATAGGCTGAGCTTAAATTCGGAATTTCGCAAAGCAATCAGCCAGAGGTACTGCTGGCTGGCACTAAAGTAATCAGCAGCAGCGACCCCTGGCGCGCGAGGATTCCTTATGGTGTCGTTTGTGGTGTTGAAAAATATCGGTTGAATAGTTAAGTGTCTAAGATGAGTTTATAATAGAATATTTCTACATGTATGTTTGTATAAGTGCATATTTATATATATGAATAAAAAGGCTGCTTACATATGAATATAAAGGATGAATATAATGTGATAGCAATGTTCTCTGCGTGATAAGCAATGGTCCACTTAAACTTTGAACAGATGTGCATGTTACAACAATACATTGGTGTCATGTCATGAATGTTTAGTGGTTAGAGATGCGATGAAATAAAATATTCCAGACAGTTTCCTTGTGTTCTTAATGTTCCTTAAAAAGTAATTAATTAACAACACAACATTTAACAAACAACACTATTATTATTCACATAGGCCTCTACCACTGGTGTTCAAACTGAAATGTATTTGTGATTTCTTTATGAAACTATGAGAACATTGATGGCAGTAATGTAATAAGAACTCGTCTGTCTATTTTGGCCATGCAGAGACTGTCTAACAGTTGCTACAGAAACTGCAGGAAACTGATTCGCATGACTTCTTTGCAACACAACAATGAACCAGAATAGCTTCCTTTGTACTGCTAAGCCTCTAATTGGTAACTGCTAACAGTTGGATAGATGTTTGGTGAAGGCACAATGAAGACATTGTGTGAAAGGGAGTCGGTGAGCCACAGCCAATCTGGTTGTGTCTCAGCCACCTCAAGACTGGTGTGGGCCGCAGAGTCCTCAAGCAGGAGTGGGGGTACAGCTCGTACAGAATATGACAATGGAGAGAACCCGCCAACGGAACAACTCTTAGAATGCCCTCTCCTTCCAGTGCCTTAAATACAAACTTGTATTCTTATGAGCTCATCAGTCCAATTTTACATTTTGCTCCATAACAGTGATCTTGTGCACTGGAAAATGTCCACACCAGGAGGCGCCACCTTTATCTCGGTGACAATGAGCTCATGAAGTGATCCACAGGTGATCTTATGAGCTCATTATCTCAGTGAAGTGGTCCACAGACGATCTTATGAGCTCATTATCTCGGTGACAATGAGCTCATGAAGTGGTCCATAGATGATCTTATGAGTTATTATCTCGGTGAAGTGGTCCACAGATGATCTTATGAGCTCATTATCTCAGTGAAGTGGTCAACAGATGATCTGGCAACTTTCAACTCCTGGGCCAGTGTGTGCTGGTGGCAAAGTGGGTTACCAGGTAGCATCATTTTGTAACACACATCACCATGTCAAGTCATTAGTTATATTATGTTAGATTATTTAATGATATTAATAAGTAAAATAATACTTAGAGTAATTTATTTATAACCCGACTGGTAAAAGATATTCACTCCTCACAATAGCGGATCATGGCAAAACAGTTTGTTTTACAATTTATTACAATTACCTGGGGTAATGGAGACAGGAACCAAAGACAACATGCCTGTCATGTCAGTTACAACAAGTTACAAACGTAGCTTACATCATAACAACATGACACGGCTTGTGAAAATAACACAAAGAAAAAAGTTAAAGCCAGTCAAGATATTTGGGAAAATAAACCAGCTTTATTATGAAAACTGTTTTCATAATTCATGTGTCATTTCAGTATATGACAAACTTGTTAACTTTAACAATAAAGAAAACTTCCACATTCGTGGTTCACAAACAACCTGTCTAGAAGACTGGTTATAGCAATTAACTTTGCACTATTCCTTTTACTGGACTACAAGATATTTAACAAAATGGTTTCGTAAAGTTGAGCAAGAAAGTATATTGTGAAATGTATGATGCAGTTTAATAAGAAAATACACACTTCCTGTTCCATGTTCTTGTGGTATAGAACCAAGTTGGGTATTCAAGCAAAGCATCCAAAATAATACTTGATTTCTGAAATGTTCTGTTGTCCCTTCATGACATTCAGAACATCATGCTTGCACACCCACACACCACTGCCAACTACTTAACAATTCTGTGTATATATCACTTGGCTGACGGAGGGCAATACCTCTGTTTACTATTTTGCGTATACAAAAAAACAATTACATAATTTGCAACTGATGGTTTCAGTCACCAACATAAGCAGGTATACCATATAAAGGATATAAACCATATACACACACATATAAAGCATGTCAACGAAACAAATAATTTTCATTTAAAGATTTTAATCACATCAGTTTCAAATGTAAATTGACATAACATGAGACACTGCTCAAACAGAGATCATGCAAACACAACGATGGAATGTTTCTGCACATCCATACAGCCAGGGCTTGTCGATTACATCATTACACTGGCATGTCGATCGACTATCAAAACACAGTCGGCATGTTAACCAATCACACTACGACCTTTCACAATTAGGCATATTGGTTTTGGGACAGTCGCAATAACACCATTGGTTAAATTGTACGGTTGGGTAATTATGGGGATTTCTTGGAATTGTTCTTTGATGCTGGGCATGCAACTGTTGCCACAATCAAGACTGACAAAGATAGCAAGTGGGCTGAAGTACAACTGATTCATCAAATGTCTGTCCATTGCGTAGGATAGATGCCTGGAGTAGTGTAATACACCATCCTTGGCTTGATAGGTTTCTGTAGCGTTATGAAGGCAAGACAAACGCATCCCTGGAATGTTTCTCCAGTTGCATAGTTAGACACACAAGTGTCAACTCTGGCTCTCTCCAGACTGCCACCTACTTGCGATCGGGCAGTGCCCCCCACATGTCCGCCCTCTCCTGTTTACCCTCGGGGGTGTCAGTGTAGTCGAGAGCATCTGCCTGCCACATCCCCACCCCTCTCAGACTCATGGAGTCTGCGAACTTGTACTTCAGCCGGAGACTTTGAGGGTCGTCATACCAAACCTGGTACACATCTCCGCTGCCTTTATGCTGCAAAAGCACAAACATTATTGGTAAAGCAAACTACCAGTATTTAAGCATGCATTTAATATCAAATTTTATACAACATTCACATCTCTGTTGTAGGCCTACTGCTATATAACAACATTTATTGTTTTACTAGGATATTATTTTATTGTTTATTCATTAATATTTTATTGTTTATAATTTTGTTATTATTTCCTATTTAAATATAACTGTTGACAATTTTTGATTATATATATATATATACATACTTGAATATGTACATTTTTATAGTTTCCTTCAATAGAGGTTTGTCCATTTTATCCACACAATATTAACATTACATAAGCGTTATTGTGACTGAAAAGTGCAAAAAATGCAATATTTGATCAGAAATACATCACATTTCTATTTGATCTATTCCTGAAATTGATTAATTAATGCTACAAGAGTATAACAATTCAATTTCAAAAGCTATCCACCTTGTATGAGAAATATGGAGATTGTGAGGGAACATCCCACAGTCGGCCTGTGAATGACGTGTTCAGAAGTTGCCCCTTGATGACTGCATAGTTCAGCTGGGACCCGTCGGCATCACTGCAGGGGGCTCCACGGAACGGAACCTTCTTCAGAAGGCACTTGTTATCCTAACAAGTCAAAATGTCACAAACACAGGTATGAATCATTTTCATTTTATATTTGATTTAGATGTGGCTCTCACATGGCAAGTAGAAGTAACACTTTTTCTTCCATTTTTAGGGAATCTACAAATCTACTGCTTTTGACACAAAATCTACCACCAAACCACAATCTAAAAGTTAAAAAGTACTGTGCTCATTTTTTTAAATCCATTTATACAGCTAGCCAACATTTCATATAAAAATGCCCTGGAATTAGGTAAATAAAGCAAAAAACTTAAACCATTCCACCATGTGTCAAACCCCTTCTATGTCACAGTTGGTGCTCTCCTGTTTATATTGATGTCACATTGTGAAAACTGGTGGATCTACCACTTTTGTGCAGTGTGACTTGGCACCTCTGTCTGTTTATCTTAACATTAAAACATTGTGGAGTCTTTGTTCACCTGTTATTAGACATCCTCGTAACAGCCTTAACTGTAAAAGCTTGAGATTAGAACCAATCTTGTCTGTTGTGCTTCATAAACTCACAAACCTTTGTGTAGTGAAGACACTTGTAGTTGTAGCCATACCAGGGTAGTCCTAGAACCAGTTTATCAGCTGGTATTCCCAGCTGAAGAAACTTCTTCAAACCTGTAATAAGCAGAAATGAGAACTTGCAGTTGGAAACAGGCTGGTAATATAGCAATAATTAATACATTTACACTAAATATTACTCTTTCATGCCTTATGTGTAAGTATGCTTAAAACTAAAGTAAATATTACTCTTTCATGCCTTACGTGTAAGTACACTTAAAACTAAAGTAAATATTACTCTTTCATGCCTTACATGTAAGTACGCTTAAAACTAAAGTAATTATTACTTTCATGCCTTACATGTAAGTACGCTTAAAACTAAAGTAATTATTACTCTTTCATGCCTTACGTGCAAGTACGCTTAAAACTAAAGTAATTATTATGCTTTCATGCCTTACGTGTAAGTACGCTTAAAACTAAAGTAAATGCCATTAAGGAAAACAGGATAACTAAGGCAATGAGAAGTTCCAATGTCTTATCATGTCCTTCACAATTTGTAGACAAGCTGCAATGTGTTGTTTGCTTCTGAAAATTGAAAGTCTTGTAAAAGGTGTAATGGGCAGGCCAGATGGCATGTGTCAATGAATGAAAAACACAGAAAACGTCAAGAGGCAGACACAAGAGAGAATGAAACCTACAGTAAACGGCTACATAATGGACTTGAAAAGGCACATACGTTAAAACAAGTCTGCCTGTTCCTCAGTTTTAATATAATAGTTGACAACTATAATGGGCACTGCACTACATGCTGAGTGTTGCCATCTAGCAACATACCGGCGCTGGTTTGGTTAACCGCTGAATTAGCCCACGCAATACACTCTCCAAATATCTGGCTCCGTTCATCATATGCCATAACAATAGCAAAGTCGGCAACCTGAGCGAGGTTGAAGTAGTCATAGCAACGGATGTCTACGCATTCAGGTGACCACGCGATATCGACACTCACCTGAAAGACATGAGCACTGGCCTGTGAAAAGGTATTGTTAATGTTTTATTCATTGTATGGCCAGTTTTTTAAAGGCGATGTACCGTGATTTTCATTCACTGATCTCTTGGCATGCCAAATATAAAAGTCTAATAACTATCAGTGTCAAAATGTGCAGCTGTAAAAACTGTCATCACTCAAACTGAAAAAGACAACAACATTTGGTAAGCGAGGAGGATCAGTTCATTATCGTTCCTACATTTTCCAACTATTGTAATTATTTATGTAATTTAGGCATAATTTGAAATAAGTCAAGAACATTGAGGCATTTTAGTGATACAAAACATCATTATGAGCTCTCAATGATTCAGCCAATGAAAATCACTTTACACTGCCTTTAAGAGACCATCAAAAAACCCACCCTGT
The DNA here is from genome assembly GCA_963995525.1 of Escarpia spicata. Lineage (NCBI taxonomy): Eukaryota > Metazoa > Annelida > Polychaeta > Sabellida > Siboglinidae > Escarpia > Escarpia spicata. Next base: position 10,615,335 of record OZ023212.1, read on the forward strand.
GCCGTCTGGTTTAAGGGGCTGTTGGCCCATGCCCGTGAAGACCCAGACTCGTCATAAGCCATAATGAACATGAAATCAACAATGTCGGCAAATGCCCGGTAGTCATAGCGTCTGTAGCCATCAGGAAGGTAGGGAATGGCAAAGGTGACCTACAGCAATATTACACAGCTGTTTTAGAACATTTTCATAGTAAATACGAACATGCAACACCACTGATAGCACATTAAACTGGAAATTGGTTACATTTATTGTAAACAATCTAATTATTAAGGTCACCCTTGGAAATGTAACAGAATTACTTGAATAGTGAGCTGAGCATATTGGTAGGACTAATTTCCTATGACTTACTGTTACAGGAATATTTTCGGACTGTGCTATGATGACCATAATTCATAACTGTGAAGTGGAGTATGATATCACTGAGGTGACCATTTGATAGTGGATGTTTCCACAATTGTTGTTTCTTTAATTAATAAATTAAATATAATTAACTTGGCCTATTTCACTGTATGCTGGAGTTGTTTTTATTTTGCATAAAGCAAGGTTTTATTATATATTTATAATAATGACAATTGTCAATATAAAATAACCACCCGAGTCGTTTTTTCATTAATAGACACTACTCGTTGTAAACATGCTTGCTTGGCTTATTATACTTGACTGAATCATACATTCTATAGGCAATTTAGATGGTGGGTCTTTTTCTGCATTTCTCAAACTAAACTTACTGCACCATTTGCTAGCCTGTTAACAAGTCATTCCATGTCACCTGGGGCTTCTTGTAGCGACTGTGAAGAGCATTTGAGAGTTCCTTCACGAGGGATGTCAATGCATCCCGCAACTTGGGCTGATCTTTGCTGATTCCTTTCTCATAATCAACATTGAGACCATCGAGGAAGTTGTTCTCGACATAGTTCATTTGCTCAAGCACCCAACGATGGCGGTCAGCTGCATCAGTCAGGTTCCCCTTCGTAAAGTCCACTGTAAACATAATTACAAAAAACAGCTATAATTAAGTAATAACTAATTATGCACATGACACCGATGATGAATATGGCAGAGAACATCTTTAACTGTTCTGCCAAATCTTATTTACAATTTATATAACCAGAAGGCTGCTGCATAACATATACCGAGGGTATATCATATGAGACTAAATTACTACATATTAACATGCAATAAAAATTAGCAAACCATTGTATTTTACATTGTCAAAGGTGTGACAATGTATTATAGACCACAGCATTATATTTATGATAACACTATCTTTTTGTTATTGTAGTAGTAGTAGTAGTATTTTATTAGAGTCTCACTCCACGTATACATGCATTAAAATACAAAACAAATAAATATATTACATTCAAAGTTAGCACTGTATACAAAGACCACTCAAAAAGAGTTATGAGAGACTTGTAAAAACAAAAATGTACAAATAAAAACAGTATTAATTTAATAAACACGTGCTATTATTTTGTTGTATTGTGTAATCTTGTGTGCAGTATTTTTTGGAGGATGCTGGCAGTTTTACTTATTATATCGTCATTACTCAATAAATATACAAATTTATCTTGATCATTCATACTGGAAAAAGCTGGATCATTAATTGTTGCATAGCCTATTAGTTCTTTTCGTTCGTTAAAATATAAAGAGCATTTCATTAAAACGTGAAACTCATTTTCTATTTAATTCGTGCAATTATAACACGTCCTAGCTTCAGGTGGGGGTAATTTCGTTCAAAACGTCCAGTTTCAATTCTGATTGGTGCCACGGCACATCAAAATTTTGCAATTGCTGATCGATTACTTCTAGGCATAATTTTCTTAACATAATGCTCAGTTACAAATTTTTTGTTGAACTGTTTATGAGTTCTTAGTTTATTTCTACTACCATTTCTGCCCTCTTCTCTATTTATAATATAAAGCCATTGCTGTTCCTGTAATACAGACAGGCAAACATCTGTGTGTTCTATTATAGCTTTTGCATTAACATGGTCTCTTATATTAGTAAGAGTATGCATATTTAAGTCATTATAACGATGGTATACTAGCCCCAATTTCGTTTCCCACTTACGGCCATTTCCATCATCCATAGAAACACACGTTTTGTCACTCTAGATACATCCATATTGATCAAACGACACCAGAGCCTAGTAACAGATAGCCATTGTTGGTGAGTCGGGGTTTTCCACCCCATTTCACCCTGTACTGCTGCTGATGGGGTATATTTACTCACACCTAGGAAAAATCGACAGGCCCTATTATGTATGCTATTTATGACCGAATATTCCTTTGTACCCCACACAGCAGAACCATAGTTAATAATGGAGAGCAACAAACTATCGTATAGTTTTGTAAAACAGTTAAAAGGCATTCCTCCATTACACTTTGTCTTAGCCATTAACAAACCCAGAGCTCTGTTCGCCGCAGTAGCTACTGCTTTTACCATCACCTTATAATCAAGATATTCAGTTAAAATCAAACCTAAATATTTATACTTATTTACGATGCATATGCTTTGGTCACCTAGTAGGAAGTCGCAAGTAGTCTCAGATATCGATGGATTACGAAAATGTACAATTTGAGTTTTGTCTTTGTTAATAGACATGCTCCAGTCATTGCACCATTTCCAGATAACATTTAGCAATGTCTGCTGTTCTTCACCTGATTCGGCCAGCACCACAATATCATCTGCGTATGCTAACATTGTAACAATTTCGTTTCCGATCTTAACACCTTTACCCGTGCCTTTCAATTCAGCTGATAAATCGTTTATAAACATATTGAACAAGATAGGTGATATAACACATCCCTGCTTAAGCCCGCATTCAACATTGAACCAGTCAGACTTTAAGTTGTTGACCCTAACACAACATTTGCAATCAACATACTGTATGGACAGTTGTATCTCTCTTGTAAAACCATCAACATATGAATTTAAAATGTTAGTCATATGAAGAGTTTTGTTAATACCCCAAAGATACACAAAACATTGTTTTAATCAAGCATTAAGATATATAGATATTCTTGTTCTTGTTTGCTTAGCCTTGATGGATTGTCTATAGACAGCTCTTTCGTTTGCCAGTCTCCCCACTCGCCAGACGTCTGCTCCCATCCATTCCTCTATGTCCTTCTCCCATTGTCTCCTAGGTCTTCCTCTGCTTCTGCTGCCTTCCACTTTTCCTTCCATTATTCTCTAGAGACTGATGCCATTTCACATGGCCGAAATAACTTAGTTTCTGTTTCTTTACATACCAGGTAGTTCAATAAAGTCCCGCATATAACACCAAGCTCATCTACGATGGATTCATTAGTTCTTCGTTCGGTCCACGAAACTCGTAATATCTTTCTATAACACTTGTTTTCAAATGCATTTATACATTTAGTAATGTTCTTATTTAGAGTCCAGGTTTCGCATCCATACGTAGCCATTGGAAATATGCAGACTCGGATAGTTCGTAGTTTTATATCTTTGTTCGTTGCTTTCCATAGCTTCTTCATCTCCGTCAACTTTTTATTCGCCATTGCCAACCTCCGCTTGATCTCTTTCGTCCCATCTCCATCCGCTTCTATCAGTGACCCAAGATATTCAAAACTTTCCACTCGTTCTATTTCCTCGCCATCTACTGTGACTTCTGATGGTTCTCGACATCTCTTCACATCCATAATCTTAGTCTTCTTTACGTTTAGTTTCAATCCTTTCATCTCGCTGTGCTCTTTAACAGTAGTTATCAGTTTATCCAATCCTTCTTTTGTATAGGATATTAATGCTGTGTCATATCTCAATCTCAATTCATATATCTCCTGTCTATTCACTTTCAGTCCATTAAAATACTTCCTTCTCGTGTCAGTCTCAAACTCTCTCATGATATTCTCTGTGTATAGACTGAATAGATGGGGGGACAACATGCACCCGTCTCACTCCCTTGCCAACTGGGAACCAATCTGTGGTATCACACTCTAATCTCACTGCAGACTGCTGTCCAACATATAAATTTTGGATGTGATGTCATTTTCTGGTCAAATCCCATGTGTGTCAAGGTTTTCCACAGAGTTGTTGATGACTAACATTATTAAAAGCTTTTGAATAATCTATGAAATAGATCCTAAGGTCATGGTTGAATTCTCTGCATTTTTTAATTAACATCTTCAGGTTGAAAATGTTCCTCTTCCAGTATGGAAACCAGCTTATGTTCTGTTGACTTCACATTCTAATTTTGTTGTGATTCTCTTCATTATGATTTTTAGCATAATTTTGCTCACATGGCTGATGGCTGGTATAAGGATGGCTCGTTTCCAGTCCATGGGCCATGTTCCACTTTTCCATATTTTTCTTGCATAATATGTGATAGATATCCACGCCTGCTTCGCCACTTGCTCTTATTAGCTCTGCTGTGATGTCATCAGTGCCAGGTGATTTTCCGTCTTTTAGACTTTCTATTGCCCACTCCACCTCTGAACCAAAGGCTCAAGTTCATCTTCTGGTTCTGTCCTCTCTCTGCCTTCATCCATGTCTACCTCTTCTGTTTCTTCTTTCTTAAACATGCTTTCACAATATTGCTTCCATCTTTCAAGTATGTCATCGCTTTCTGTCAGAGTAATTCCCGTTTCATCTTCCTCGAACATACTGCGACTATCGTTCTTTCTCATACATAGTTCTATCTTTTTATATTTCTTCTTGTCTTCCTAACACATTCGTTTAATCATCTTGCACTTCTCTCTGTATTTCTCATAATAATTCTTGATCCTTTCTTTGTTCTTCTTTAACTCTTTCCTTTCGTCAATCATCTGCAGTGTGTCTTTGCTTATCCATGGTTGTTTCTGCCTCCTCTTTTTAGTGAAGTGTTTGTCAGCTGATTCCATAATGATGTTCTTAATTCCTACTGTCAACTCCTCTGGTTCCTTCCCGTCTGTCTGTAATACTTTGAAACATACCCTCTACCCGGTACCCTTCTGTGATACCACTGATGTCATACCTCACTATCTCTTTCCCTCTCTTCATCTTTCTTAATTTTATCGCAATCTTGGCGCTTAGCAATTCATGGTCAGAGCCACAATCGGCTCCCGGTAATGTCTTTGCATTAAACACAGACATTCTCCATCGTTTTGGTATCAGTATAAAGTCCATTTGATTACTGTTCCGACCATCTGGTGTTGTCCAAGTGTACAGTCTTCTTTGATGTTGTTTGAAGAAAGTATTAGTGATCATCAGTTCATTCTTTATGATAAACTCAACAAGTCTATCTCCTCTCCCATTTCTCTCGCCTAGTCCATATTTCCCGATATTTCCATTTTCTTCTTCGTTTTGACAACTGCCAACTTTTGCATTGAAATCGCCCATCAGTACTACCATGTCTCTCCTGTTTACCTCGTCAACTGTTCGTTGCAGTGCAACATAAAACGTTTCTATTACATCATCGTCTGCCGTGCTCGTTGGTGCATAAATTTGAATACATGTTATATTTGTAGGTTTTGCTTGTATTCGTATGGTAATAATTCTGTCACTGACAGGATTATATCCTAATAGTGCATTTTCAGTTTTCTTTGACAGATAGAACGCAATACCACTCAACCCTGGTTTAGTTGCTCCTGAGTATACAAAATTTTCCTCCTGAATCTGAGCAAAAGTGTCCTTGTCCGGCCAACCTGTGTTCCGCAATCCCTGATATATCTACCCCATATCTTTCTGCTTCCGATGTTACCATTTGTAGTGTCCCATGACTCATTTTTCTGATGTTCCATGTTGCCACACAGATTTTCCCTTTTAGATTTTTGTTGCGGGTTTTACCTCCCACACAGTCGGGCATACTACTGTCATCAGCTCTGGCGTTACTTCCAACATCTCCAAACTCTTCCCCAGTATGTGTCGTCCTATCCAGCCTGGTACATCTAGTTAAAGAGCGTATGACATGATTGTTACTATTTTTGCCATTATTCTAAATGAAAAAACTAAATGTGATTACGTGGTTTTGGTGAATAAAATCTGTGAATAGTTATATTTTAAAGAAGTTTTTCATTACCGTTAGGAAACGAGAACTTTTCTTTCGAGTAGGAGGTTACCCGGAAATGACACAAACAGGGAAGTGTTCTTGTCTGCTGTGTCCACCAAGCCATTGTTTGCATCGTGTCTCGTCAATTTTTGAATGGTTTTTCTTGCTTAATTTCAAATATGCCTAAACATTGTGTTGCAGCCAATAGTTACAATATATCAAAAGACAACGTTAGATTATTTAAATTTCCAAAAGATAGCCTTTATGCCGTAGGTAGATCCAACAGATGAAACACACCCGCGCCTGTTGGAATGGACCGGCGTTTGATAACCAGAGCTGTGTGGTGTGTACGAGTCATTTCACCGATGATTGTTTTGACCAAACTTAAACTTTTCCTTGATTACAAAGTTCAGCATAGACATTGGCTGCAGCGCTCTTGACCTACATTGCCTGATCGACTACTGACCACAGTAGTGATTTACACAGTGCAGATAGTATTCATGTTTTGGGCAGTAGGTGTCTTTTATGAGATTTGTATTTCGTCGTTTTATATTAGTAAGTACTTCACTCAAAATAACTTTTCTAGCAGTCTGTTTTGCAGAAAATTGACATAAATCATTATCGTTTAGAGGCGGTGTTTCCAGGCTTTGCTGGGTTTGCCTTTCTTCCAATTGCCCTCTTCCACTTGACAAGGTCAGAAAATTGACAGAACGGAAAAAAAATGATTGGATGCACGATTTTTGTCCCCACCACTATAAATAATAATCATGCACGGCTTGCTTTTTTTGCAAACTTTCTTTATATAAACACAAAGAACTGTACGTTCCCATGCAGGGATTGTATACCACTACTCATAATTTATTCTAGAATATATTATATAGTTGTGATTATTATGATTCCGTGTTCTGGAGTCAATCGTCTTCGACACTTGAACTGTCCTGCTTAACCATGGCACATTCGCCTGCAACCTCATCCATAGGCAAATGCAGCGTACATCTGTATGGTTCTATTTTTCCTACAGGAATACCACCATGACAATGTATGTTCCTCAGCTACTGAACTTTCTAAAACCTCCTTGATTTTGAATGATAGTTCCAAACTCGAATCAGAATCATCAGATTCATGAGGGCCGATGTCTCCCAGACAGCCCTAGGCCATGGTTGTTGATATAGCTCTCCTCGAAAACTTCCCTCTACTGACATCATAAGATGGCGCGACCGGTTCAGAAGAACCAGGCGAAGTTGCTGTGTATCGTCACATTTAGTCTCGACTATTACAGATATGTGTGTAAAGTCATGGATTTTAATATTGTGAAAGTATCTTATTTGGCTAATAATTACTTATTAAAAACAAACAGAACTTGTAACAATCATGTCATAGGCACTTTAATATTTATAATATTAAACATACTAATCAGAATTCCAAACTGGTGTGTAAAATGTACTGAAATCTGACTTTCAACAGTAACTACCGGTAGATTGCATGATGAATTAGTCAGTCCAATTTTAGTAAGACGAAAAGTCATGTAGTGAATTGATGATAACAACATACCAAGTTTAACAACTTTCACGCCTTGGCTGTGTGCATAGCAGAGGAGACTATCATTGGAGTAGGTGACTGCAATTGTTGTAATCTTCTTCCAGTCATACTTCATCCAATTGTTTGCACTCACAGAGAACACAAACGTCTGCAACAAGACATATTGCTACTATCACAGAAAACAAGCAAGGAAATTAAAACAATGTTTCAACATCTACTACCAGCCGCTGTTTCGTAACTTGGGCAATTTCATTCACCCCACATCACCTGTGTCTTTTGGAAGAGATACGACCTCAGGTATATCTCAAACCTGCCTGCCTTGTTTTTATTTAAAGCTTGTAAATAACTTTTTTGCAAGTTTGTAGGTGTCAGTTGTTCCTATTCAGTGACTGATATATGACTATCGATGCAAGCTCCAGTGACTTATCAAAAGGCAGCAGAAACTGGTAGACAGCAGAAACCATTCCAGTTACTATACAGTTAGTAGCCTAGCTGGCAGATGGCGACACTTGACAATCTTTTAAAGAATTACAAATGGTTAATGTTATATAAAATCATGTCTTGGAGAAAGATACAGGAATCATTGGATACAGTTTGAACAAAACGAGTCACGTGCAGATGATACACTGATATCAGTTGAACATGCATTTTTGTCAAAACAATGCTTATTATACTGATTATTGAAATATAAAAAGTTATATTTTATTTGCACTTAAAATTGCAATCGTGTATGGGTGCATTTGCATAATCTTAATGAGCATTTTTATTTGAATATTTTCAAACACTTGCATTTTCATTATTTCCAAATACTTGCATTTGCATAAGTTCAAAATACTTTTAAAAATAATAATTTAAAACACTTGCGTTTTAATGCGCTCATTCGCATTTGAATCCAAGCCTAACACACACACCCACGAACGCGCAATCACGCACGAACGCACATACACCCACTCGTCAACAAATATGACGTCAAGACTCAATCACTGACTCGGTCAGTCAGTCAGTGTCACCGACAACAGAGCAGTTGTTCCATTACTACTAACTTCTTTCTTGGGGGTGGTGAGAATCGGTTTACACAATTGTGGATCACTGCACGGACATTTCGATGTAGTAGCACCGCCAAACAGTGATGCTGTTTTCAAAAACAACAAAATAACAACTAAAAACTTCATCGCGATAGCGTCTCTTTTGCTTTGCACTGGTTTCCTTCTTCCGCCGTTCCAGTTTATCACATGACATGAAGTCACGTGCCAACTGAAAATGCAATAATTTAATTATAAAAAAATGGCGAAACTACGTAGAAACAATCAGATTAGTTTTACGCATGAGCTCAGAAAAGTCAAACTTGTGGCTGCTATTCACAAATAATATTTTTATAGATAGTAGGCATGGGGAAACATCTCGCACTGAGGACGTCCACATGAGATCACGTTACAGGTGCGAGATTGGAACGAGCAGAACAGGAGAATAAAATGGCAATGAGTAAAAGTTTTCGCATTTACCACAAGCTGGAACCACCATACAGTGTGATTCTGGAAAACAAAAACAATGAAGAGACGTTAATGTTTGAATCGCAGGCCGTCGCTGTGTTGTGTAAGTGGATGCGTGTACGATGCGTCAGTCCGCTGTCAGGGGCTCGGAGTGTGACACTGATCAAACCATCGCTTGTCGATATTGCAGATTACTTCCGTGCGACAATAAATTGAATAACATTGATTCACTCGCTAATGTTTTCATAATGTTTCTAAATTTGTCTATACTGTCTTAGGCAGACAGGTCGCTTAAATTCACTAGTCACAAATGATTGAAATCAGATACTGGACAATGGAGGGGGCGTGTCGGCGTTTCTGTCATCGCATAAAATGGATGAACAACCATGTAAGGATGTTACAAAAAAATATTTGCAACCAATCAAACTGAGTATATTTTTGTTACAAAGGCCAAATGAATACCTTTAAAATGATGCAAATAACATATGTCTACCTTTAATAGCAAACAAGTTACAGCATTTTAAGTATGACCATTTTCAGTACATAATTAACATTAAAAACAATAGAAAGTTTGTGACCCACATTGAATGATTATCTCATTTAATAAGTATATCTCCCTAAATAATTGAGATATCCTAATGAAATTTGCAGGCAAAAATGTACAAGAAGCACTCTTTTTAAAGATGTAAACTGTTTTTTGTCTATCTTTGAAACTTTAATATTTGAAAATTTTTATATAATAAAATATGGTCAATTAATTTAGAATAATGACATGTACGACGTACAAACATTCATAACTTCGGCAATATTTTAAATATATATGAATGCCAATTTCAGTGAAGATAGACCAGATTTGCTGCTTTTTAATGGTGTAGGAAGCATTTAGCTATAGTCACTACTTAATAAGGTACAATTTACTAAATTATTTAATAGGCGCAGCTAATTAAATTTACTTAATGGCCAAGTTTAGACGCTTACAGCAAAATTATCCATAACTTGAACATCATTATTCCAGATAGTCTAATAAAAAATTTCAGGACAGAAATAAATAAAATAATTGTAAATTATATATACAATGGTGTGACTGTCTTAAGCAGTATGTTTCTTACATTTCAACATTTGTGTTACCTTTTAAAACATGAGTCTTACTCAGTCTCAACGATGGATCAAGCTAGGCATACTATAGCTCAGCAGAAGACAATATCATTATAGATCTTGTTCACTGAAAGTTCATGCATTGGCATGTTGCAGTCTTCTGTGTCTGCAAATATTTCATCCTGTGTCTAGTAGGCTACCACATAGATAACTGATTTGCCACATAATTTGTTGACTATGCCATTGTAGGTAAGATCATAACACAAAATCCTTTGGCCTACTATAGCTTATGGTGCATGCACTGACACCTTGCTGAGTATTTCCAAGGTGAAATTCTAGACTAGAACAGCTGTTTAGATATGTGTGCACTGTAGCCCTGTTCAATAGTTCACCACCAACAAGCATCACAGAAAATGTACCTACCTGGAGTATTATATATTGTGGGCCAATTGCTTGTTTTTATACCGGGGTCAATTTGTTTCTTTTTCTTTGGTGCCATCGTTACAGTAATCTGTAATGTCTCTTTGCAAAGGAAAGGGTTAAATAAATACCACTGATTCAGTGTTTTAATAGCTGGACTTACCAGTTTCTCTTACTTTACATCTAAGTACTTGGCCTTGGAACATAAAAGTTGGACATAATAAAAAAACATCTTAAAACTTTAATAATACCTAGTCAATTGTAATTAATTCATTAAAAAAATAACATTAGTACTATTGAAAACAACACTCCATGTGCATTTGTTGTTATAAACAGCTTCTATGAGCCAATGATCAGTCCTCTAAATGTCACGTGACCATCGGTTGCCAATCAGCGCCGGTAATTTAATGGTTCAAAATCTGCATTCATCCATTAAACAATTCCTAAAAAGTTTATTGTAACTTATATGAATTTAATTTCAATATATTTAAACGCATTGGAATACATCTACAACAAGAAAATAAATGTCTGAAGTGTATTTTTTCGAAAAACACTCGTTTTTCTTAATTTCAGTTGAGATGCTGCTTGGCAAACTATTTTGGGGCATCTAGTAAACTACCTAGGGCATATTGAATCTCCACCAAACTTCATACATACATTAATAAATATATATACAACGTGATCGTCAAGTTAATAAATATGATCAAACTTACTTTCAAGTCAAATTTTTATGTTTTGCACACCTCCCAATCATCGGAATCCCATATTTCCGGAAATACCCCATGTACGGAACCAATTCGAAAACGAGACTAAAGAATGACGTTTTCCCTACCATTTAGCTCATTATTAATGTGAGAATCTCTACCACGAGCCAATAGGAGCAGATCAATGGATACACCCATGCGGAAGGTGCCATTAACGGCAGCACAGCTCTCGCGGACTGCGCTTTAGCCGCTTGGCGCCTCCATTGTAACGTACCTAAACTATGAATTGTCAATTCACAATCAATTAATTACAATGCCAGTGGCACAAATCAAAATGTGCAACAAATTGTTGCTCAGCACAACTGTTAACTGCAAGATATAGTCATTGGTGGCCACAGGTCAGAGGGGATATGAATTCATGGCACTTGTGTATATTCTGTAGAATGGCAATATCGATACTTTTAAGTCATGACTTAGTCTTAAGTGATCATGTTTAGTCAAATTAATGACACATTAACAAAACTGTTGTTAATTTGATATATAAATGAACATATTAGCTGGCAGTGACAACTGTCATTTATATTACATGCCAGTTTAATTCGTTATCACCTACTCAGGGTCCAGATTGTCTGAAATGCGATCCTTTGGGACTTCTGATGTAGATGTTTATGGAAAATGATAGCGGTTTTATTCAAAGGATATATTTTCTAGAGTGACAAACATAGACAAATGAACCAGTTCTATCATACAAACTTATGTATCATTGTCAGCGATAGAAATAAGCCAGAATATTTACTTGTCCGCCAGACAAGTAAGTTTTGAAATCTACTTGTCCGCCAAAATGTTAACTTGTCTGAGTGGTTGTCAAGGGGTTGTCAAGCTCGACAATACTCTAGCCACATACATGTGACTGATACAGAGTTCTGAGCTGTACATAAGAAGAAGGGGAATCGAAGCTTTGGAAAAAACTTAGTCTGTCTTATTTTTATAACAACAACACAATATTCCTGCTGTTTCGTTGAAGGTATATCTGAGTGACTTGTGATCAAAGACACAATTTGATTTAATCTGCAAATTTTGAAATTGCAAAATTATATTTGCAACTATTTTTCAGTCTATTGTCATTATTATTTATCAGGAATATTAAAAGTAGACACGTTACATGATGTATACCAATATTTTAGTGATGCTGATATGAACGCTTTTATTAATAACAAATAATTATTACGGTGATAGGAATGAGACATTTGTTTTTCTTGTTGTAATGTTGCAAAAACTGTTTATGTTTAATATATTATATAACATATAACACTGCTGTAATGTTTTTGCATTAGTTTGTCATTGAAGATGCCACTCAACCATCAGGAACACGACCAATGCAAAGCCAGGAAATGTTGTCACAAAAATCATAATAAACTATATAATCTGATATTATTTTGTTCAACCTCTATTAACTTCAATATAAAAAAAATTCTGTATTTTACAAACAAAGATAATATTCAACTGATCATCAGCAAACAAACGCATATTTTTCCTAACTTATATTACCATTTCAATGATGATAAAACAGTTTTAACAGTGCCCGAATTACATTTACCAGGCGGAATATAATTGATAGATTTAGTTACATCGTAACATTGCTGCCGCGTGTAGACCGCCGTAGTTGGCGGAAGCCGATATGTCAACGGCGGTTGGTGCCCCGTCCCCGGCCACGCCTCTTGCATAATTCAGTTTCAAAAATTCACAATTTATGGTTAAAATAAATGTTACATAGATATAACAACCCTTCTGAAATGTCATTAGTATTCCGTTTATCAACCAACACCATAGATTTACCGGAGAGCCAGTTACAAGTTTTGAAAATTGTCGCCGATCTGGATCGGCTAATAATCAATGACTTGGAAGACTGCCGAGACTGCATGGGTTAGGCGTAATAATGGATAAAACTCTACAATTCTTCAAATAACAGGTAGCGATACAAAGTCTACTATTTCCAAAGTTCATCAAATAGGATCCATGAGTGGAAGCAAGTTGTACATCGTCCAAACTGAACAATTTACAATTTTTGTGAAATACAGCCTCGATCAACGATGGCTGATGCGGAGTCTGTCCTACGCATATGACAGAGCTAGGTCGGTGCGCTCAGCGGATGACCCTGTTAACGCAGGCACTAAACTCGGTCGAACACTGACGTATAACACACTGGCGGCGGAACGACAACATGCTGACACACTAACAAAATTGCAACGCGCACGATTGCTAGATAACTTCATTTACATTTGAATTTCCTCAAATACAAAGTTTGCAATGTTGCACGCGTCACTATTTGCTGTAAATTTTCACTTGTCCACCAGATAACCATGTAGAGTCATTTTACTTGTCCAGGCCAAAAATCACTTGTCCCGGACAAACGGACAAGTGCTATTTCGAACACTGATTGTTACAGCTTACAAATGAATCGAGAAATGACGAGAATAAGATTCATGATGGATTCAAAAGTAAAATATGTCAAAAACAGTTTGGCTAAAATATTTCTTCAAAATGGATAGGTACATCTGAACATACAAGGCATAGATCTTTATTCATCTTTACTAAATCAAATCTAAGCTTAAATTTACCTCCATTTTGCAGCACTTTAATGTTTAATTGTTTATGGAATTCACTGTCAAACTTTCTCTTGACGTCAGTGTAATCATATGATTAATGGTATACACCACAGTAAAGTTCCAGACACACATATAAGGACAGTATTTGCTTTTATGATGTGTTCCAGGTTTTTTATTTATTTCACTTGTGAGCTGTACTGAAACATGCATTTACAATTATAGTTTCTCCTGTTTTATGTAAATTACAGACCATTGACTGTCTGTTGATTTAGCTGCGGCAGAGACAGAGACCGTGAGGAGACAATACTCTAAGATGCTGGATGCCTACGGTTGTCTGGGAGTACTCGGTCTCAATGTCGGTAAGATTTTTCTAACAGTTGACAGATTATTATTATTTTTTTAATTCAAAGCATTTCTATTAAGCTGCCAAAGAACAAATTATGCCAGTTATAGAAAGTAGGTTCCTGGTACAACTGTTTTTATTTCAGTGCATTTTTTGTAATTGTTGCCATTTTCATAATTTAAATGGACCTAAATACTATTTTTTACATTTTTTGTAAACTGAAATAAATGTGCATTGTATAAAGTAAATATTATCATAAATAATTGGTATTATTCTTTTTTAGGCAAGAATGTCCTGCTATATCTTGTCATGGTAACTGGCTGTATCTCCGTCGGTAAGATAGGCGAATCGGAGATCTTCCGAATCACAGCAACAGTATTTATCTCACTGCATAATGGGGCAGTAGATGAAGAAAATGTAAATGAAGTTCGCAGGCTGCTGAGTTCTGGAACGTTCTACTTTTCCTGGTCACCGAACGGGTCGCAACTGGACCTGAGTCTGTGTGCGCAGAGATGTGTACAAGCCAAAGACACGGATAACAGATTCTTCTGGTAAGTTCTCCCAGCATACAACTGGCGTTTGCATGCTTCATTTACTACTTACTGCCTTTACGAATAATATGAACTCAATATCATTCATATGCATGATATAAGTCCTGATTGCAACATACCTGAGTATTACCAGTGAAATTGGTTTGGTGTTGAATGAGTGTTCATACTTGATGAGTGAAATATAACTTTATTTCACCAGTCAATCCAAACGCAACAGCACAAGAGTTTATCTAATCTATTGCAATCTTGTTAAGTTAGTTTTAAACCTGTGCCAGCCATATGTTGACATAGCTGTCTGTGTGCAGGAACCGAGCCCTCCATCTCCACCTACAACGCTTCAACGTAGACTGTTCCCAGTGGCTGCTTAAGGCCATGTGTGGAGGCGTCGAGATCCGCACGATCTATGCCGCTGAGAAGCAGGCGAAGGCTTGTCTCATATCACGTCTCAGCTGCGAACGTGCGGGCACGCGCTTCAATGTACGAGGTGTCAATGATGACGGAAATGTAGCAAACTTTGTTGAAACGGAACAGGTAGATGCATGTTTCACTAATATACATATCAGTGCAATAACCCCAAAATACTATTGAAACTTAGAAGTCGTAGTTGAAGTTTGATAATCATAGTGCAATGATTAATACAGGAGCAGTACTATTGAATTTAATTCATTGCAATAAACTTTAAAATGCCACTGGGGTGAAACTAATAATATAGTTTGGAGGCTTGGCACTTTCGGGGATATTGCATAGACTCACACAAATACCTTGGGGGCCATAAAATAAATATGACACTTCCAACCAATAAAGTATGGGTATATGTGTGAAATGAACGAATACACAGCAGACTGGGTAAAGTATCATATGCTTATTGTTAAGACATTTTTAAACTCTGTTTTTCCCCTAAAACATCAATGGTCCACTGCTGTTGTGATGACTTCTTGCACATCCTGGTTCATTATTTCATGCTTAACGATTCTGGTTTGTTGCACTTCTCGGCTCAGGCACCAGAAGATTTAGGCGTGAGAAGTTTGTTATTATTAAAATCGTATGTTCTATTGTTTTAGGTGATCTACATAGATGACCAGGTGACATCTTACCTTCAGACGCGGGGATCAGTCCCTCTATTCTGGGAGCAGCCAGGGTTTCAGGTAGGACTTTCTGGAGGTGCACATTACATCCTACAGTCTAGCATGACTAAGTGTGTTGTTGATTTTGATATTAAACTTAAAACTTTCTGCGTATTGTCAGACAGCATTTTAATAATTTTGATTCTAATGACAGTTTTCTAAAGATCACTCTGTTCCTGGATGAAGCAGTCGCAGTATTGGAATAAAAGTAAACTACATGAACATGTTCACGAGGGAGAATGCTGACGGTTGGCTCACACAAAGTGTACCGGTGTATCATGCATTGGCAGCATGAAGTGTATCGTGGATGGTGTTGAATGCAGGTTGGCTCAAAACAATGTAATATGTATTATGGAACTACATGTTCGCTATCACAAAATGTATCGGCATATTATGTATTGGCAACATAAAGTTATTGTGTTGCCAATACATAATATGCCGTACACAAAGTTACTGTACCATACACAAAGTTATTGTGTATGGTGTTACCTCGGGAGTTCAGGTTGACTCATACAACACATCCCATCTATTATGTAACTGCAGATAGGTTCATACAAAGTGTATCAGTGTATTGTGTGTAACTGCAACCCAAAGTGTACCTTGTATTGTATACCTACAGGTGGGTTCACACAAGGTGAAGATGTCACGGGGTTACGAGGCTTCGGCCCCAGCGTTTGACCTCCACCTGTGTCTACTGAAGCAGCTGTACGGAGAACAAGCCATAGTGAACCTACTCGGAGTGAAGGAGGGTGAACACATGCTTAGTCAGGCCTACCAGGTGGGTGTTATTATCACTCCTTAATCAGGCCTACCAGGTGGGTGTTATTGTCACTCCTTAGTCAGGTCTACCAGGTGGGTGTTATTATCACTCCTTAGTCAGGTCTACCAGGTGGGTGTTATTGTCACTTCTTAGTCAGGTCTACCAGGTGGGTGTTATTGTCACTTCTTAGTCAGGTCTACCAGGTGGGTGTTATTATCACTCCTTAGTCAGGTCTACCAGGTGGGTGTTATTGTCACTTCTTAGTCAGGTCTACCAGGTGGGTGTTATTATCACTCCTTAGTCAGGTCTACCAGGTGGGTGTTATTATCACTCCTTAGTCAGGTCTACCAGGTGGGTGTTATTGTCACTTCTTAGTCAGGTCTACCAGGTGGGTGTTATTATCACTCCTTAGTCAGGTCTACCAGGTGGATGTTATTGTCACTTCTTAGTTAGGTCTACCAGGTGGGTATTATTGTCACTCCTTAGCCAGGCCTACCAGGTGGGTGTTATTGTCACTCCTTAGTCAGGTCTACCAGGTGGGTATTATTGTCACTCCTTAGTCAGGTCTACCAGGTGGGTATTATTGTCACTCCTTAGTCAGGTCTACCAGGTGGGTGTTATTGTCACTCCTTAGTCAGGTCTACCAGGTGGGTGTTATTGTCACTTCTTAGTCAGGTCAACCAGATGGGTGTAATTGTCATTCCTTAGCTAGGCCTACCAGGTGGATGTTATTGTCACTACTTAGTTAGGCCTACCATGTTACAGAACTGCAACATGTTCCATGTTACACAACCACCACTTGTTTCATGGTATCGAAACTTAATATTATGTTCCATGTCTCAAGACCACCATTATTATGTTCCATGTTGCAGAACTACCACATTATATATATTCATATTACATAAACATCACATATTCCATGTTATATAACATATCTTTTTATAGAACAAGTTACAGAACCACCACATGTCCCATATTACAGAACCACCACATGTTCCACATTACAGAATCACCACATGTCCCATACTACAGAACCACAACATGTCCCATATTACAGAACTAGCACATGTCCCATATTACAGAACCAGCACATGTCCCATATTACAGAACTAGCACATGTCCCATATTACAGAACCAGCACATGTCCCATACTACAGAACCAGCACATGTCCCATATTACAGAACCACCACATGTCCCATATTACAGAACCACCACATGTCCCATATTACAGAACCACCACTTGTCCCATATTACAGAACCAGAACATGTCCCATATTACAGAACCAGCACATGTCCCATATTACAGAACCACCACATGTCCCATATTACAGAACCACCACAGGTCTCATTACAGAACCAGCACATGTCCCATATTACAGAACCAGCACATGTCCCATATTACAGAACCAGCACGTCCCATATTACAGAACCACCACAGGTCTCATTACAGAACCACCACATGTCCCATATTACAGAACCACCACATGTCCCATATTACAGAACCACCACATGTCCCATATTACAGAACCAGCACATGTTCCATGCTACACAACTAGCACATGTTCTGTGTTATAGAACTACCACATGTTCCATGTTACACAACCTCTCCTTGTTCCATGTTACAGAATCACAACATTTTCCATGTTACAGAACCACCACAAGGCGTCGGTGCATGTGCAGGACGTTCCACACATACTCTTTGACTACCACACGGAGTGTCGCGGCGGCAACACCACAAATCTTGTCAAACTGAGGGACCGTCTCAGAAAACAGCTTGCATCATTCGGCTACTTCCACTGCGGTGGCTCGGACATCACTGAGTATGTATGAACACACCACTGCTTGTTGGACGACATAATGGGGGATAAGGAACGATGTTCTCCTTTTGTTTCCCCATCTGTCAGGGCTGAGGCTGGCCTCGATTCCGGTACTCGATTTCTGTTATCTTTTTTCTTTTCCCTCACTGATCTAGCACTGCTCTCTCTCTCCAACAACTCTCTCCATTCCCCTCTATCTTTTGCTCTCGTTCTCCACCCCACTCCCTTCCAAATCTCTATGCTCACTAGCAATAAGCAGTTGTCTACAGTTAAGGGATAGTCTCAGAAGTTTGTTTTGGCACACTAGGGGGTAACAAGCTATCAATGAGGAGGAACAGTGTGCTCACTGCTGCCATTGAAGACAGCCCTATAAAAGAATGACTAGACTAACTGTTAAGAACTATTTGTTTCCAGGCAGCAGACAGGCTGTATAAGAACCAACTGCATCGACTGCCTCGACCGAACCAACTCCGTGCAATGCATGCTGGGACTTGAGGTGAGGATCCTATAGCAGTACAGCGTATCCCACGCGTACATTGTTGGACCTACATGTATCACATGTGACTGGTTTAACCTGGCACAAGAAAATGTTTTCCTGTTAGAATTGTCATATTTCTGTATATTCCAGACTCCTACCTGTTTGTAGGCATCAGCGATATGACCTAGAAAAAGAATTGTAAATTTTACCCAACAATCTATGATCACTAAAATTTTGATCTACACTGTTGGATTCTAATTTTACCTAATTTGTAGAAACAAATTTGGTTTGCATTTTACACCGAGGTAAAATTACACTTTTGTTACACATACTCCTTGTCAGTGGTACTAGTGTTAATCTGTTTACAGTCAACTACAGTTTGCAATAAGTTCTCCTAATCAGCAATCGTAAAAGAACAAAATCATTGGTGCTACATCAAATGTATTTTGCTGTTCTGCAGTTTAATATCTTCGATAATCAGCTGTGAGCATGCATGTGCAATGATTGTTCCACCGTGATTCTTGAACTCTGTCATATAATGAACCATCTGCACTATGTTGCTATAAATGTTTGCCTCTGTGCCAGATTCTTCCAAAGCAGCTGGAGAAACTGGGGCTGGCTAACAAGACTCAGATGGTGAAGCGATTCATTGAAGTCTACAAACAGATGTGGTCCATCAACGGGGACCACGTCAGTCGCATCTATGCCGGCACAGGGGCACTTGGAGGGGGCAGGTCAAAGGTTAGTCATACAGGGGTGCTCGGAGGGGGCAGGTCAAAGGTTACTCACATGGAGGTGCTCGGAGGGGGCAGATTAAAGATTAGTCATAGGGGGTCTCTCAGAGGGGGCAGGTCAAAGGTTAGTCACATGGATACATGGAGTTGGCTGGTCAAAGGTTAGTGAAGGAAGGGCAAGTAAATGATCAAGTACAAAAGCTCTCAAAACGTACAACTAAATCAAATATTCTTGAATTTCATTCATTTGAATAGTTGCTTGTGAAAGGTATCTTAAATTGTATCAGTGATTTTGTTTTACAAGATTTGTTTTATTCTAACTGATACAGATTTGTTAATTTATGTCACTGATCAAAGGTAGTCTGTGAAAGTAGAACTTGGCAGTTGTGCATCGTCAGTAGTCAACCTCTCTGTTGTCCTGTTGCACCTGCTCAATAGTTTCTACAGTGATGTCATTCTGTCTGTCATAGGCCGGCGACGCTGCAAGATCCGCCACTCGCACAATACAGAACAACTTCCTGGACAACAGCAAACAGGAGGCTATTGACATCCTGTTGCTAGGCAACGCACTGCGTAGTGAAATGGCTGACAAGGCGAGAGCCCTACTGTCAACACATAACCTACATTGTGAGTCCATGCAATAATTCTGCGTATGTGATAAGTTAGTGGTGGTTAATTTGTCAATGCATGTGCAGAGGTAGTTGCAGTGCTACCATATTTTCTTCTACTTTATATAAACTGCCACTCTTCTATCTTTGAGTGAAGATTTACTATTTAACCGCAATTTTAATGTTACAAAATAATGTACCAAGTCCAAGTAAATATCTGAACCACTTGATATGAATCTGTTCACCAACTTTTCAGCTCAGGTTTAGAACCCTGGTTTCTGGTACTGTTAAATGTTTCACTGTCTCCTTTTGTTGACTTATTTTTATGCAGTTACTTCTGTTTACCGATCTTTCTAAGAATTTTATGATAAATAACTTTTTGCTTTGCAGCCATTTAGACTGAACAATCCAGTAGGTACATTAAAATGTTACAAAACAATTACGGTAGTTCTGGTGGCCACGACATGCTTGTTTTGAATTAATTATTTATAATAAAAGTTTTGAAGATAGACTAACAATTTGGCACACTTGTAAGGCAAGCTTGCATGCCAAGTTATAGCTTTGTAACTATTGCAAATTTAAGTGATGCTTCCTGGTTGTCATTGATATGTCTCCAGATAGGCGGGTTTTGCATAAAATGTAACGTTTTTTTCATTGGCGAGCAGTTTATTTTCAATACAAATTGATGGAGACATCTGTTTTTGAGATATCCCCGTGTTTTCCCACCAACTAGTCCCTGCAAAATCTGCATTTTTAATGACAAAATGTCGAAGAACCTCGTCTTTATGACTGGCCGTGCTAGCCTGTGTTTTGGTGGCACCTGATTGGTCAGAGGTGAACCCCGGGTTACTGACAAATGGCGGCATTGTCGAGAGTGGAACTGCGTTCAGTCGCAAAACAAGAAGACTTCCACCAGCATTGGTTATTTAACATCACGATGCAATTATGTAATGTTCATAAAACAGGATACTGGTATCAGAATAACTAGACTATATGATCTGCGTTCACGGAGAACGAATTTACACTCGCGGACATCTGCACTGACATGAAACTGACCTCATCATTTCTACAGAAACATCGTTACAGTTGCCAGGAATTTGAAGGGGAACTCCACAGGGACACAGAAAGTAGTAGTTTTTAAAGGACAGACTGGTGACATATGGCATTAATGTCATGTTTTCTTTTGTAGTACATATGTCCATACCAACACCTACTAATGGTCTATGAAGAAAAAATTAAAGAAATCAACTGACATAATAACCGCCACTCAAACCTTTATATATTAATAAAGCATTGAATTGTTTATAAAATCTAAATAAAATTATATTTGACCTTTCTGTACTTGTTGACCTTTGTGCATTCAGCCTCCCCAGACATCATGAAGGCAATGTTACTTCAACACCCGGAATACACGAGTACGTCACCAGTGCGGGTCGCGATCGGCACGTGGAACGTCAACGGCGGAAAACACTTCCGCAGCATCGCATTTAAACATGAGCACATCACTGACTGGCTGTTGGACCTGCCCAAGTTGACCCTGCAGAGTAAGCCAGGTATGTGTGGTCGGTTTTGTTTGAAAAATGTTGTTTTTATATCATGTTGCGCGTGTGGAATTAAGGAGTTGTTGTGTCTGTCATGCTGCTGATTTTGCAGTAAGACAGAGAGAAAATAAGGGAATACGATAACATTGTAATAGTGAAGGCCTTTAAGGTGATCTGACTGGTAAAAAATGGGGTGTATGATTGTTTTAATGAATTCCTCTGATTATTATTTTTGTAATGTTCGATTAATATATAATTTAATTATTCCAGCTCTTGGTGATATGCAGCTGTGCAGATCTATACTAATTTCTGTGTAAGACAACTGCCAGTGTGCACTTGCACCATACATAGTCAAGAATGTGCAATTCTGTGTAAGACAACTGCCAGTGTGCACTTGCACCATACATAGTCAAGAATGTGCAATTCTGTGTAAGACAACTGCCAGTGTGCACTTGCACCATACATAGTCAAGAATGTGCATTTCTGTGTAAGACAACTGCCAGTGTGCACTTGCACCATACATAGTCAAGAATGTGCAATTCTATGTAAGACAACTACTGCCAATGTGCACTTGCACCATACATAGTCAAGAATGTGCATTTCTGTGTAAGACAACTGCCAGTGTGCACTTGCACCATACATAGTCAAGAATGTGCAATTCTATGTAAGACAACTGCCAGTGTGCACTTGCACCATACATAGTCAAGAATGTGCATTTCTGTGTAAGACAACTGCCAGTGTGCACTTGCACCATACATAGTCAAGAATATACATTTCTGTGTAAGACAACTGCCAGTGTGCACTTGCACCATACATAGTCAAGAATGTGCAATTCTGTGTAAGACAACTGCCAGTGTGCACTTGCACCATACATAGTCAAGAATGTGCATTTCTGTGTAAGACAACTGCCAGTGTGCACTTGCACCATACATAGTCAAGAATATACATTTCTGTGTAAGACAACTGCCAGTGTGCACTTGCACCATACATAGTCAAGAATGTGCATTTCTGTGTAAGACAACTGCCAGTGTGCACTTGCACCATACATAGTCAAGAATGTGCAATTCTGTGTAAGACAACTGCCAGTGTGCACTTGCACCATACATAGTCAAGAATGTTCATTTCTGTGTAAGACAACTGCCAGTGTGCACTTGCACCATACATAGTCAAGAATGTACATTTCTGTGTAAGACAACTGCCAGTGTGCACTTGCACCATACATAGTCAAGAATGTGCAATTCTGTGTAAGACAACTGCCAGTGTGCACTTGCACCATATATAGTCAAGAATGTGCATTTCTGTGTAAGACAACTGCCAGTGTGCACTTGCACCATACATAGTCAAGAATGTGCAATTCTGTGTAAGACAACTACCAGTGTGCACTTGCACCATACATAGTCAAGAATGTACATTTCTGTGTAAGACAACTGCCAGTGTGCACTTGCACCATACATAGTCAAGAATGTGCATTTCTGTGTAAAACCGTAGTCATGTACAACTCACCAATGAACAGCATCACATCAAGCTGTTAACCGTTGTGTACCAAGCTGGGTGTTCACATGGCAGTACCACCCCTGCAGTGAGGTGATGTCTGTGACTATGTTGTAGCTTGATCGCTGTGTGTAAACGATATTGTTGCTGGCGATGAACTTATCCTATTTGAAATGACGTTGCATGTGCGTTATGTAATGACGCAGTCATGACCTTTCTAATGACATAACAGTTGCCTTGTCATATTGACTATGTTCCCACTTGTAAACAGAACTTTACTGTGCAGTTTATAGGAGTACTAGTGAATGGTCACATGATAGACAAAATGACAATGATTGTTTAACTGTATTGTTCGTTTTTTCAGAAATGCTTGATCCTACGGTGGATTACTTTGGAGACCCGGTCGACATCTTTGTCATTGGTTTTGAGGAGATTGTAGACTTGAATGCAGGCAACATCATGAGTGCCAGGTATGTTCTATATTACATCACGAGTGTTAGGTATGTTCTATATTACATCATGAGTGTTAGGTATGTTCTATATTACATCATGAGTGCCAGGTATGTTCTATATTACATCATGAGTGCCAGGTATGTTCTATATTACATCATGAGTGCCAGGTATGTTCTATATTACATCATGAGTGTTAGGTATGTTCTATATTACATCATGAGTGTTAGGTATGTTCTATATTACATCATGAGTGCCAGGTATGTTCTATATTACATCATGAGTGCCAGGTATGTTCTATATTACATCATGAGTGCCAGGTATGTTCTATATTACATCATGAGTGCCAGGTATGTTCTATATTACATCATGAGTGCCAGGTATGTTCTAAATGACACCATGAGTGCCAGGTATGTTCTATATTACATCATGAGTGCCAGGTATGTTCTATATTACATCATGAGTGCCAGGTATGTTCTATATTACATCATGAGTGCCAGGTATGTTCTATATTACATCATGAGTGTTAGGTATGTTCTAAATGACACCATGAGTGGCAGGTATGTTCTAAATGACACCATGAGTGCCAGGTATGTTCTAAATGACACCATGAGTGCCAGGTATGTTCTATATTACATCATGAGTGCCAGGTATGTTCTATATTACATCAAGAGTGCCAGGTATGTTCTATATTACATCATGAGTGCCAGGTATGTTCTATATTACATCATGAGTGCCAGGTATGTTCTATATTACATCATGAGTGTCAGGTATGTTCTATATTACATCATGAGTGCCAGGTATGTTCTATATTACATCATGAGTGCCAGGTATGTTCTATATTACATCATGAGTGCCAGGTATGTTCTAAATGACATCATGAGTGCCAGGTATGTTCTAAATGATATCATGAGTGCCAGGTACGTTCTAAATGACACCATGAGTGCCAGGTATGTTCTAAATGACATCATGAGTGCCAGGTATGTTCTAAATGACATCATGAGTGCCAGGTATGTTCTAAATGACACCATGAGTGCCAGGTATGTTCTAAATGACATCATGAGTGCCAGGTATGTTCTAAATGACACCATGAGTGCCAGGTATGTTCTAAATGACATCATCAGTGCCAGGTATGTTCTAAATGACATCATGAGTGCCAGGTATGTTCTAAATGACACCATGAGTGCCAGGTATGTTCTAAATGACATCATCAGTGCCAGGTATGTTCTAAATGACATCATGAGTGCCAGGTATGTTCTATATTACATCATGAGTGCCAGGTATGTTCTAAATGACATCATGAGTGCCAGGTATGTTCTAAATGATATCATGAGTGCCAGGTACGTTCTAAATGACACCATGAGTGCCAGGTATGTTCTAAATGACATCATGAGTGCCAGGTATGTTCTAAATGACATCATGAGTGCCAGGTATGTTCTAAATGACACCATGAGTGCCAGGTATGTTCTAAATGACATCATGAGTGCCAGGTATGTTCAAATGACACCATGAGTGCCAGGTATGTTCTAAATGACATCATGAGGAGTGTTAGGTATGTTCTATATTACATCATGAGTGCCAGGTATGTTCTAAATGACATCATGAGTGCCAGGTATGTTCTAAATGACATCATGAGGAGTGTTAGGTATGTTCTATATTACATCATGAGTGCTAGGTATGTTCTAAATGACATCATGAGTGCCAGGTATGTTCTAAATGACATCACGAGTGCCAGGTATGTTCTAAATGACATCATGAGGAGTGTTAGGTATGTTCAATATTACATCATGATTGCCAGGTATGTTCTAAATGACATCATGAGTGCCAGGTACGTTCTAAATGACATCATGAGTGTTGTTAGGTATGTTATAAATGACATCAAGAGTGCCAGGTATGTTCTAAATGACATCATGAGTGCCAGGCATGCTCTAAATGACATCATGAGTGTTGTTAGGTATGTTATAAATGACATCAAGAGTGCCAGGTATGTTCTAAATGACATCCATCACAGTAAGGTAATATAAATAAATATGGTTAAATGTTTCCATATATTTGGATGATGATATAACAAGCAAGGTGT
This sequence comes from Escarpia spicata, assembly GCA_963995525.1. Classification (NCBI taxonomy): domain Eukaryota; kingdom Metazoa; phylum Annelida; class Polychaeta; order Sabellida; family Siboglinidae; genus Escarpia; species Escarpia spicata. The sequence continues at coordinate 10,641,153 of OZ023212.1, forward strand.
TGAAATTTGCGGATGATACTAAAGTGTTTAGAAGAATTAAAAGTGATGGAGATAGACAGCATTTACAAGATGATCTTGACAGGTTGATCAAATGGTCTGAAAAGTGACAAATGTTGTTCAATTTTGGGAAATGTAAATACCTCCACACAGGACATGGGAACGAAGATGTACAATATACAATGGGGGGGGGGGGATATTGTACTAAGTACTACTATAAAAGAAAAGGACTTAGGGTTAACCATTAGTGCTGATATGAAGGTTTCAGAGCAGTGCGGAATTGCAACTTCAAAGGGAAATCAAATCCTTGGATTAATTAGGTGAAATATAGCTTATAAGGAAAAAGAACTAATAATACCGCCGTACAAAACAATAGTTAGGCCTCATTTAGAATATTGTATACAAGCGTGGAGGCCATATCGCAAGAAGGACATAGATATGCTAGAAAGAGTACAGAGGAGAGCAACTAAAATGATACCAAAACTGAGGGATCTTACTTATGAAATACGCCTAAAAGAATGTGGTTTAACAACACTTGAGAGGAGATCAGATAGAAGTGTTTAAAATATTGAATGGTTATGAAAATATTGTATAAATATTTTTTTTCAGTTAAGAAATATAGAAGGACTAGAGGACATGAAGTTACTTTAGTAAAGGACCAGTGTAGATTAGATATAAGAAAGTTTTCATTTTCACAAAGAACTGTAAATGAATGGAACAGATTATCTGCTGATTGTGTTGGTGCTAGTAGTATGAATGTTTTAAAATAAAATCGACACACCTCAGAAGGGCAGGATGCACATAGATAAAAGGGATGGACTCTTGAGTTAATTCTCTGGGTGGCAATCTTGTTAAATCTTGTTAAATAAAAATCAGTACATATTATATTTTAAAATAATAATTTTTAAGTATGATATGCTTTAAAAATTTATATTTAATAACAGTTATATGTATTATATAACATAAAAGTAGTAATAAACATATTTCATTTATAATGTTTCAACTCAGTCACCTCTCTGTCCTTAATGTACATTCTCTGATAGGGAAATTGTCTAATAACATTGATAATAATATGTTTATTATCTCATATACAAGTCTATATTTAGACATATAAAACAAGTACAAATATAACCTCATAGCATGCATTAAAAATGCACGTAAAACATTATACAAGTGTCATGCATTAAAACACTCCAAATATAAATAAACATTTAATATATTTTCTCTGTGTAGCCTGCAGAACCAGAAGGACTGGGGTGTCTACCTACAGAAGCACCTGTCCCGAGAACACAAGTACGTCCTCCTCACCTCCGCCCAACTCGTAGGTGTCTGTCTGTACGTCTTCATCAGACCCATGCACGCCCCCTACATCAGGTAAGTCTACTCACTGTCTGTTGTCTCCTGAAGGTTCGTTTGCTGATGTTATAGGTTACATAATAATCATTTGCAACTAAGCTAGTTGGGTGCCGAACATTTTTGACATTATTTTATATAACAATATGTTGTATAGGAGAACCTAGCCACATGTTGGAGTGTTACACAGACACGTGCTATTTACATAGCAGCATAATTATTTGTCACAAATGTAATTGTAAAACTGGTTGATTTATGAAACACAAGCTGCTGCTTTCATAGAAAATTGTCATAAAATGCAATATCTTATACTCCTAGTAAGATACTAGTACCCTCAGTAGTTACAGCGTAGTTACCATGATTTTCTAAATGTCGTTAATTCCCCTTTTTCTGTTGACCTTAACATTAAATTGGAACTGTTAAATTTGTTCCCAGCTTGTGAATTTGATAAATATCTACACAACTTTATTTGTTGCATATCTTGTGTAAATACCTTCATTTGTTGATTCCAAGTCGACAAGGAAACAAATCAAATGTCATTTGTAATTATAGAGATGTTGCCGTGGAGATGGTGAAAACAGGCCTAGGTGGCGCTGCAGGCAACAAGGGTGCGGTGGCGATGCGGTTCCTCTTCCACAGTACATCGCTGTGTTTCGTTTGTGCCCACTTCGCTGCAGGCCAGTCACAGGTGAAGGAGAGAAATGCGGACTACCACGAAATATCACGCAAAATATGCTTCCCAATGGTAAGTTTGTCTTTGTCCTCGATGCTACTGCCCCAATGGTAAGTTTGTTTGTTGATCTCTTTGTCTTTAATACAACTGTCCCAATGGTAAGTAACATTGCTTAATTAATATCGCCTCTTTGGACTATGATGACATTTTTTCATTTAACACCATTTTTATGTTCACTTGTGCCGAGTTAATTTCTGAGCTGCTACTCCTGTGTCGACTTTGTGTTTGTGTGTTCCTGGTGATGGTATCATTAAATGTCATCTTTTTATTTCCATAATTACATTGATACTAAAACTAATCGGGGGCTGTAGCAAAAGTGGTGCTGATTGTTTCTTTTGTTTTACTGTGTTCACTTGTGTTTAATATATGGCTGTTTAATACATGGCCTGTAATCTGGTGGTGTGTTTGTGTGGAATGTGGAGTGTTGCTATGCTGGCTTCTGTCTCACCGTCACTTGCCTTGCTTCTGTTTCTGCGTGTTCCAGGAAGTCTGTAAGGTCAGTATCCTAGAAATCCTAGAACTTTGTTAAAAGTGACCTTTTCAGATGTTTATTGTTATCTTTTTTAATCACTGAAACGTTGATAACTTGAAATTCAAATCAATAAATTGAAGCATTTTTATACACAAGTTTGTATTAATATAATTATGATGCTTAACATGTGGGTATGTGGTTTCCACGTGTGACTGTTGGGCAATATCATGTTTATAGTGATACATTGAGAACTTTGATATCACTATAGCTAGTATCAATGAACACAGTAATTTTATAACAGTTCATAAAGTGCTAGAAATATGAGCAGTTTCTTTAAGTTGGCATTGCTTCATCTGTAGAATTTACTTTCTGAGTGTAAAATATTCAGAAAGTGCCCTTCGTCATTAGCATGGTGGGGTAGGCAGCATAAAGGAGGAAGAATTGCCAATGAGTAGTACATGTGTTGCAATTTACATATGGTTGAAACTTGCTGGAGAAGTCGTTGATATTGGACTGAGCTGGTCACCCTGGGTGCAAATTTTAGAACTGAGCAGGTTTTATGGATTGGATTCTGTGCTTTGCAAGAGTATGCAAAATCTGAAGAAGTCACTTTTGGCATGAGAAATTAACACAGAATATCAAAGCATTGACACGTAGCAGTGTTTAGCTGCTTTGGGTAACACATGAATGGCATTTCTAATGCACGTTTGTTCAGTTGGCTTCTAGTCTACTAACATTTTCAAACAAGACTGTCTAGACCGAATGTTGTACTGTATTTAGTTCTAACAACGTTTTTCACAACATTTATTACAATTTGCACATGGATGTGCTAATGTTAACTGCTATGGTATGTAACTTTCCACCTCGTTGATCTAAACCCTCGGAGTGTCTGAGAGAGAAATACCAACATCTGATTGCAAAGACACTCACTGTGTCTAGATTAACAAAGTGGAAAGTTGCATTTATACACATTAAATATCTGCTTCAATTTCCCTGCTGATGTACACTTATGATTACGCATGACTATCGGGGATAGTTTTCCTGTTGCAATAGTATCGTGACAGTTATAATTACGATTGTGATACTATCGTGATAGTCTCATATGACTTTCGAGATAGTATCATGTAAACTAAATATGCTCATGTTCCAATTTTACTTAACGTGAGTTGAACTACATATCACATGGACCCAGCCAAAACTGACAGGTCATCACTTAGAGTTGGAGTTAGTTGCTTTACACTGGCAATCCGTGAATGATGCTGACAGTTATTGACATTGAGTCAATGGACTCAGTAAATAAATAAACATTATGTAATAAATTTAAAAATCACGATTGTAAATATTATTACAGTAACACAAGTAAACCTGCTGATATGTTTGGACAACTGTCATTACCATCGACAGTTTATTGTGCTATTGCCGATAACTATCGATAGTTACATTTATCGATAGTATTGCATTAGACCATCAACTATAGCGATGCATCGATGGTTTGATGTATTATTACACCCTACTTATGTATGATGTAATACTTGATAAATTGATAAGAATACTATTTTTAATCTTATATCATATTTCCAGCAAATTGAGTTAACGCTCATTTGCAGGATGCTATAAAACCAATAAGCCATTATTATATAAGCATGTTGTTGTTGATGTCTTGTGTGTAGTTAATGTTTTATTTATTCATACTCTTAACAGCATGCATTAGTTCATGTGTAGCAACAGAAATATTTGCTAAATAGTTGTGTAATCATTGTTATATTGAATGCAGTGATTGTGATGGGTATAGACCGCGTAGACACATGATCAGCGAATGGCTTTGTTGTAGACACACACTGCTACATACATCTAATATCATACATTGGTGTACGCTGCTTTATGTTACGTAGATTGCAATGTTGTCATTGCTTTTATTTAAATAATTACTGTTGCAATACTTGCTACTTTGTCTTGTGGACCGACCTACAGTTGATCATCAGTGGCCGTGATTAAACTACCTTACATATCTTTGTATATTTCCCTGAAGTTTAATATTGAAATACAGATTAATTGTAAACACAATTATCTGTTAAGTTGTACTTCTGATAAATCAATGTTATGGACTACAAATCTGCCATCAATCAGAATTTCTGCAGTGTGGACACTCTTGCTTGTAGATTGATTTACCAAAGTCAGCTGATATCACATTATTTCTCACCGCAGGGGCGGCAGCTGTGGTCACATGACTATGTGTTCTGGTGCGGAGACTTCAACTACCGCATTGACCTGTCAAAGGAGGAAGTAAAGGAACTTGTGGCCCAGGAGAACTGGGGTGCCCTGCAGGCCTACGACCAGCTGTCTGTACAGAGGGAGGCTGAGAGTGTGAGTGTAGATAGAGAGATAGATAGATCTAGTGAAGGAGGAAGTAAAGGAACTTGTGGCCCAGGAGAACTGGGGTGCCCTGCAGGCCTATGACCAGCTGTCTGTACAGAGGGAGGCTGAGAGTGTGAGTGTAGATAGAGAGATAGATAGATCTAGTGAAGGAGGAAGTAAAGGAACTTGTGGCCCAGGAGAACTGGGGTGCCCTGCAGGCCTATGACCAGCTGTCTGTACAGAGGGAGGCTGAGAGTGTGAGTGCAGGTATAGACAGAGATACATGGAGGACAAGCAGCACAATTAGGCTCCACTAGGATTGTCAATGTCTTCTTCCACCTTCCTCACTTACTTCTTTCCGTCCTCTCAATGAGTCATCTTCACCAATTACACTCTTGGCTCTTCATCCCTGCCCTTAGATCTCTCTTTTTTCACAATCTCTCCATCTAGGTTGATGTGATCCTCCTCTCATTCTACCGCCTCTGCTCATTCTACCGCCTCTCCTCATTCTACCGCCTCTCCTCATTCTACCGCCTCCTCATTCTACCGCCTCTCCTCATTCTACCGCCTCTCCTCATTCTACCGCCTCTCCTCATTCTACCGCCTCTCCTCATTCTACTGCCTCTTCTCATTCTACTGCCTCTCCTCATTCTACCGCCTCCTCATTCTACCGCCTCTCCTCATTCTACCGCCTCTCCTCAGTCTCCTGCCTCTTCTCATTCTACCGCCTTTTCTCATTCTACCTCTTCTCATTCTACCGCCAGTGTAGCTGAATAAATGTGTCTTGAGTATTTTAGATTTAGTACGTGTGTAACTTTTGAGTACTTGAAATATTGTTGAGTCCATAATTATCATCGAGTAGATCCATGAACCCATTATGTGTGTGAATGTAAGCAGAATAGTTTCTACTCTTGCTTTATACATTTGAATCACTTTACTAACCCTAATCAACGTTGCCCCACCTTCAGGTGTTCAAGGGGTTCAACGAGGGGCTGACGAACTTTGCCCCGACCTACAAGTACGACCTGTTCTGTGACGACTATGACACGAGTGAGAAGTGTCGTGTTCCCGCGTGGACGGACCGGGTCCTTTGGAGACGCAGACCATTGCCAAGGGCCAAAGGTCTGTTGCAAACTTTGACTTTACTCTCACAAACATTTGTATTTCCCCTTAAAATATGTGTATATGTTGTCACAAACTTTGTATTTAATTGTCTCAAACTTTGTTTGTAATTGTAAAAAATATGTGTTTATTGACATAACCTTTGTATTTATTCTCACAAACTTTGTATTTACTGATGATGTACACATTAACATACTATTAATCGCTCTAGCACTGACCTTTGATAAAATTAAAGACAGAATTGAACTAGGATAGGTATAGAACAATAGCACATGTTGTCTTGGTCCACGGGGTTAGACCACAGTTCCTTTTGATGTCCAAGGGGGCCAGGCAACAATTGTTGAAACCAACTTATTGGATATCTGTGACAAAGATGGAACTTTCCCTTATCCTAGCAACTGATTAAGCATTCTGTAGCTAACGGCAGAACAAAAATTACAGGATTTACGGTAATTTCCATGAAGAAAAGAACAGTTGAAATGTCACCACTTGCACATAGTATACACATATTTATATATACATACATATTTGCATATAAATGCTGTCGACATGAAAGTTTTATAGCATCTATACGTAGAACTTAAATGTTTATGAGAGCTTGCTGTGTGGTGTATAGAAATGAGTGGCTCTGATGAAGAAGACGCAGGTGAGTTTGCCTTCTGACCGACGCTTTCTAGGTTACTCACACTGGTGTTGGATTGGGGTTCTCCATTCATTCTACATATCCAGGTGTATCGTATTTGCTGGACTCTATTTCTCAGTCTGTCAAATTAGCTGACTTTTGTATGTAAAACAGTTGGGATGGGTGATTTGGTGACGTTGACCGTGTTAATCTGTAAGCATTGAGTATTTGGTGTGGTGTCTTTGAGAATAAGGTATTTTCATTGAGTTGAGTCCCATACACAAACTAGGTCTGGTGCTTATTCGCTTCTTCATTCACCAGAACATGTGCATGGCAACATTAGACGTGCTTCTGCCAGGTTTCTCATTGGTTGTTGGCTTGTTGAATTAAACAATACAAATTATAAAGTTGTGTTGGATATAAGAAATGACACTTCTCTCCAGTGATACAGCCCGGCCTTGTAAATAACGCAGACATAACAGAAACAATTCAGGTAGTCAGTTTAACTGCATGCATTATACCTTCAGTCAAATTGGCTGCGTTTCAGTCAGCCAATGCTTCCTATATAAATTGATCAGGCATGGCTGGTTTGGTGCCTGTGCACTTGGCATAGTATGGCTACACATGGTAGGAAATGCAGCGAGCCACCTAACATTCTCCTGTGTGGCCCTGACGTGTTATTTGATGGGGACACCCCGCAATTACTGCTGACTGAAGGTTATTCTCTGGTTAGAAACAACAAATATGGCTGCATGAAATACTCATGTTTTATAGGCTGTAAATATAGTAGACTATGAAATTTGTTCTTTGTAAGTTCATGTGAACATTATGCTAATATAAAGGCATTGTATGGCCACGTGAAACTGTAGCAGGGGCAGTGTTAGTTATAGCAGCTGTAACAAATGCAGGAATAGATATATTATAGCAACTACTGTGGTAACACTAGCAGTAACGCTAGTAATAACACTAGCAGTAACGCTAGTAATAACACTAGCAGTATTGCTAGTAATAATGGTAGCTGCATTAGTTGAAGTAGTGGCCATTTTGTTCTCTAATAACATTTTGCATTCCTTTTGGCCCCGCATGCAGTGTCTTGAGTTTTAATAAATGTTTAAAATGGAAGCATTACACTAGCTTTAAGCAGTTGCCTACACAAACTGAATTATTGATAAGTACTGCATTTTGGCCAAATATCTAAAATGATTGTTTTATTAACAGTTGCAGTTTTGTACAGAATTGTAATACCAAGAAAAATATGCAATGCTATAAATAATCAATAGATTATATATTTATTAAATACATATCTAGGGGAATCTGCTCTAGGACACTAACATTTTAAAATAAATGCACTTGAAATAAGTTTAAATTAAATAAATAAATATTACTACTCATCTGCAATATTGACAGTATAATTATTAAACTCATATATGAGATCTGTATCCGGGTGTATGTGAGATCTGTATCCGGGTGTATGTGAGATCTGTATCCGGGTGTATGTGAGATCTGTATCCGGGTGTATGTGAGGAATAAAGTGTTCATCCTGTGTCCTCTCCTATAGAATATAACGATGGGGAGAAAGAATCTCAGGGGAAGTTGATTCTCTACAACCGAGCAGAGCTCAAGACGTCTGATCACAGGCAAGTTTTGCTGCAGAGAACATGCCAGTAGAACATCTGTAGAACATATACTGAACAATTTGGTAAATGTATATGCATGCATACACCAAATTACGCTGTGCATTTGTCCAAACGTGTTCAATGCATTCTTTCCCTGGATCAACATCATTTAACATTTGTTCATTTCCAACATTGTTACAGTTCTATGTGCAATAAAAGGTAAGTTTAATACAATTTGAGGAAAGAGAAAGCTGAAGTTTTACAACTGCTCCCCGTCAAACTTATTTGGCAGTGAAGAATATTGTGATAAGTCTGTCTATCTATGATATTATGATGCAAATAATAATAGTGATAATAATCAATCTTTATTTCACACCGAAAATGTCTGAATGTGAGGGGTTTATTCGCAAAACGTCAAAATGGCAAAATTGAGTTAAGATCGGTTTTATGCAGCCATCTAGCAGATAATCATGGAGCAAAAGCATTTCGGCACATATCGCGTTATATCCATCGTTATCTCCGATTGAAATAACGGTTTTGCCACAAAGCATGTTAAGCGACAGTGCACTTTTGTGTACTGATTATCACAGCTGTAAGAAATTGAGCATGGATATAACGTGTTTTGCAACAAAACACATTTTTTATTTTATTTTAATTAATATTTCATTCAAATTTGAAATGAATGGTTTGTATTATAGTGATATAAATTGAACCCAGACTGAAAGAAATGAAATCTAGTATGTAGCTAAGTTTAAATAGAAAACATGTTTTTTCTCAGAACACACAAAATGGATGTAATGTGTTTTGCAGATAAACCCCTCATGTATACATAGAATGCATATAAACAAATATAGATATGCACACATCATGAATTAAAAGTATCAGTAAATAAATTCAATGACATGCTTTAGAAGTACAAGACAAAATGTATTAATATACAGACATAAAAAGTATAGCGTAAACATATATTATGTATTACGGAAGACTCTAGGATCCCAAGGCAACTGCTGAATGGCGAGCTAGCCCAAGGCAGAACACATCAAGGCAGACCTCGCAATCACTAAAAAGACTGAATTAAAATGAACATCGCCCACGTCGGCATTCCCCAAAACAGTTGGAAGAATGCACATCAGAGGGGACAGGCTAGTGGTCACTTATGTACAAGGCCAAAACTAACTTTGAGGAAAACCGTTGCATCCAACTGTTGGATGCTCATGCAAGAAGAAAGACATCAACGGTGACTGAGCCATCAGTTGTCCAACCCTGCCCCCACTGTGGACAACCACTGTGAACACACAGTAGATGAGAAATGCAGAATCGTCATCATCGGAAATGATGGACTACCTGGAGAAGATGTATTAGAAGAATACAATTGATTAATCAAATAATTAATCATTGAACTTGTACACTGTGAGAATATTTTACAAATGTAAATTATTAATTTTTTTAATTTCTCCTAGGCCTGTTCTTGCTATACTTGACATAGAGATTGTTCGTGTTGATGAGAAGAAACGTAAAGCAACTCTTCAACACGTGATTGGACAGCAAGGGCCACCAGATGGCACTATCATGGTCACTCTGGCCAGCGGGAACGAGTTTGAAGACGAACTTGTGAATAGTGTCATCGAAGCACTTGGAAGTTGTGGGGAAATAATACTTGTCCGGTGAGTGAAAGAGACAATCTGATAAGGATATCAAAATTTTGTGAATAAATAAGAACAATCTTGAATGTGACGTGTCATGTTGGTTTGGACCTTTTTTTAGATATATTTGAGCATTGTGTGGTTACAGGCGACACATTAAACAACAACAATTTGACTTTACATTGATACCGGTGTCATACTTGTGTGCATAGACAGGGGTTGTTGAAGTGAACCACTCTAAGAAAAAATTTGGTGAAATCGGGATTAAAGTTTTTCATATACATGTGTCAAATTACACCCAGTTCATAAAATACATTTGTAAGGTGCTAATTACAAATTGTATCATTCTGAACATTGCTATGTTATTTTGTTTCTAAAAATGCAACAATCTTAAAATTGATTGTTTCACCCCTACATGTTCTGCGGCTTTTTCTCTGATCAATAATTACATATTGTGAGACAACCTTCAGTACTGAGATCGTAACATTCATCATATTCCTTGCAGGTTTGTCAATAGCGAGATGCTGGTGACATTCAGTAGTGGCCAGATGGCGCTAGAGGCAGTCCAATACGATGGCCAGTCCGTCTGCGATCAGGAGGTGAGAGTGAGGCTGAAGTCACCTAACTGGCAGGAGATGATCGAGGCAGAGATGAAGCATCTCCAGTCAAACAGCATCGCCCTCTTTGATACGACCACCAACAGTCTGCTGGGAGAAGACTTCAGTATTCCGACCATGTCGTTTGATATGGACGGTGAGTTACGACAATGGTTGTAACCTTAGTTGTAAACTCATTGTAACAGGTGGTAACATTGGCTTTATCTCAGTTGTAACGTTGGTTCTGTGACCTCATCTGTAATATCGGTTGTAATATTTGTTGTAATGTCAGTTGTAACTTTGATTACAACCTTAGTTGTAATCACGGTTGTAACATTGATTATAACATGATATGTAACTTTGATTATAAGAGTGGTTGTAACTTCAGTTGTAACATCGGTTGTAACATCGGTTGTAACCTGAATGTTGTGTTATATGAAAGTGTGTCGTGGTAGAATGCAACAAATTTATTTGTTGATAGGTTCATGGATGGGTGGAAGGACGGCCCATTTTACGTATTTTAAACATTTGTCATTAACCTCTTGATCAAGAGCAACTTTTTACTCAAAATGACTCGGCAGAATTTCGTGTTGAACTGAACAGCATAAATATATTGATATCTTTGTGGTAGGAATGGTAGACCTGGAGCAGTGTGAACCTACAATCTCCAGATTTCATCATCATTTAACTTATGTCATTCTGATATGTCCGTGTCTGTCAGATGATGATGATGAAGAAGTGGCAGCAATGTTGGAGGATCCGTTTGAACTGCCTGCCTCAGACTCCCCAGGTTGGTACCAGACATATCTGTTTCTCAGTCTGATTCATTTTGTCAGCATGCCGGTAAAAGCTGGTGAATGAAGCTTTTTCTTTTGAACACTTTCAAAAGTGCTATCAGATGAATCACAGAAATGTCAAAGCTCTGCAGAAATGAATGATGAAAGTTCCATGGAATGTGCATGAAAGTTCCATTGAATGTGCATGAAAGTTCCATGGAATATGCATGAAAGTTCCATTGAATGTGCATGAAAGTTCCATTGAATGTGCATGAAAGTTCCATTGAATGTGCATGAAAGTTCCATTGAATGTGCATGAAAGTTCCATGGAATGTGCATGAAAGTTCCATTGAATGTGCATGAAATGAACACATTAAAATGGCACCGTTTCATTTGAACTTGGTCATTTAGCAGATATGTCTTCTGTTTCGTGATCCATCGTTTGTGTGTTTTAGGTTAAAGTTTCCTCCTCAACTGGTTTAACTAATCATAAATCCAGTCTTTTGATGTGCCACTATACAGCGTGTGAATAACTTAAATAATGTATGCAGTCGATTTAATTTAAAAGGTATATACATTTGCTTAAACAGTTGTGAATAATTCAAAGGTTTGTTTTTCACAAAATTTATTAGAAACAAGATGAGCAGAAAAATTGAATTGAGGCAACTTTATACTGCAAAAATTGTTTTGTCAGTTAGCACCAGTTATTTACAGTTCACACCAGGAGAACATGATGCTAACTAGAGCTATACTGACCACTAAATAATAAATTCCTAAATTTAAAAAACCTACACAGTAAATGTTAAGTTTGGTGTAAAATCTAACTGAGAAATAAACTGCTGAACAGTTTTTGACTTATGAAAACAACCATTTGTGTACAGTGTCCAGCACGCCATCGGAACTGTTGGAGCCAAACGGAGCCAATCGCAGTTCACCAGGTGGCGCCAGACGTAGTCCCGCTCCACGCAATAAAGGTCCGTCTCCGGCAACAGTGGCTCCACCTAGCCAGACTTCATCGAACCAAGACTGGATAGAACCGATCGTGCCACAACGAGTTGATGTGGTTGGTGGAATGCCACCCCAAGGAGACAAACCGGTGGGTTACCATGGTGATTGTGGTAAATGTTGTAATTCCAAATAATGAATCGGGTGATGAAATTATTCCACAGATCTATGTTGTAACTATATCAAATACTAAAATTATGGGGATGTTACTATCTGAACTTCATCCAAAAAATTGTAAAAAACAAAAATGTCATCATGTTGCCAGATAATTACTGAGTGGCTGTACGCCCTACATCCAGTGAGACATATATGTTAGCTGCCAAGTAACACAAAAATGAACAACTCCATTGAGAACTTTTATTTTTTTCCGACATAAAAGTAGGCTGATTCAAGCAGGCTGATCACTACCGCGCTTGTTACCGTTGCAACCCACGCACTTGCTCGGAAAAACACAACGCTGATAACTTGTTGAATTTTCACATAAAAAACACCCCAAAGTTGTTTCAACTATCAAATACAGCTACTGTAGTATAATAACTTTATTTATGAATATAGTCAGGCATTTTATTAAAATATTGATGCAGAAACTTGAGATAATCCAAAGTAAACTTTCGAAGTGAATAAGTTGCCGAACACCGCTCCGCCATTTTGTTTTCAACTTTCGTTTTCGAGAGCTGATGACGCTACATTTAAAACCATGGTTCTGATTCGCTGAATTACGTCAGCCCACTGGTGTCATTTTTGACAGATCAGCCAATGACAGAGCTTTCCATCAATACCACTTGTGCAGGGGTCTACACTTTATGAATGGATGCGTAAATTCAGTACAGAGGACGTAGTAAAATCACCGAAATGTGGGCGTCAACCGCATCACATGTTTTGTAAGCTAGATTGTGAATAGCTGTCATTGAATCTGCTCATCAATAAATATACACGATCTCGAAAAATCTGTCGGCTATCCACAGATACCGAATGTTTGCATGTCAGTTGCGCATGATGGAAATGAAAATTGTTACAACGAAGGCAGGTATGGTTGGGCTAAATTTCGGCCAAGGTCACTCCGAGGGTTAAAACCTGGTTTTGGCACTGATTGTACACATCCAATGTTCAATCAAGTGCTGCCAAATGTAAAAAAATTACAGTGTCACAAAACAGAACACTTTCACCATTTTACTTTGTTTATTTCTCTCAAGCACACTGCAATATGGCACCAAATTTATTCAATAATGATAAATTTCTTACAGCACCCCATCAAAGTAATGATTATGTCATGCTTAGTGATGTTTCATGAAATCTTAAAACGATGTAAACTATATAATTTAATTACAGAAATCCAATAAGCCCAAGCCACCCCGGCCGAGCGCCCCGCCAAGTCGCCCGCCCCCACCAAAGAACTTACCCAGCAGACCCACCCCTTCGGCGGGAAGTGGAGGGGCGGCTACTGCTCCAGGTAACCACCCCACTGGGGGAATTGTAGAGACAATCACCCCATTACCATGTCAACTAAAATGATTAAATGATCAAATGTTGGTTAAACTGACAACCAGTTAAATCCATAGTTTAATTTTAGCTAATATTAATAAATCTTGCATTAATATGTATGTTGTATATTAAGATTTTCCTCCTAGGTTGGACACCAAACTTTCAGTAATGCCTTTATTTTGTCTGGAATTCCCCATTGGTTGAGGGTTCTTATTGTTTTTAGCGTTTGTAATTATATGGACATAAATTGATAGTTCACATACACATGGTTTTTGCGATTGTTCTGACCAACGAAAACGGTCCACCGTGACATTTTACAGAAGTTGGATTGTGAAAAAATTCTCAAATTTATGTCAGCAAACGTCCTGTAGACACAGTTGGGGAAACCATCTAGTACGATGGTCATTTTTGCTATAGACGTAATGACAGACCTTCTATTGGTTGCCCCGTTGCAGAGTCAGCGACAGCAAGGTCAAAGATGCCCGAGATCCGTACTCCGCTCCGACCCAGCGCAAAACCTGCCCCCGCCGCCAAGGTACAGAGGGTGAGTGGCGCCACAAATTTTGTTTTAATAGAAGAGCAAAATAAATTAATATAAATGAATTTGTATCTCTCTCCCTTGAGTCCATGTTCCCTGGTATCTCTGTTTCTGCCTACATCACTTGTGGTTTGTTGGGTTTAGATCAGTCGCATTGGGTTGCCAACCAATGTGAGTCACATCGGTCATGCCAAGAACCCCGAAGAGGCCCAGAAACTCATCGAGCAGCTTTTGGGCCAGATGTCTACAAACAAGGCGGGCCCTGTCAAGCCTCAACAACCGGCCAGTGGGAGTGGTCAGTTGCATGTTTTATTTTGTATTCCATTGTATAGCTACAGTGTAAAGAGCGCAGTGTGTGAGTCCACAGTAAACTGGGTGTTACGTAGCAAGGTGCAAGCAAGGTAGAACTAGCTGTCTTATGTCCCATTAATGTGTGAGGCTCCACAGTAAACTGGGTGTTAAGTAGCAAGGTGCACGTAAGGCACAACTAGCTGTCTGTGTCCCATCAATGTGTGAGGCTCCACAGTAAACTGAGTGTTAAGTAGCAAGGTGCACGCAAGGCACAACTAGCTGTCTTGTGTCCCATCACTGTGTGAGGCTACACAGTAAACTGGGTGTTAAGTAGCAATGTGCATGCAAGGCACAAATATCTGTCTGTGTCCCATCAATGTGTCAGGCTCAACAGTAAACTGGGTGTTAAGTAGCAATGTGCACGCAAGACACAACTAGCTGTCTGTTTCCCATCAATGTGTGAGGCTCCACAGTATACTGGGTGTTAAGTAGCAAGGTGCACGCAAGGCACAACAAGCTGTCTGTGTCCCATCACTGTGTGAGTCTCCACAGTATACTGGGTGTTAAGTAGCAAGGTGCACGCAAGGCACAACTAGCTGTCTGTGTCCCATCAATGTGTCAGGCTCCACAGTAAACTGGGTGTTAAGTAGCAAGGTGCACGCAAGGCACAACTAGCTGTCTGTGTCCCATCAGTGTGTGAGTCTCCACAGTAAACTGGGTGTTAAGTAGCAAGGTGCACGCAAGGCACAACTAGCTGTCTGTGTCCCATCACTGTGTGAGTCTCCACAGTAAACTGGGTGTTAAGCAGCAAGGTGCACGCAAGGCACAACTAGCTGTCTGTGTCCCATCAGTGTGTGAGTCTCCACAGTAAACTGGGTGTTAAGTAGCAAGGTGCACGCAAGGCACAACTAGCTGTCTGTGTCCCATCAGTGTGTGAGTCTCCACAGTAAATTGGGTGTTAAGTAGCAAGGTGCACGCAAGGCACAACTAGCTGTCTGTGTCCCATCAATGTGTGAGTCTCCACAGTATACTGGGTGTTAAGTAGCAAGGTGCACGCAAGGCACAACTAGCTGTCTGTGTCCCATCAGTGTGTGAATCTCCACAGTAAACTGGGTGTTAAGTTGGAAGGTGCGCGCAAGACACAACTAGCTGTCTGTGTCCCATCAATGTGTGAGGCTCCACAGTATAATGGGTGTTAAGTAGCAAGGTGCACGCAAGGCA
The DNA here is from genome assembly GCA_963995525.1 of Escarpia spicata. Lineage (NCBI taxonomy): Eukaryota > Metazoa > Annelida > Polychaeta > Sabellida > Siboglinidae > Escarpia > Escarpia spicata. Next base: position 10,656,975 of record OZ023212.1, read on the forward strand.
CAACTAGCTGTCTGTGTCCCATCTATGTATGAGGCTCCACAGTATAATGGGTTTTAAGTAGCAAGGTGCACGCAAGACACAACTAGCTGTCTGTGTCCCAGCAATGTGTGAGGCTCCACAGTATAATGGGTGTTAAGTAGCAAGGTGCACGCAAGGCACAACTAGCTGTCTGTGTCCCAGCAATGTGTGAGGCGCCACAGTAAACTGGGTGTTAAGTAGCAAGGTGCATGCAAGGCACAATTAGCTGTATGTATCCCATTAGTGTGTGAGTCTCCACAGTATACTGGGTGTTAAGTAGCAAGGTGCACGCAAGGCACAACTAGCTGTCTGTGTCCCATCAATGTGTGAGGCTCCACAGTAAACTGGTGTTAAGTAGCAAGGTGCGCGCAAGGCACAACTAGCTGTCTGTGTCCCATCAGTGTGTGAGTCTCCATAGTAAACTGGGTGTTAAGTAGCAAGGTGCACGCAAGGCACAACTAGCTGTCTTGTGTCCCATCACTGTGTGAGTCTCCACAGTAAACTGGGTGTTAAGTAGCAAGGTGCACGCAAGGCACAACTAGCTGTCTTGTGTCCCATCACTGTGTGAGTCTCCACAGTAAACTGGGTGTTAAGTAGCAAGGTGCACGCAAGGCACAACTAGCTGTCTGTGTCCCATCACTGTGTGAGTCTCCACAGTATACTGGGTGTTAGGTAGCAAGGTGCGCGCAAGGCACAACTAGCTGTCTTATGTCCCATCAATGTGTGAGGCTCCACAGTAAACTGGGTGTTAAGTAGCAAGGTGCACGCAAAGCACAACTAGCTGTCTTATGTCCCATCAATGTGTGAGGCTCCACAGTAAACTGGGTGTTAAGTAGCAAGGTGCACGCAAGGCACAACTAGCTGTCTTATGTCCCATTAATGTGTGGCTCCACAGTATACTGGGTGTTAAGTAGCAAGGTGCGCGTAAGGCACAACTAGCTGTCTGTGTCCCATCAATGTGTGAGGCTCCACAGTATACTGGGTGTTAAGTAGCAAGGTGCACGCAAGGCACAACTAGCTGTCTTATGTCCCATTAATGTGTGGCTCCACAGTATACTGGGTGTTAAGTAGCAAGGTGCGCGTAAGGCACAACTAGCTGTCTGTGTCCCATCAATGTGTGAGGCTCCACAGTAAACTGGTTGTTAAGTAGCAAGGTGCACGCAAGGCACAACAAGCTGTCTGTGTCCCATCACTGTGTGAGTCTCCACAGTAAATTGGGTGTTAAGTAGCAAGGTGCGCGCAAGGCACAAATAGCTGTCTGTGTCCCATCAATGTGTCAGGCTCAACAGTAAACTGGGTGTTAAGTAGCAAGGTGCACGCAAGGCACAACTAGCTGTCTGTGTCCCATCAATGTGTGAGGCTCCACAGTAAACTGGGTGTTAAGTAGCAATGTGCACGCAAGGCACAACTAGCTGTCTGTGTCCCATCAATGTGTGAGGCTCCACAGTAAACTGGTGTTAAGTAGCAAGGTGCACGCAAGGCACAACTAGCTGTCTGTGTTCCATCAGTGTGTGAGTCTCCACAGTATACTGGGTGTTAAGTAGCAAGGTGCACGCAAGGCACAACTAGCTGTCTGTGTCCCATCAGTGTGTGAGTCTCCACAGTAAACTGGGTGTTAAGTAGCAAGGTGCATGCAAGGCACAATTAGCTGTATGTATCCCATTAGTGTGTGAGTCTCCACAGTATACTGGGTGTTAAGTAGCAAGATGCGCGCAAGACACAACTAGCTGTCTGTGTCCCATCAATGTGTGAGGCTCCACAGTAAACTGGTGTTAAGTAGCAAGGTGCGCGCAAGGCACAACTAGCTGTCTGTGTCCCATCAGTGTGTGAGGCTCCACAGTATACTGGGTGTTAAGTAGCAAGGTGCACGCAAGACACAACTAGCTGTCTGTGTCCTATCAGTGTGTGAGGCTCCACAGTATACTGGGTGTTAAGTAGCAAGGTGCACGCAAGACACAACTAGCTGTCTGTGTCCCATCAATGTGTGAGGCTCCACAGTATACTGGGTGTTAAGTAGCAAGGTGCACGCAAGGCACAACTAGCTGTCTGTGTTCCATCAGTGTGTGAGTCTCCACAGTATACTGGGTGTTAAGTAGCAAGGTGCGCGCAAGACACAACTAGCTGTCTGTGTCCCATCAGTGTGTGAGGCTCCACAGTAAACTGGGTGTTAAGTAGCAATGTGCACGCAAGGCACAACTAGCTGTCTGTGTCCCATCAGTGTGTGAGTCTCCACAGTATACTGGGTGTTAAGTAGCAAGGTGCACGCAAGGCACAACTAGCTGTCTGTGTCCCATCAGTGTGTGAGTCTCCACAGTATACTGGGTGTTAAGTAGCAATGTGCATGCAAGGCACAACTAGCTGTCTGTGTCCCATCAGTGTGTGAGGCTACACAGTAAACTGGGTGTTAAGTAGCAAGGTGCACGCAAGGCACAACTAGCTGTCTGTGTCCCATCAATGTGTGAGGCTCCACAGTATACTGGGTGTTAAGTAGCAAGGTGCACGCAAGGCACAACTAGCTGTCTGTGTTCCATCAGTGTGTGAGTCTCCACAGTATACTGGGTGTTAAGTAGCAAGGTGCGCGCAAGACACAACTAGCTGTCTGTGTCCCATCAGTGTGTGAGGCTACACAGTAAACTGGGTGTTAAGTAGCAATGTGCATGCAAGACACAACTAGCTGTCTGTGTCCCATCAATGTGTGAGGCTCCACAGTATACTGGGTGTTAAGTAGCAAGGTGCACGCAAGGCACAACTAGCTGTCTGTGTTCCATCAGTGTGTGAGGCTCCACAGTATACTGGGTGTTAAGTAGCAAGGTGCGCGCAAGACACAACTAGCTGTCTGTGTCCCATCAGTGTGTGAGGCTACACAGTAAACTGGGTGTTAAGTAGCAAGGTGCATGCAAGACACAACTAGCTGTCTGTGTTCCATCAGTGTGTGAGGCTCCACAGTAAACTGGGTGTTAAGTAGCAATGTGCACGCAAGGCACAACTAGCTGTCTGTGTCCCATCAATGTGTGAGTCTCCACAGTATACTGGGTGTTAAGTAGCAAGGTGCACGCAAGGCACAACTAGCTGTCTGTTTTCCATCAGTGTGTGAGTCTCCACAGTAAACTGGGTGTTAAGTAGCAAGGCACAAACTAGCTGCCTGTGTCCCATCAGTGTTGCTATTTTAGCAGAAATGTCATCTTTCAATGCCCAGTTCATTTTTTCTTGATAATCAATCAAACATTAATAAATTGCAGGCTTTTACGGACCCATATATTAAAAAACAGTAGACAATATAAGTCAAATGACCTCGTTTCTCAAAACTTTTAAAGTTAGCATCAATTTTAGCAATAAATCAAAAACTACTGAAGATATTTCAAATAGCTCATCGTCTGTGGAATAAAAATATACACAACTGCATTTCACAATTTTGTGATTTAATATCGGCTTTGCTGTGGCGGGTTATATATATTCATAGGCACATACATATATATTATAAAACAAACATGCAGACAAACAATAAAAAAAACTTATACTAAGATTAAGATGATTAAATAAAATGGTTATCACAGGGTTTATGTACCTAAAGTAAAAGAACATTAGCAACAGCTGACTAAACACATCGAACTTGTTTTTATACTTTTTAAAAGTGTGAGTTTAAATGTCCAAAACTGCAATGCATTGATCATTGCAGAAAAATAACAAACTGGTGAGAAAAAGCGTTTTTAAACAACAAAATTGAATTTGATAATAAGCAAACTACTACATATTGAAAATATGTTTACCTTTTTAATTTAAAAAAATAGTGCCAAGATATTAGGTAAAAATGAGCATGTACACACTTGCAATTATGACAGTGGTATATGTTAAAGATCATTGGGCCATGGTAAATGTTTTCATTAGATTTTACTATATAACCTGTCACAGTGCTACAGTTGAGTGACTAAGCTTGCCCCCCCCCCCTGATATGCCATTTGTATCAGACAATGCCAGTCACATCAGCTGCTGCAACATTAAGAAACAACATTTTCTTATTACACAACTTTTAAATTCAACTCACATAGATGTTTTGACCACCTTCGGTGGCCTTCATCAAGAACTATTCTTCCTCCGCTTACCAGACGGTGTGGCCAAACACCACACCATCTGGTGAGCAGAGGAAGAACAGTTCCTGATAGAGGTAGCCGGAGGCAGTCAAAACGTCGATGTGAGTTTAATTTTTAGTTCTTTGGCCGAAGTTCCAAGGGACTATTGCCATCACTCTGCGTCCGCCGTCTGCTGTCCGCCGTTAGCTGCCGTATCTCAGAAACCGTTCAGCAACTTTTTCTCTAATTTTGCATAGACATATCTTAGGGCACTGCCACTATGCACGAGAAATCTGTATTTGATTTAATCATTTTAAGGGCTCCCTAGGGCCTCCAAGGACCCCAAAACTTGTACAAATTTAACATTTGGCCTATTTTTTCAAAAAACTGTTCAGCAACTGTTTTTCTAATTTTGCATAGATGTATCTTAGGGTGCTGCCACTATATACAATAAATCTGTATTTGATTGAAACATTCTAAGGGCACCTAAGGGGCCCCCAAATTACAAAAGTTTTACATTATCTAGTGATGTGGTTTTGAGAAGGGCCCTTGAGACCACCCCCAACAGTAGATTTTGTTTATTGTGCCACAAAGTCAACACCAAGACTAATCTCTGCAGCCTAGTGCTACTGTTCCATTGAAACCTTGACTAATCTTTGATTGGTCACAGCGCCCAGGCAGAGTAGACACCCCCAACAGTAGATTTTGTTTAATGTGCCACAAAGTCAACACCATGACTAATATATGCAGCCTAGTGCTATTCTTCCATTGAGACCTTGACTAATCTTTAATTGGTCACAGTGCCCAGGCAGAGTAGACACACTTGACCCCTGTTAGACTGAACAGTTGCCTAACACTTTTTATCTTCAAAACTATTGATTTTCTATAATTGCAAGTTGTGTTTATTTTGATGTTCATTTAATTATTATAAAATGGTGTGACTGTGGTGTCTATTGGTTAAAGATATATTGTCTGTAGAAACCTGTAGGTGACAAACATAGAAAATTAATATTCTGTCACCTGTAGGTGACAAAGATAGAAAATTTATATTCTGGACAACTATAGAGTGAAATATCCTACACTTTATTGATATCAAATGCATTCTACTGTTCTGTTTACGCTTGCCATGCCTTGTGTAGACATGGTACTGTGTAAATCAATTGTATCAATATAGACTAATAATTACAGATTCACAATATAGTTGACACCTGAAACAACCAAATGTCAACCATTAGAAGAGTTGACATAGTTCCGCTATACACAAGCAAGAAATCTGTATTTGATTGAATCATTCTAGTGTCATCAGCATATAGTAGAACATACATTTTCTACATCATCATCCCTAAGGTTGTTGTAAATTTCACCAGCTGCCATGTCAAGTCCGTTATAATTGTGACTAACAGTGTTCAAAATGATTCAGGTCAATAGCAAATAACAAAGGACACAAGTTTTCTCCTTGCCATACCTATACATCACATGAGAAGAAGGCTAACACAGCCTGGCCCTGATTTATACATGATTTAGCATTTTTGTATATGTTGTATACAACTTTCAACACAATACCATTAATACCGCATGAAATTATCTTAGACCACAGGGAGGACCGGTCTACTAAATCAAATGCTTTCTTAGAATCGATGAAGGCACAATAAAGTCTTTTGCGTCGAGACAAATACAATTCAACCAATACCCCTATTTGAACACTGCCTGTTCTTCACATATTACATTCGCATTGTTTAGGTATGTGGTCAGTCTGGTGTTCTGAACAATCACTAAGGATTCATGAACACTTGTGCAGAATGTCACCCACTTGGCAGGTTTAATTGATCTATTCAGCAATGAGGACACTGCTTAGGCCTCACTCTGGACACTGTCACTCACAGTGTTGTGTATTGTCTTAGTTGGTGCATTGAGCTAATCTACTTGACCATGAATCAGTGGTGGCTCTGGTTGTGTATTACACCCAGCTGTGGAGCTAAGATTCTCTGCCTGCTATTGTTTGATGGAAACTGTGACTAATGTGTAATTGGTCACTGGCAGTAGCTTGTGTCAACAGACAACATTAAGCCACTAGACCCCTGTTAAACTGGACAGCTGCCTGTAGGTTTTAAACTGTGTCAACCAGTGAGTCTACCTTTTGCTCTCAAATAATCTGTCCTCTTAGTTTTACACATGAAGACATAATCTGGCATAACTTGATAAGTCTTTGGAGCAGCACATTTGTACTTCCAGTGTATCATTGCAACATAACATACATATTACATACTGTGTGCCACATTTGAATGTTGTGCATGTAATATTTCCATGCGATCCATTTGCATATATAATGTAAAACTTCAACAGCCGTTTTCTTCATTTTCATTTTTTTATCCCTACCATGTTCAGTGCTCCATAACTTTGTCAATTTTTGTAGCAGTCATATTTTTTTAAACCGTATAAAGCACCCTACCAAACATTTACAAGGATGTAAGAAAACAATGTTACAATTTTTCCGACTTATCACTCATTTGGTCAGCCGGGGTCACATTTAGACGTATTAGTCCAAAGGACTTCAGGGCCACTTGGCCCATTTTTTAGTTGTGTAGTAAGAACTTTTTTTGCTTAGTTCTTCCAACTTGATTACAATTTTTACGAATAAAAGAAAACAGTTACAATGTGTTTGTATTACAGATATGCAGAGGAACGTGCAGCGATCTGCCGAGGCTCCTGTCCCCAGCCGTCGTAGTGTCGACACTGGCAGCCAGGAGGTGAAGCGCCCAGTACCGCGGGCCCGCAGCGTCATGGACCTGAGTCGCATGGACTTCTCCCTTCCCTCGCAGTCGACACTCCCTCGCAACAAGAGCGAGGAGAGTCTCATCTCTACCGACACCCCCGTACCTCTCGCCCTGCCCCGTCCACGACCCCGCACACAGGTGGTGCCACTGGAGTCACCAGAGGGCAGCACCGGTGGCAAGCCGCCGACCTCGCCGAAGAAGATGCCCCCGACACGAGGCCCACCTCCGGTGTTGCGAGGGGGTCCGCCCCCTATCCCGAGTCGTGGACCCCCTCCTGTGGTGCCCAGTCGCAGTGGGCCCCCTCCAGTGCCCAATGCCCGCCCGGTGGGTGCGGCACCCTCCCCAGTGCCAGCACCAAGGCAGGACATCAAGAGTTCCGTCGACACAGACACCATGGCGATTGGACCCGTCCACAGGCCAACTAGTCAACACCCGGCTGCAAGCGAACATTCCACTAACGCAGCGAAGCAAGGGGACAAGGTGAATGGCATTGTGGGTAATGTTGAGGCAGCACCGCAGGCCGCTGGACCGCCCCCAATCCCCCCCAGGCAGGGCGCTCAGCATTGAACGGGAAGTAGCTGAATCCCTTACTCACAGTGAGGTTTTAAATTAGGTTGTATCATGTTATTAAAAGGAGATGTAAAGAGTTTAGCTGGAGATCATGACAAAATTCCACAAAGGAAGGGTTGTAAAGACGGTTAGTTAATTTTTGCAAAGAACACAACATTACCCATGAGGGTAAGAGGGTAAGGAATCGCCTCCTAAGTTCACATTGTCAAAAAACAATTATGCATTTAGCACTGGTTCAACATCCCCCATTAATACATTGTCTACGACGTAATGATGATATTTTACGATCTAAAATGGCTATTAGCGTCAATTTGCATTAACAGATCTATCTCACACTTGCCATTAACAATTTCCTCTGCAATACGTAGTGATGACCACACACCCCCCATACACTGCAAACTTATGCGACCCCCCCTAAATCACTAGACTTCATCATTTTCTTAACGTAACATTTACCGGATAGAAACTGCCTTTCTGCCTATGTGTTTGTTATGAAAGGTCCGATGCAAAGGTTTGTTGCGCCCTCACTAGATTTATTATTTAATTATTGATCTGTGGAGTTAGTTCCACCACCCACCGCCAGGCGGGTGCTTTCAAGCGGGACAAGTTGGTTTTTTTTCTGCTGGCAGGAAATGAAGCAACTCGATGACTCCATTATTGCTGTTGGCTGCGTGTGTTTTAGTTTTACCACATGTTGGATGTAGTGGTTATTGAACTAGGGTATTTGTATAATATGGTATGTCTAAAAAATGATGTCCATTTGTGTGTTAATGCACATTTATATGTGGTCTTTCACCCCAAGTAGTTTGTTTTGCATAATAGTGAAGAAACGGTGACAAAAAAGATTGTGGTAGAACTGTTTTATGAAGCTTGATAACTGTTTTTGTTTGCTTGTGAAGTTGTACGGTTGATTGGTTTATGTGATATTTTTTGCCAGAATGCATATTTTTTATGTTGTTATGGAATTTAGAACCGTGAATACAAGAACGGTTGAAGCATCTAACATTAATCAATTCAAGGGTCATACTGGCCAATTCTTGCCACGTTAAGACAGGTTATAATTTCTACCTGGCTTGGACCATCAATAACTTAATTTGTAAAACTAGCCCAGTGGTGATACTGATTCATTCACTGGTGCCACTTGTTTTAACAGCATTTAACTGAAAGTAGTTTGTTTGTCACCAGCCACGTTTCTTAGGCTTTATGCATTGGTTTTTATGCCAAAGATTTGTTTGAACATTATCGTTAGTGAAATATGCGTGTGTCCACTGTGTACGATCAGATAAAACCAAAGACATTTTGTTACTACCGGTACTAATGTCTGGTGGATTTGATTTAGAGCTCAAATATAATAATATATAAAACTGTTGTAGTTCTATACTATACAGCAGGAATTGTTTGTTAGTTGTCACTAATTACAAAACAATACTGACTGGTTATGAGAAAATCATAATGGCATCTACAAAGACCTTTTTCAGCACACTGCTGTATCCTTGCATGTTGAGTATTGACATGTATTCGTTATTGACATAGGGGGCGGTGGTTTGTTGTGTATGCACGCATCTGTTGTGGAGACTATGCACGTTGGATAATGGTGTGGTGGGTTCTTGGGTCTATGCACGTTGGATAATGGTGTGGTGGGTTCTTGGGTCTATGCACGTTGGATAATGGTGGGTTCTTGGGTCTATGCAAGTTGGTTAACCGTAGCCTTGTATTGGATGTCAGGATATGGATATTGGTTGTTAGGTTTTTACGTAATGGTTAGTAATAGACATATTGTTTGTCAGTTTCTCAGTTATTATTTGTCAGGCAGGTTTCTTGTTGTTGTTGCGCTGTGCAAACATTGTTGTTTCTAGTGCCGACATCTCCTAGAGTTAGTATCATTACTTATCCTCTTCATGCCTAGATGTGGCACGAGACTCGCACAAGGTCTTGCTACTTCCTATTATGTGTTCTTGCCTCTTCAAAGTCAGCCCAATAGCCACTTGTTCTTCTTGGTTTGCCTGAATATTTGGTCTTCCCATCGTGTCTTCTCCTGGGGTCCAAGTCAATGCTGTCTTCCCTGGGGTCCAAGTCAATGCTGTCTTCTCCTGGGGTCCAAGTCAATGCTGTCTTCCCTGGGGTCCAAGTCAATGCTGTCTTCTCCTGGGGTCCAAGTCAATGCTGTCTTCCCTGGCAGGTTGCTGTTCATTCTGTACATATGTCAGTAATTTCTTGCTTCTCTTTTTCAGAATAAAGCCGATGTGTTGTTGTTTTGCTGTAGCCAAGTGTGGGTCTGGTTAGTAGAGACTAACTTGTCCAATGTGTACCCGGCCATGTTTACACAAACCGTCAGACTAGCAAATGGCAAGTGCACGTTTTATGGGCAAATTAATAATAATAACAAGTAAATAAATAGATGATGCATGTTTATGATCATTGGTCTCCTCTGTGTCCCTGAAGTTCACAGTGATGGTGGCCTCGATACTCATCCTCGACATTTGGTCAAGCCCACCAAATCTCCTCACACAATCCTCTCGGTCGATATCTTCCGCTTGCCCTTCGACCCTCCACTTAGAGGTTGTTCACCCCTTTCGTTTATGAATATCACGAAGCAACATTCCAACTGTAAACGAATACCAGCCACGGTTTCATTAGCATTTCAATGGATAACTTCAACCAGTGTCACACAGGAACCTAGCATGATGCCATGCAATGTATTTTCTTGTCAAAACCAGTGCAGTAGTCATGCTGACGGAGACCAGCGTTTGATCATGCACCAGTGAACTATCACATTTCCATGGAAACGTTAGCTATTGAACGTTGACATTCCTGACTAATGAACTGTGTAACTCTGGGGCGAATGTTTCGCATCCGATTGTAAAACAGTAGCAGGGATTTTGAACAGGCACAAGTACATTTGCTGTGCACCATTGAACAGTCGAACAGTGCTCAATCCTCTTTAATGTAGTTAACGATTGTGTTAATCTATGTTAACGATTGTGTTATGCTATATATCCAGTGCTCAAGATGATTGCAATTGAGGGTGGTGTGATTTCCAGATGTTCTGTCGAGAAATCCGCTTATTCTGTGGATGATTATATGTAGAGTTTAGGACTAGGTAGGGAAGTTTGGGATTTTGGGAGTGTTGTGACTCAGGGTTTCTCGTGGTTGAGATGGTGATTGGGTGGCACTAGAGCTAAAATACTACAATGATGTTAGATCCAGACCATTTTGTACCAGTTGGCCTGTCTTATCCTTTCCAAAGGGAGTTTACATTCCAGTACATTTTGTAGTTTTTAAAAAATAATGAACTATAGCTGTTAGGATAAAGTTGGCATTATACCATTGTTAATGCTGTTCCACTGGTGGCACCCGATGTGTTCAGGGCTTTAAAGTTTATTTGTTAATACAGCATTAGCCTCATAAAGCGACCTGTCCCTTTAAGTAACAAAGATGTTTATAATCAGCACACAAACCACGAGGTCAACAGCTGAACACTTGAATGTCTTCAAGTCAAGGAGCATGAAAACAGTTATTGAGACATTACTGGCTGAAATTAGATTTATTTACCTAAACCAGCAATGGAAACAAGCAATCAGTAAAGATCTGTTTTCATTGCTATTGCGACACAGAGGAAACCGGTTTGTATCGTGTGGCTAGATTGCAATCTCTGACCAGGTCTATTCGGCCCAACTATCGATGATAAAAAGCCGATATTCGCGGTCGGGTGAACACGAGGCTTCAGGTTGGAACACCTGTAACGATGGTACACCTGTATCAGGTGTTGTGTTTGCACTTATCGTTGCGTCAGTTGATGGATGCCTTTGACTCGTGTCGAATGATGTCAGCATTGTAAACCAGCCTTCCGTTGCGTGTTAGTCAACAACCAATCCTGTGGGTAGATTTATAGACTGTTTTCTGTTAAATCATTGAAGATTAAGTAGGTATACGTATGTATAGCTGTATATTATAATGGCGCATTTTACAAGCAATTATCGCGACTTGTGTGCAGATTGGTGTTATGTGACAAGACCTAATAATAAAACAATAATGTTGGCTTTTTGCTGGCATCACAAGTTATATCTTGCAATAAATATAGCTGTGTGTAACATATTATGAGGCAGACATGCATCGATAGATTTCTGTTGAGTACCAGTAGTTTGCCTGTGCTGTGGGATTTAGTCTCATAACATTCATTCTGTGTGTTTGAATCGTAACTCAAATATTTATCTCGCATGTAACATTCTTTTATATAGAGAGTGAATGATTCATACTTTCAAAACAAACTTGTCAACTGGCAAGAAGTGAATTATTGATTCGCTGAGTATGGTGATTCAACTTAACAATGCCCGACAACTCTGTAATTTAAAGTTTTTTAATTTGTTAATTAAAACTTGAATAGGATATTACAAAACTGGCCTAGGGCTTTGTTCCAGTTCATCGAATGGATACCTGTCAGATACCGGTAACTATCACTTATGTATGATGCGAGACAGATGTCATCTTATTTAAACCCAACAACGACAGATCTGTTTTATGAAGCGCAGATCTGGTTTTAGCTCTACAATTCGTTGATAGATACTTGTATGCCAGTGGGAGTATTTTATATGATGTATTCTTGGCTAGCTGGCTAGCAGACGTGTGTGTGCAAGTGTACTATGTTCAGTATAACAGTCAGCGTACATGTACGATACAATGTTCTTCAGTATGGGAGTTGTATCCGGGACTATGATGTGGTGCACATTTACGATTGGCCAGCCAAGTGACGTATTAGTGCTTGAGAGTCGGGTTAGCGCTAGAGTGTTGTAGCATCTGGTGTTTTATTAGCACACTGCGGGAAATGGCAGGATTACTTACTGCATGTGACACAATTGACGTACGTCACTAGTTTCGCAACAATAAAATGGTCTCGGATGAAACATGACTGTGTTCATTACTTATGTGTTGCAACATTAGAGCACGCGACAGCGGGGAAACGAGATACTCTTTTATTTTTTGTCATCAAAATGTCACGAACGGACCGAAGAATAAAGATGGCTGAATGATGCTAGCAGTTGCAGGTTATGTACATTAGGTGGCAGCATCGAAGCAAATTAATGCAAACTTTACACGATGATACATACATCAGTCGTTGTCTCATGTAATAGGATGAACAAGTGTCGAGATGTCACTATCTGTGTTGACACGCACAATTTGAATGCCACATCATGATTTAGTTGACCTCCAATTCATACGAATTCATTATCACACAGTCCACACAAACGACAATAATCGCATACAGTATAGTATGTGCACCCAATTTATCAAAAATAGATTTTGCAATGAGCAACACAAAACGCTACTGCCATCTATACACTGAACAGCCAATCGTCCCACCTTGTACGGTGGCAAGAGACACCAATTAGGCCTCCCAAGTCAACAACAAGTGAGTATTTATGACATACAGTTGTGCTGGTTCTAAAATTCTACCAATCACATTCTTTAATCATGCATGCCGATTTTCACATCAAAACGACCTCCAATGTTTTCGCTCTCGGCTAATGCCACCTGTTCACATGATGAACCATATCATGTATGTTAAGAGCTCCAAAAGAAATCGGAACATCAACCGAGAAGACACAAATAGTATGAAAGTATACAGAAAGAAAGAGCAATCTTCACTAATGTTTGTATGCCCCCTGCGAGGATTGCTAATACACGCTGCTAACGTTCGCTTGCACCTCCCCACGGCTAACTACAGGTGATCGGTGTGGAATCGTGCACATGCACAACAATCCGTGAATATTCATGTACGGTCGAGAGGAGGAGGTTTAATGGCTTTGGCTGAGAACAGATAAGTGCAGCCAATGCGTGACCAAGTTGCAACAGACATTCTATCGCATTCACAAAACACGATTACACTCAACCAAGTGTGTGATAATGCTTTCCCATCAACAAATAAGAATCGTCAATGTTGCAGTCCTGAATGTTGCACACATTTCGACTTGAGAAAACAATTCATACGTATCCAATCAGAGAGCACCTATTTATTTGAGAGCCACACAAAACACAACCAGTTGTGTCGTTCGCATGCACCACCTAGCGGGCTTCACTCAAGTTACTGGCTGTTCCGCTTTGGCCCCGCAGGGATCCTTTTTACCCTACATCTTAGTTGATGTGTCACATGTGTACCCCTCCGTCACACAGCTCGTTTGTCGCCATAGACGACAGTATCGAAAACAGCAACGTGACGATCCTAATTTGTCACCTGGTGTCGCCACCGACTGAGTGTGTTCGTAGGAATTGCCACCTAGGGGGCGGCGAGCGTCATCAAGGTAGATTTGGCATCATGTTCATGAACTGGTTTGGGTTGCCCCCCGCTGCCATGCCTCCTGGCCCCATGCCGCCCATTGGGCCCATCATCATCCCGCCCGGGCCACCTGGGGCCATGCTCGGCCCACCCATGTCGGGCCGCATCATCGGGTGCATCATGCCACCGGGCGAACTGGCCCCGGGCCGACTGAACTGCTGCTGTTGGTACTGCTGCATGCTGTAAGCCCCAGGCTGGCCCATCACCGGGATCATCAAGCCAGGCTCAGGCCGCATGCCACCCCCCGGGTGGCCCATCATATGGCCCGCCATCTGCTGGCCCTGCATCTGCATGTGCATCATGTCCCCTCCAGACCCCATCATGTCTGCTGGCCCACCCGGCATGGGACCCGTACCAACCATCATCGGTCCCGGTCCACCCTGCATGTGTCCACCCTGCATCGGTCCCGGGCTACCCGGCATGGGGCCGGGTCCTCCCTGCATAGCACCATGTCCGACGGGCATCGGTCCTCCCTGCATGGGACCACCGTGCATAGGTCCTAGTCCGCCCGGCATCGGTCCACCTTGCATCTGACCTGGTCCTCCTGGCATTGACCCCGGACCGCCTGACATAGGACCACCCTGCATGGGACTTGGTCCTCCCGGCATAGACCCCGGTATGGGACCTCCCTGCATGGGACCCGGTCCTGCCTGCATGTGGTCCCCTGGTCCCCCCGGCATGAGACCATTGTATTGCATGCTCTGCATCTGCTGCATGGTCACGTGACCCGACTGCTGTAATGCCATTATCTGCTGCGAGGACATCTGGTGGCTGCCGGGTACACCGGGCATGACAACTCGCAGTGGCGGGCCACCAGGGAGCGCTTCCTGGGGCCGGACCTGAACGAAGCGCGGCGGCGTCACGTCAAAGTCCTTACGCATGGCCCCGAGGATCTGATTGCCCTGGCTGGCAGGGGGCTTGGCTGGAAGGTACTGTATCGTGTTGGGCGCCTTCGCTTGGATCTGGACATTCGCATTGCCCACGGTGTTGGGTGTCGTGGGCTGGTAGCCTGGGCTGTTGAGTGCACCCGACAGTGGGCTGGGAGGCTGTATTGGGCGACCACCAGGGGGCTGGCCGCGCATCGACTTCGGATCGTCCGGGTGGATACATCCGTACGGGAAGTTCTGCTGCGACATTTGACTGACGTTCACCCCAGGGGGCATGTTCACGGGCATTGTCCCGCCCTGGGGCTGCTGCTGCATGGGGTTGCCCATCATGCCCTCATGGCTGCCGGTCTGCTGCATGAATCCGCCCATCATCATAGACGACTGTTGCGACATCGACGTCATCACCCCTCCCCCGGGTGGTTGTTGCGTTTGCATCATGCCGGGCTGCTGGCGCTGTGGCGGCATCATGCCGGATGGTACCGGTATGCTGGGGCCCATGCCCATGTGCTGCTCACTGCTCATCTGCTGTAACTGAAGCGAGGGGCCATAGTTAGCACCGGGCAGCTGGTTCATGCTCTGTATGTTGAGCTGGCCAATCGACATCGTTGCGTTCACGTACGTGTTGTTTACCGTCGGCTGTTGATTCGGATGCGGCGAATTCGGTGGACCTGACGACTGCAGAGATGCCGGTTTCTGCTGTTGTTGCTGCTGTTGTTGCTGCTGCTGCTGCTGCTGCTGCTGCTGCTGCTGCTGCTGCTGCTGCTGCTGTTGATGCTGTTGTGACATTGACGTCACGGGCTGCGTTGGCACACCCTGCAGGGACTTCTTCTGCACCCCGGGCGTGGGACTGGTCTCGCCGAGCTCTGCCGTCTGTCCCTGCACCTGTATCGTGTGGAACGGCCCGCCTTGCATCATCTTCTGTTGCATCTGGTCAGACAGGTGCTCCACTCCCTTTGCTAAATTCGCCAGACTCGCTGATGTTATATTCGACATCGCCTGTTTGTTTCCAGCATTACGCCGTAACACCGGCTCGAAGTGACTCAATCGCGGCCCAACCGCCGCAGCTGTCGTCGTCGTCATGCTGGCCATGTGACCGGACGCCGATGACGGTCGTGAGTTCGGCGTTGACGATGGTAATGGACTAGCGATGGACATCGTAGGGCAGGAGGACGCACTTGGGAGGTCTGTGGCGGGGAGAGAGAGCGGGGATTGTGTTGACAGGTGTTCACTGACAGGCGCCGCGGCCGTACCCTGCTGGCGAGCCTGCTTGCTCGGCGACGCAGGGTTCGGCTCCTGATATGCCATGTTCAACTGTTTAGTTATCGTCAGCTCCTGCCCGTCGAACTGGTTCAGGTAGCTGAACTGTTGCGGCGACGGCGCGGGCTGTAGCTTCTTGTATAGTTCGTCTACGTCCTCTCCGCTGCGCTTGCGTTTCTGCGCCTGCGCATAGCTCGGCGGCGGCTTCGTCGGCCCGGGGCTATTCGACGTCGGCGTTCCTGGCCCGATCATTGGGAGATCCATCATGGATGGATTGAACGGTTCTGGGTTGCCGACATGGTGCATTATTGCAGGCATTTCGACCTTGCCCTGCATGGGGTGGGGCAGCATCGACCCGCCCATGCCGTCCTTCGAGAACATGGCACCATCCGGCATGCCCATCTCCATGCCAGGGTCAAAGTTCGTGTCGGGCTGCATGCCAGGGTGGCCTGAAGGCATGCCAGGGTGACTGAACTCCATCGACATGGGCGGGCGCGGTCCTGAGAACATGAATACCTGCGGGTCACTGACGGGCGAGAGGGGCCCCATCGAGCGAGGCGACGGCAGGGGTCGATTGAGGTTCGCTGAGGTAGGTGAGAGGGGCCCATTGACTCCACCGGGGGGCATGCCCTGTCGCCGGTGCATTGAGGAGAAGTACGACGGCGGTGGCGGGCCACCAGGCAAGTTCATCCCCATCTGCTGCATCTGCTGCATGTGTTGCTTGCGTTGTTTCTCTGAGTAGTACTCCTGTTGTAGTCGCAGCCACTCATGTTGGGCCGGCGTCATGTTCTCCATGTTGGGCATGTTCCCACCAGCGAATGGTGACAGGCCCATGCGCGGGCTGCCTTGCATCATGTTCATCATGTTGACAGGTGAGCCCATCATGTGTGGCGGGGGCGGTGACCCCATGCCTGGCGAGTCCATCATGTTGGGCTGCGGCGGCATCATACCGCCGGGCATCATGCCCATATCGTCAGGGTGCATCATGCCGGGCGGCATGCCCCCGCCGGCACCATGTTGCTCCGGGAAGAGCATCTGCTGGATCTTGCGGAGGTTTGCGAGCTGCTCCTCGCGTCGTTGTCGCTGCTCTGGAGTCAGATTCTCGTTTGGCACTTTGTTGTGGAGCAGGTTCGAGTGGGGTAAGTTTGCGAGGGCATGGCCGGGCGGGAAACACCCGCTCATTCGTGCCGCAAAACCCGGGTGGCTAACGCCGCAACCGGGCCCACCCTGCGGGCCAAAACTGTTCGGCGAGCGCATGCCGGGCGGTATCTGGCCCGGCCATGCGGGCCGCATGTTCGGCGGCATCATGTTGCCTGAACTGCCGGGCGGACTGAAGCCCAGGTTCATCTGATTGGGAGAGGAGAAGTTGGCGCCTTGCTGCTCCAGGTTTTGGTTCTGTTGCTGCACCCACTGCGCCACACTAGACATCGAGGTCGACTCGCTCGGGACGCTCGTCGTCGGAGCCATCTTGTTGGGGCCACCGCTTGGCTGCATGCTCGCCATCGTGTACAGGGGCATGTTGGCCTGGCGGTTGAACTGAGACACCTTCAGCGGGTGCTTCTGGAACAGGACAAAGTCATTATCACACACTGTACATGTAATGCGAGTCATCATACATTGTACATTTGTACTTGTAACAATCTCAGGGTTTTTGTTAAGTGCTGGGACCGGGTAATTTATCCGGCTTTGGCGATCCACGTACACGGCTATCGAGAATGGAGAAGGGATGCTTTTTATTAGCACTGTTGATCCGCAAGACATCGCTTTCGAGTGCCTTTGCGTTACAAATTGTGACACAGTTTGTGTCCCGAGTTTCTGTTTTGTGTTGTTCTGCTGAGTTGACTTCCCACAATTCTTAGCGTTAGTTGTTATACCCGATAAGAGTCTGTCACTGAGCTTTTTCGTAGACGGGTGCCCCTGGCGAACCGCTCAGCAACGTCGGCGTAGTGACATTATTCCACAAATTAAAACAATCTAAGACTAAGCCAAGAAGTATAAATGTTGTCATGGAAAAAGTCGTGGAATAGAGCCACATAATAAGTATTTAATTGTTGCGGGAATTTTATGAAACTGGTTAATGTTTACGGCTACGGCTAAGACTACACCAGTTATGCGTGGCATGTTCGCTACCGTCGTGTCGAAATCCCCCAAATATCTATCTGTCTATCTTTGGGCTTGTATTATAGGTTTCTAGTCTTTTTCCAATTTGGTTTATAGCCACACATTTTCTTATATATCAATAATGATTCAGTGGGCCCAAATAGCACTCTGGTTTGCACTGACCTGCGCATTTATATCGCTCTTTTCATGCACGTGAAGCCCGGATCCGTGTGGAGCGCTATTTGGGCAATATTTTGTTCATATTTTTTAACATCACGAGGGTTTAAAAATGCAGACAAATATTTAGGCCTAGTTATAATATATAAGGGTGACATCGAGATAGGCTTGGTTTCTACACAACATACTTAACAAGATTCCCATACAAAGCTACAGGCTCCAGACGGCGTATGGAATATAGGAAGCTTTAGGCTTATCGATAGTCCAACGACTTTCACCTACGTACATACCCCCCCCACATTATATATCTATCAGTTCTATTTTTTAACATATTCACACAATCAACTTGCTAGATCCATTCAAAGTATTGCATTTGTATAGTAATAATTATATGTAATTTATGAAGATGTGGCTATGCCTAGTTGCAAACACAATGTTACAATCTCGTTATGTTGGAAATAACATAATTGATGTCAATAATCAACCTTGCATTAAAGAAATGGTGGACTGACAATGTATGTCAACTTAATGAGTAGGGATGGGGATTTTGCTAGCAGTTATTTTTATGATGGACATGTTTAAATTATAAAGCTTATGATACCATTGTGAAACACTTCAATATTTATGTTAAATATTTATTTTGATAGTTATTAATATTATGAAACCAACTTATGAGCACTTGAGGAAACAACCCTCCTGTGCTTCAACTTGGAGCTAGATTAATCGTGGCGTTTCCTGGATGCATGGATTCCATTTCCACTGGAATATATGTACAAGAACGAATGTCGTCATAAAATTGTCTACATATAGCAGTGCCTGTAAACTCAGAGATACGCAGGCCTGGATTTATATTAACTGGACACTGAATTTTTTTACAATTAACACAAACAGAACTATGTCGAAACACATTGTCTATGATTTCTAATAAGTGTTATACGTTGTCGTCCACATATTGTAGTCCAGTTGTATCCATAGTGCTCCGCGACACGCTATGACTTGGTCAGAGCATGTTATATGGTCCCTGCTTTGGGGATCATGGTCCCTGCTATCAGCACACTTAACAAAAACAACCGATCTGTACTTGCACTATCAACACGTAGGTTGATCCCGGATTCTGCTACATTCACTTCTGAACAAATAGTACATATATCTCTGAGAATACTCATTTTGAACAAATAGAAACTGCTCAGAATTGTGTTTCTGGTTTGACAGAGCTTTCTGGACCCTCATGGTCCTTTTGTCAGGGTCATTGTAAGCTGCTGTCATGTGACAACCACCAATAATGTCACATGATAACAGAGAACAGCACTATTGTTTATTTATTTATGCTTACATTTTGCATTTATATAAATTTTAGTTAATTCAATGGTAGTGATAAAACGACCATGATGGTGCAGAAAGGTATGTCAAGTCAGATTCCAGTTTCTTAGAGGTATCTGTAATATTTGTTCAATATAAGCCAGCTAGCATATGCATGTATGTCATGTCCTCTATGATTATTCTAATTTAGGTAAAGTATCCCCAATTGATTATAAGCTTACACTGTAGTTTCTGTTATTACAATCAACCGAGCTTGACCTTGTAGACAATGACTACCTATGAACTAATTAGCCATACACTGTACACGTGACACTGTGACCTACCATGAAGTCATTACTGAAGAATGCACCTCTGGGAAATATCTGCTGATCACACCTTGGCATTTCGACACTGAGACATAATAATGAATTTGCGTCGTTTCCTGTATTTATTGATCAGTTTTTGTCACACGGATGTCACGGACGAGTGTGATGCTAATTTGCCTGGAGTAATCGCATGTGTTCACAAAGTCCCAAAAAGCCTGTGTGTAAGTAGCAGTTTGGTTATCGGCATGTATAAAAAATAAATCACTGTAGTGGCGCCATCTGTTGAAACTACTGACAACCATCAGCAACCGTTGAATCCAGCAGCTATTGGTTATTTTGAAAACCAATTTATAATAATAATAATAATAAGATAACTTCTACTGCATCTAGATCTTTGGAAACCAAGCTCAGAGGCACGTCAAGACAAAGGGATTGGTCAATCTCAAAATCCATAAGCAGTATTCCAGTTGTCAACAGATGGGTCAAGGCGCTAGGGAGCAATGGTATAATGATAAGCAAAGTTGTAAAGATAAGTTTTTAAATGATGACAGAATTTTGTAATATTTTCAACTGATCTAACACTAAGATGGATGCTTATTTCAAAGAGTTGGTCCAGCAACAGAAAAAGCCCAAGTTCCAATGTTAGTGTTGACTCTAGTAACAAAAAGTAGGTCAGAACTAAATTATCGAAGCTGGATAGGTTTTCTTACAGGAGTAGAAGTCTGTCTACTTAAGAAGTGAATGCAAATAAGATGGTTGTTTTCTGGACAGTGCCTGGTATGTAATGGTATAGATCTTAAATATTATACGATATCGTACAGGAAGCCAATGCAGACTTCAAAAGTGGTACAGAGCGAGAAAACTAGGAGATCTTGTAACTACCCTTGCCAGACAATTTTGGACCCGTTGAAGTTTTGTAATATCCTTGCTAGCGATATTATAAAGGAGGGAATTGCTAACAAGCGCTGTTGCAATAGTTTTAACAACATATTAATGACATATACCGGCGAATACGGCGAAGATCATGAATATGATCAAGGCAGCAGCGACACATTTGAGATGTGTCGGAAATTGAAGTTAATATCAAAAACCACTCCTAGATTCAACACCGAGGTCGCTGGCGTGATATGCCGATTCAAAATATGCACAGAGAAAAATCATCAAGTTTACTATGCTGCATTGGAGTACCAATAATGATCAATTCAGTTTTATTTGCATTTAATTTCAATTTGCTGTCAGTCATCCAGTGGAAGATATAAAGTCATCCAGTGGATTCTATAAGCAGTACACTGTTTTTTTTCGCCACATCAATGACAGACTTGTAACGGTCGAAAAGCAACTACTTTTGATGTAGGCAGATTTCCAACAAAATGCAGCAGGCTTTGTTTGGTGCAGGACTATATAGAAGCCTGGTAGATGGTGACACTTGATCAAAATAGGGACACTGATTAACCAATACCATTTTATACAGATTCATACCGACATTATTTTATAGTTATAATATTATTAAAATTCAAAGTAAAAAAATTGGATTTTTAACCCCCAAAAAGCATCATGTCGCATTTGTTACCTGTAGAAAGCGTTTCGTGCCAGGCTGGTCGATGTGGAACTCAATGATACTGTTGTACTGTCCTTGTTGCACGAGTTCTGCCGCCTTGTTCGCCCACGTCGTCGAAAACACAAATATCTGACTCTGCTGCTGCTGCTGTTGCATGAAGTGCGGCTCCATGGACACTTGCGCCCCCTGCTGGCCTCGACCGGCCATCCGCATCCCTCCGTCTTGTATGGCATTCCGCTGCAGAGGCGATGACGCTGTGCCTGGCTGCAGCATGGTGGCAGCACTGGAGAGTTGTTTGTTGTTCGGCAGTTGTCCATTCTGTCCCGCGTCCAACGAGGTCGTGACGCTGTTTTTACGTGATGCCTTGGTCTCACCATTCTGGCCTGAAACAAACTGGCGGAAGTGAGTCACGGATACCCTCACCAACCAACACGGTCGCAGTGAACTTACTATAACACAACACAGTCTCAATGAGAAACAAAAACACAAACTATATAAACATCATGCCAAAGTGCAAAAAGACAAGATTCCAACCTTCACAACTGAATGTTTTGACACTAGCGCACATTTTAACCAGCAACGGTAAACTACCTTCAACGGAACATGACACATTTCACAAGGTAAACTGGAGCAATTTTATTAAAAGACAAGCACACAAATCTTCTCTCGCACTTGACATTATTGTCAGAGTGATAAAGACCCTGACACATATCCCTTGTTGCTTATCTTACAACAACACAGACCTAGATGGCCAGCAAACCGTGACCACAGAGCCACTGAACCGTGACCGTGTAAGTAGTACCACTCCTGCCTCTTTATGATCTTGAGCTAACACTGCACATAATGCACAAGTTCATTGAGGCGTGACTCGCCCTCCACTCCCCTACACAGTAAACCCCCTGGCCCAGAAACGACAGTTATTAATTCGTGTGCAGCGCAAGTTCATCACACGCGCAGAAAACTGAGCTGAACGCAGAATGAATCTACCTCATGTAGAGACACAGAAGATGACCAAACATTGACACCAGTCACTGCACATCAAATGTGATGATGTGCTTCAACTCTCTGCATCATCTTCTCAAGCCAGGGGTGGTAGTAGCATTCTACTGCACCTGGCATTTACCCCACGTAATGCATGGATGTGTGCCGAATCATTTGCACTTTGACCCACTTTTTATCCTCATCCTGTGATTACAGGAACCAGTTCAACCTCAAACAGTAATGCCTGTCAGTATTCGTCCGGCCAGCGACATCCATGCAATTAAGCTAACTTTCTGTACGCAGAACACAAAAAAATTTAATTCTGAAAGTGAGTAATATGAGTGGTTAACACAGCAATTGACAAACTGACATTGTGGTTGGTTGACAAGCCAGGGACACAGATGTACCCAACACCCCTTGCCTTGCTCAGTGCTGAAAACCCAAACAAGTACCTCTATAACACCATAATCTTCACAAACCTATTTTGTTCTTGCGTGTAGTATTATCACAATGAGTTGTGATATCATGGTGGATAAAACAATGGAATTTCAATTGAGATCATTCAGTTTTGATCCTCTTTTGTGACATTTCATAGCTTGGGCCATGTTGTTCATACCATGTTGTGTACCTGTGGCGAAGCACAAACGATGGACCACCTTCTGCAATGCCTGTCAGCCCCCCGCCCACTGCAGCCCAGAGAACCTAGCACTACAAACAGAGGAGGCCATCGCCGCTGCCAATCATTGGAAGAATGATGTGTAACCGCTGCAGAGACATGACGAAGAAGAAGACCGTGTTGCTTCTGTCAACTCTGCTGTGTAAATGAGCACTTGGCTATACGTAGTGGTGGATATATGTGTACAAATAGTCTTTGTGCAGTAATTGTTGCCTGGCTGAATGCTTCCCATAGAAGTAGAGATGGCGTTCGAGTTAACGGGTCTGCCAGGGGTTGAAGTGTAAAGCTATCATAAGGAATGGATACCGTGTTGTATAAGAACTTTCTTTCACCATTTGTATGCTCCAGCAGCCAAATGCCTTATGATCAACAGGCGTTATGCCAGGCCAATGCACCTAACATAAGATAGGTGTTGTCTGTGCATGACAGACAGGTGTCTTATTTCACCACTGTGTATTTTACCTGATAGACTGGTATATTAATGATAGACAGGTGTTCTAACCTACAGACAGGTGTCCTAACCTACAGACAGGTGTGCTAACCTAGACAGGTATGCTACCTGACAGAAAACAACCCTACAGATGTCCTGTTTAAGAAACAGGTGTCCTATGATACCTGACAGACATGTGTCCTATGTGACAGATAATTGTCCTAACTGATAGACCATGTGTTCTACCTGACAGAGAAGTGTCCTACTCAATAAAATTATGTGTTATCCGACAAAAAGGAACGACAGGGCTTGCACTACTGGCTTCCTGCATGATACAAACTTGTGTCCTATTTGAACAAAGGTGACAGTCAAACATGACAGCTACCTTGCAGTGTCCTTACTGACAATTGTGTTCTGACTGCAAGTGTCCTGACTGACATGCCAGTGTCCTGATTGACGTGCCAGTTTCCCAAACAACAGACAGTGGTATATCTGAAAAGTGTGTCTATCTTATTTTTAGTAATGGGTATTCCATTTGACTGACAGGTGTTCTGACTGACAGTCCAGTGTCCTATTTGACTGACAGGTGTCCTAGCTGACCGGCTAGTGTCCTGAGCAGACAGACAGTTGTTCTATGTGTGTGCAAGTGTCCTACTTGAACTAGTAGAAGTGTGCAGACACTGCCATTGTCCGCTGGGTACATTGATGTTTTAATGAGGCGCTCACTGTTGAATGATCCAGAGAATAGCCTACACAAAGAGACACAGTTTTGCCTGACTTGGCTTTCACAGAAATGTGGCGCCACTGCCGCTCCGTTGACATTCTTGCCACAGACTACAGGGGGTAGTGTTACAGAGTGTCACCGCGCACTGCGATGGTAGGTAGTTGGGACAGACTCTACGCAACATTGCAACAAAGTAACTATAGCCGACACAGTGAAACAACTACCATACACGTGTATATAAAAACAATTAGTGGCATGCTAAAATGTTGCCCTTCTAAATGTTTTAAAATTGTTACCAAGAGTGCCAACCAGGGCAGTAGACTGCACATGTGCCATGGACAAGGACTTTTTTAGAATAGAACTTTATTTTGGCCACAATACAAATTCCTGAATATATTTACAATGGATTACTACAATAAACACATATTCCAATGTCATAAATCCACATTAGCTGCTCTTCATAGGTGTAAGTTCTGTTAGTTTGGCAAAAAGTTTAATGGTTCATCTTTGCACTGTCCCGCCTCATGCTCCAAACAGTATCCTGTATATGGGTCTCCCTCCCTTTGTGAAGTTGTGAACCCACCCAGACAAACGTTATCCTGGCCGGCTTCTTCGATACAATGCAACCAATATTTGAGGCAATTATTCCTCTTTCAATGGTGCAAGGCCTGAAGTATTCACCAACAGCGGTATATCATGCCAATTAACCCCAGCACACCAAGAGCCAAATGTATTCTACCTGTACTAAGAAACTGCAATAAACCAACATATCTAGTAACCCATGTACATCATTCTTGCTGTGATTACATAGTTTTCCTAGGGTGCATTTCTTACCGACACCGAGTTCATCAGAAGCAACGCATGCCTACAAATGACACGGCTGAATAGATGATCTCTACTCTATTAATTGCCACAAGTAACTGAAGTGCGTGGCGACATTTCTCTCATATTCCAATTGAATTTTACATCAGCTGGAATAATGCCGCCCATTTTGCCGGGCCCAAGCGTAATCACGGCCCATTTTGCCGGGCCCAAGCGTAATCACGGCCCATTTTGCTGGGCCCAAGCGTAATCACGGGAGGAATGTAAGGGATGCGAGAATGGTGTACTGTGTCTGCCAGGCCTTGGCACATGTACATAATCCATTAATATTTCCTTGTATGATAAACAAGCCTGGCTTACAGCTGCCAGAAAGTCTGATGCTCAACAGATGCACACAACAGGGAAAGCTTCAATTCGCCATAGAATATTGCAGAAAATTCTACATCAAATTGGCCCTATAAAACCCCAGGTGTCCCCCCCCCCCAACAAAGAAGGCCTAGCATCCATCATAACCAATCTCTATTTAAAGTATCCATCTATCTTGGATTAAAATGTTTGACAATAAACATAGACAAAGTGTAACCCTGAAATACAAGTCTTACTAGTTAAGGAGAGATCAATTGTTTTTTTAATAATTAGTTTTCTTGAATATGTATATTACTGTACTCTTGTCTGAAATGCCAGATTGTTTGATAACAAATTCTTTTAAAGAACCAGCAAGGGAGACTGGCACAATCAAACTCAAATTGACCCATCTATCCAACCTTCAGAAGTAAACGTTGATAAAATACTGTTAAATACATGACAGATTATCTCAACAAATGTCCTCTTACACAAGTGGTTTGCCTAAATTGGTTTATTTATATTTTCTGTGATAACTAAAACTAATAAAATGCATGTCTGGCTAATAACCTATTAGGCCAAGTAAACAGAGCCGTGTCTCTCATCAGCCATACTGACAACAGCAACTTTGAGGTTCGTATTCTTATTATTATTTAATTATGATTGATAAAATTCTAAATCTATTTTTTCCAAAGGTGACACATTTTGAACCAAGAGTCTTCAAAGAAAAACTAAAAATTAAAAACATATTTTTTGAATAGTAAATGATAAAGAGGCAGGGTGCAAAACGGAAGGGACAAGAAACATGTTTCTTTATTCTTTGGCCTTACAAGACTTGTAGTCAGTGGCTATTCAGCAGGAGCCATCAAAGAGCTGAACAAAAGACCAGCAGGTCTGGTGGCATGACTGACACACATTGTGAATGGAACAACTTAATTAAATGCCAGTTACTCAACCTAACCTCCGCTCTACAACGTGTGTACTGATAACACAGTTGATAACACACCTGCATGGCACTGACATACTCACCCAAATAAGGACAAATGCCCTGCCAAGTCAACACGTCTCAAGCACTGGTTTACCAAGGCTCAATCGCCTCTCAACAACAGAGGGGGGGGGGGGGGGTGAATGAATATAATGACTAGGTCCATGACTGCTTTGTTTGCATTTGGGATAAAATACCGAGACCTTTGATCTGTTGGGTTTAGACAGACTGGTACAACTATCTGGGGGCTTCACACCCCATCTCTATCTCCTAGCTACATGTTAGTTATTGCAGGTCCTCACTTAAGATAGTGTATTGTTGATTCCTATTTCAATGCCAACCCTTCTTATCTTGTTCCATACAAAGCCTGAATATTTATGACTCATTTGTTACTTCAAGACCCTATACAAAGCCTGCATGAGTTATTTGAAGTTTTGTGCCCAATATAAAGTCCAGCATTGAGGTAATCTGTCGTATCTGTCACTATGACAAAGAACTCATAAGGAAATCCACCATTAAACAGAACCCATTGTTAACTTTAAGAAACGTTTTCAAAATGCAAAAAACACTGTTGTACCACCAAGGACTGTATTTGTGTGACACTCGGGCAAGTGTCCCAGTGATGGACACATGGGCAAGTGTCCTAGTGACGGACACACGGGTAAGTGTACCAGTGACGGACACACGGGCAAGTGTCCCAGTGACGGACACACGGGCAAGTGTCCCAGTGACGGACACACGAGCAAGTGTCCCAGTAACGGACACACGGGCAAGTGTCCCAGTGACGCATGTTTACAGTTGCCAGTCAGATTACAAGATCACAGATAAGGACTAAAATTTATTTTAAATAGCAAAATCAATTATAAATAGCAACGTTGTACTTATGAGCTCATAATAATTTAGTGAATTGGAGCCCTGCTCAATACAAAGCCTACATATGAATGAATCAGCTGTTATTTGCAGGCCCATTTAAACCCTGAACGAGTTATTTGTGATTTCCTGCCCAATGAAACCCACACATGAGTCATTGGTCGTCTGTGATATCCTGCCTCAAAACAAAGACTGTGTGCATATGAGTCACGTGTGATTTCTAGGCCTCCACAAAGCCTGCTTTTTTGTTATTTCCAAGCCGCTTACAAAGCTTGATTACAAGTTATATGAGTTCACATTGTAACACAAATACTGCGTTTGAGCTGTGTATATTTTGCAATGTGTTCCATCACCCTGCCAGGATCGTTGCGGTCTATCCCCTTTTGTAACGATACCCGTTATGCAGTAGGTGGGCTGGTACACGTCGTGAGGAGCCCCCCAAGCCCTCTCCAAACAGAAATACATCCCTGAACAACTTAATTGTGTCAAACGCCAGCATCAGACAACATCCCTTGGCAATAATAACAAAGTGAGGCAGGGTGGCGATTTCAAAGATAACCATGCTCACCGTGCTAGCCCAGGCGCTGGTCTGACCTACTCCGACCAAAACCCAATCAGTGATAGAACACTCTTCCAGGAAGACACCTATATCACATTTCTATACATATTATCACACACAAGTTAGGATTGCTTCTTCACAGCGTCTAGCCCATGCGCTATATTGGGGATAACCCGCTATTTTGATACTTATTCCCAAGTGGTGCTGGATTAAAGCGGTGGATTTGGTGGGTTCGGGAGCTGTCAATAAGCGAATGAAACCTTATCAGGTCAGAATGCTATCAGTAAGTGGTTCTCCGATGCAATATGAAACTAGACTGTACCAAGGATGTTTTGTCCCCCCAAGACATTAGTCGAATACTTCGGATAAGGCACTACTGCCCGGATAAATGTATCATCGTATCAGTAACTGGCGCAATGTTGTGGGTATTCTTACAAAGGAGTCATTGCAGGGGCTTTATAGGCCAGTCAACAACAGGTATGTCTAATGAGTAGAGTGCCAACCGCATCTCAGTAGAAACCGTCTTCTTTGTGTGTGTCAACAATGAAACTAAACACAAGCAGCCAATATAAATTACTGATCTAAAAACAAGATAGTAGAAGGATATACCTGATTATGTAACCTATCTCTGCATGGTTCGAAATGAAGAAATACTATAAAATAAAAGTAGTTGGGAAGAGACCAGCATTAGCACGACAGAGAATGGATGACGAGAGAGCATTAAGATGTGTTACAAGAGATCTTGAAATTGCAGAAATGAATAACCAAGAGTTGTACAGAATGACAGAGGATCGTGACAGACAGAAATTACTTGTCAACTAAGTGAAGTGGCCTCTGCCCACTATGGATCAACGGGGAAGAAAACAAGAAATGTGAAGAACAGCTTCACAAAATACCTGCCAACACGACACACTGTTGCAAGAATCCAAGATCATACACGGTTTCCACAAGAATCACCCCCACCAAGACAGCATATCTCAACAACGTGGGAGTCGAACTATTTCACCACAAAAATAATCCACCCCCGATAGAGCCGTGTTATGACAGCTGTTCTCTACCATCACAAACACCAGAAGGCGCCAGTTTTTGCAGACAAAATATTTTCTGATTTTAGCCAGCTGGAGCGGCGTATCATCTCATTTCTAGAAATCGACAAAGAAGCCACTGCATCTGTTATTGGTGTTAAACACATCTTCACACAGGAATGTGCTACGACCACGTCATTTATGATAGCACATATATGATAGCACATTTATGGTGGCATGTTTTTGTAGTGTAGATGACCTTTAGCATAATCTCTACTGGTCTTTGCACAACATTCTTCTGTTAAATAACTGGGGCATCCTAATTCCAAAAAGGATAAAATTTGGGCAATTTGGCTGATTACCCATGACCATGAACATTATTATTTATGTGAATTTTTCAGCTACAAACATTGATCTATACATTTTACATTGATAGATTAGGGACACCTGACAATTTTGACCTACGAGAAATCTTTCCTATCAGTTAAGCCTAACAAATTTCAATTCAAATTTCTACAGATACTTTCTAAGCTTACTTTAGATAAACAATGATAGCAACAAAACGTTTTGTAAGACCTGAATTAATTTAATAAAATTCAATCTTCACTTATGCAAAGGAGGTGTAGTATGTACATAATGAGAATACATAATCTGATGTTATACATAAATAGTACGCTAATTCAACAATACCCAAACATTTATTTTTTATTTTCCCACAAAGTGTGCCATGAATTTAATAATTATAATTATACATACTCCGGGAAATTATGTTATATTATATTGTGTTATATTTTAAACACATTTGTAATACCAGGAGAGACTTGAGAGGTTGAAACTTCCTACGTTATCTTATAGAAAAACACATGGAGATATAATGGAGGTATATAAACTGCTAAAACAGAAGTATGATGTCAAAGTTCCTGTATTTTCTAACATTTTCATGCTATATATAAAGACTGTGAGAAACAGGAAGGAACAAGGGCTCATAGTTTGAAATTATTCCAAGAATGTGCATAAATACTCAAAAGGAATGTTTTTCAATCAGTCACAATATTGAATAATTTACCCAGACAAGTGGTAACTGCACCTAGCATTAACTCAATTAAAAACCACCTAAATAAACATTGGAGTACTGAAAAAATGTATGACTAGAAAGCCACCTTGCCAGGAAGTCGCAGAGCATTTACTGAACAAGCTGGAGATCTGGCCACCACTGCCGCCGCCACCGCCACCGCCACCGCCTATGGACAGGGAGAACCTACGTAAAGTAAATAAGTAAATAACGCTGTGTAGAATGAGAGTGGGTGAAAGAGGCGGTGGATATGGGGGTGAAACAGGAACAGGGTCGAAGAAAAACAAACAATCGAGGTCCAGTATCAAGACCCGCCTCACCCCGTACTTCATGGACTTGTGGAAATATACCGGGAACAGAACCCCAATTTTTTTACCAATCTCCAAACTCAATAAAACATTAATGATTAGACGGTTTGTTTCATAATATAATTGTGTATCTTATATAAAATAACACAATGTTTTCTAATATGAATTTGGCATTGTTAATAATGACAAGCATTATACCATAAACTATGACTAAAGACCTTCGACATCTGCAGAATGGCCATCAGTTTTTCTCAGGTAACAAGCCCATTTAAAATCGTCAGCTATACATCACCGCCAAGGGACTGTCGGAGCATCTTTTCAAAAGTAATTTTCATGAATGGTGGCGCAGTAATAACGCCGTCAAGGCAGACACAGGCCCAGCATGGTTAGCTCCGTCGTAAAGCAGCCGCTGCGCTGGCATACGAGCAAGGTAAACTGCCCACATAATGAGGGAAGTCTTCTAACGACCTGGTAACACTGTTTTATGACAACCAGATAATGGCAGGTGCTTCGAATCAGTCAACTCGCTGGTGTGACAGTGTGACACCTGCCAGGTAGCGATCGCGACCAGGTCGACGTTACACCTGAGATATTGAATAAATTGTTTATTTTGAATCTGACAGCTACTAATGAATTTTAATGTTCGGTAAGTCGTGTTTAATAGATGATAATAGATGATATATGCAGTCAAATGAACAGGAAGGTTGTACCAGTCATTCAATTTGCATTCCAATGAGTTACGCTTGCTTAGTGTTAACCCTTGCTCCCCTGAGGCGGTTAGAATCTACACTTATTACAGCTGCGTTGGGAGGACAAGGCCACGTCTCTGTCAAACTGACACAGTTGACACCTAATTACACTGAAATAGTTAGCCCTTAACTCTACTCTGATGGGGAGGTAAACACAGTTTAGGAAGTTGTAACTAGAGAGTACCAAGATATTTACAAACAATGATTATCAGTTAACATAATTTACCAAACATACATTTGACTTTTTCAAAACAAAAGCCAAAAGAAATACCATAAGAAGACTTCAAATCTGAAACAAGATAGTCTAAAGCCCACGCCCAGGCTATTCCGGAAACAAGACAATTAGAATTATTTCACTTAATTACTTTAGATATACTTTCTAACATACTGAATTGAATAAATAGTTCTCGCCGGGTTCTCATAAGTAACCAGTGAAATAACATAGGGGTGGAGTGGTACTTAGGATCTCAAAACAGAGGCCAAGCAGAGTCAACTTTGAATTTTCCATGCCAAAACGCTCTAGTGCTACAGATCATACAGGAACAAATTAAAGAAAAAATGCCAAAACGGGGCCATGGTGCAACATCTCTCCAAAGTATGCCGCTGCATGTGACCAGTGCATCAACATATGCACACTTATAAATATGTCAACATAAGTTTCAACATATGAGAGACCTGGCTAGCATCGGAACCTACCATGTGACACGCGTCGCTTAGCAACCAACTCTCCATTTCTAGTGGCAACTTTCTTCCTGGCTCGCCT
Source organism: Escarpia spicata (assembly GCA_963995525.1). Taxonomy (NCBI): domain Eukaryota; kingdom Metazoa; phylum Annelida; class Polychaeta; order Sabellida; family Siboglinidae; genus Escarpia; species Escarpia spicata. Next base: position 10,688,645 of record OZ023212.1, read on the forward strand.
GCTGGTGCTGCCACCTGTGGTGTCCATCCTCTTGGTGTGTCGCTGAGAGACAACCGACACGAACACATGCTCTAGAGTGAGCACATGACGCACTGACAGCAACACTGACGCGTCTCTGTATCACTCCGACATATCACCAAATGTATCCAAGCCTAAATTAACAATATTTTGCTGACAATGTTAAATATGATAAATATAATCCAGGTGTCGTGATTTTTGTATCCACATTTATTCCAGGTTTCATGTAGATACTCCCAACTTATTTGACATCATTTTGAAACTCCAGCAGTTCTGTCGAATTCATTTTGACATTTTTTATGCCAACATAGACTCACTGACACTACTCCAAATATCCTCGGACTTGACATGTCATCAAGGGAACTCAAAACAGTGACAAGTGACAGAACCGACAGTCGACACTAATTTCTTGCGAGACACGCACCCACTACTCCACACCGGCTTTTAAAGTCGTCCAGATAAGATCGGTCATCATCGGCACTACACCTGCCTCGACATTGGTGACATCAGTGTCACTGACAACACTGCGCAGACAAACCCGGCCGACGTTCACCGACACACTAGATTATCACTCATACCGGCAGCACGGTGCCGGCAGACAGGAGATTATCACAGCCCTACACGCCGGTACCGAGTATACCGAGTATACCGATGCCGCACTGACATGACAACATCTGATTACCGACCCGCGTCAATATCTACACCCCTAGCCTTTGTCTCACTAAGCGCCCTGGTAGGCACCCCAGCACATAGGTATTTTAGGAATCTGTCGTTACACGCGAGCAGTGAGTGACTGCCGTCAACGCAGCCAGGCCATTGTATAATTCGCGCAGCATGCGTCACGCGCGCATGACAATGGCATTGGCCGCGACAGTCACGCCTCAGTGAGCACGGCGTCTGCGGCTTCTACCCTGCCCAGTGTCACCCTTCGCGAGGACACTGTCACCCCCACTTCCCCAGACACCCAGACAGTCACTGACCACGCTCTCATTTGTAGGCCACATGGAGGCAAATCAAAAATCAGGTTCCTGCTGTAGATCAATCCTTGTTGTTTATCTATGTGCATGCAGCCTATGTACATATCTATTACATCCAGCCAACTAGATCAGCCCTACTAGGGACTTTCTTTAAAACAAATAACCATATAAAAATTACTGCCCTTTCTCCAATGATGTCAATGGCGTTATCTTGCCAGTAGTTCTTGGAATATTTATTTGCAAATAAACCTAAATTTCTCTAGAATACCTTCCTTACTAAAAATCACTTTTGTGACAATGAAACAAATATCTTTTGATTTTATTCCATTTATCAGTAAAATGCAACGTTTTTCATTCTTTATGGTTTCTGACAGCATGGAAGTGATAAGGGTAAACATTTCCAAGTGACAGTCCCACTACAACAGGAACTCATTACAAAGTTAATACCAGAACCAACTGTCCCCTGTAGATGACAGCTGGCAGTCCTTACAGGTGCCACACCCCTCCACTTAAGGTGGGGTGTGGTGTGCACTGGCATATTCATGGGTACTCTTGACAGGAAACATAAGGGTGACTAATATGAAATGACGCTTCTTCTGCATTTCTGATCAACTCGACTGTAGCCATTGTAATCAGTGTAAAGTAGACGGCATCGTTATTGTCATAGAATATGCCCCCAATGGAATCTGCACCCCCGGGGTATGAATTCTATATGTATACACTTGAGATATGCGTAATACGTGTACATGTACATGTTTCTCTGTTAAATATATACACATAGAAAGAATAAAAACCTGAATTTTTTTATTTTTTTATTTAATAAAATAAATTAAATTAAACTAAAAAGACGCATGACAAAAACAAAATGACATCTATGTGAACAAGGCTATGACATCTACGGGGACGTCTATAGGGTCTAGGGAGTTAAAAAGACATAACAGCAAATGTTTGGGTTTTTTCAACAGGTTTGTGGTTTTTTCTAACTAGACTACGGTTTTGTTTCGCTGGGGTTGATAGGTAATTAGGTATGTAACATGTACAAAGGGTATTTACCCTGCGAGTCATTATCATAGCTATGCATAGCCAGGAAGATGAAAATGCAACAATCCAATTACACATGTCTACTTTGATTCTACATTTTATATATAATACTGACTTGGTGCATTCGACTGAGAAAGTTGAATATCATATTTTTATGTTGTGCACAAGCGTAACAGTTCACCACGAACATGAAATATTAAAATAAATATTCATAATGGTGTAACATGCAACTTTAACACGGCTTTATAAACAAAAAATTCTTAACCAGTGTGTGATTTTTATTTCTCTCTCTGTAGTCTACGGTTTTGTTTCTCTGCGGTTGACAGGTACATTACAGGCACAAAGGGTATTTACCCTGTTAGTGTTAGTCATCATCATAGCAACCCAAAACCAGGAAGAAGATAATCAGTGTATACATGACAGTAGGCACGCAAACACGGAATAAAATCCGGCAAACCGATTGCACGTGTTTTCTTTTATTCAATGTACAGACTGCAAATGAACTGAGCAACTGGGGTGGCTGGTAATTACACAGTGTGTGTAGTTTCTTTGTTATATTCACCGGTCAGATTCAAATGGAACGAGCAACAGTCATATGACTTCTAACTTGGTATTCATGTTCATGGATTTGCAAAGGACTACTGGTAACTTCAAACACATTGATGGTAAAATTCCTGTAAGACATGTTGATTAGCTCATTAGCAGTGAGGGAATTAATTAATACATGCCCTGTTAATTGAATCAGAAAGGCAATTCATCCTGGATTCAGTGAACTGGTCCTGTATTCTGAAAGCCCCAATTACCCAGGGTACTTGGTCAATGAAACCATGTCAGTGGGGCACATAGCGGGAGGTAATTTACCTACCAGGGGCATGGGTAATTGTGTTTAATGGTTTCAGCCCCCTCAAGATGCTGTCTCTGTCATCTTGTATAAATGAATACTTGGAGACATCAATGCACCTCCTCCGATGTACCGACGAGGTACTCGCCTCTACGGTCATCTGTGTCCTCGCACCGTCAGCCTCTCATCTACCAACTGGCGATGTATTAAACAAAATAAAGATAGTTAGTTAGAGTGATTTACTTTTATTTAGAGTGATTTACTTTTATTTAGAGTGACTTACTTTTATTTAGGGTGATTTACTTTTAGTTTGAGTTATTTACGTTTAGTTAATTACTTATTTACTTAATTAGTTATTTACTTTTATCAGTGGACAAACTGAGTGGTCAGCCATTCTCCACATGGAGCCACTGTGGAGTTGTTTTCAATTTATTAGGAAATTATTATTATCAGCTGCACGCAATGACGTAAATAATAGTAATGACACAATTGGCAACAGCAGAAATTAACTGGTCATGAGAACAAATTTAAGTTCAAAATACTGTATAATAATGATTATAATTATGATAACTGCTGCCATCAGTTCGTTGCTCCACGGGTGGATGAAAGCCAGTCTTGTATAAATTACTGTTATTAGCCACACAAAATAAGTTTCCTAAACTCTACTTACAAACTATCTATGCATGCTATTCTTAAAACGTAAATTACGTATCCACTTTTTAGAGACCTAGGTCAGGGTGACACGAGGCAACAGCTATGGAAAAAATGTAATCAGCCCATCTACTAAAGAACAAGACAAAAATATCATTTATCTCAGCGGATTTTAACCATAGGTCATGACCCAAAACTGGGTCACCATGCCATTTGGTGTGGGTCATAAAGGGCCTCCAGTGACTGTCTTTATTGGTTCCCTTGTCCCTTCCAGATGCAGACCAGCTGAATAATTTATGCCAAATATCCTGGGAAACTGAAGTGCTGTGTGATATATGGCGCCACGCAACAGATTTAGTCTGATTTAGTCTGAGTGACAAGATCAGAAATGCAGAAATGTAATGAGTTTGAGCCAGGTGAATACACAGACAGTTGCTGCTGTTGTTAGACTGTACCGTTCATTTGTTTGTAATGTATGCAAATAAAGACACAAATATGACCTACACATGTTTTGTTTTTGTATGATCTAAGGTAATCAATTTTGAAGAAAAAGCTAAAGAATTTATTGTTAGTTACAATTCGCATTTGTGGCACCACCTAGTGGGTAAAAACTACTACAAATACCATCATTCTTTTTATGAGTGACTGGGTTAAAAACATTCAGCAAACGAAGGCATTAATCAGCTGTTAATTTAGACACAAATGCACTACATGTGTTTAACAATGATTTATCATCGATACCCATTTCCTAAGTCAAACAATTTACATTAGCTACATATTTACAGATGGCTAAAACACAAGTCATATAATAAAATACTAATAATAAAATAACTTATCTATCCCAGTGATTGAGATAGGATTCAAAATTTAGGGGATACATCTTGTTGGATAAAGAATCCCAGAAGTACATTAAAAATTGTGTACATTAGGCTTGACGGAGTAAAACCTGAACTATACATACAAACCAAAACAGAATCAGTTAAAAAATTACAAAAAGCAATCAGCTACATAGGAAATGTCAGAAGGACTCTTTTTCTTAGAATGTCTGAGAAACAAGGACAGGTTCAAAAAATATAACCGGACATCTCAATCAATCAAGCTATGACTGCTTGTAAAAGTTACTAATCATAACAACTGTTTATCATACTTGTCACTGGAATTTTACTTTTTTTACCAAAAATACGGGTTAACAATTTAACTACATGATTTCATTGTAAACTTCTTAAGACTAGAGCAAACATACATATATTTTACATTAAAGATTTGTTTCTATGACTATTTATGTGATCTAAGTTTGCCAAAATTTTGTATATGGGTCACTCTTTGAAGCTGGGTGCCACACAGTGACATTCACCGCAAATCAATTTATTGCTTATCAATTCACTTATTCAGTCCGTTTGCTGTTGATCATTGTGTTGAATTTTGATATATTAATAAATGGGAATAAACCAAGGTATGAAAAAATATGACTTTGTATGTGCTTTGAAGCAAACTATCGACAAATAGAGATGAAAATGGCGGACCAATGTGTGACAAGTTTCGCCACTCGGTGTATTTGGGTAGGCGTGTGCAAGAAGTGAATAAAAACAGAAAAAACATATGAATTTGTGCTGTTTATGTGTCTTTTAAGTGTTTACTTTGTTTCCTCCACCGACGAATCTAAGTAAAGTGTATTTTGAACGAAATGAAAATCGAATGTCCAACGTAACACATGGTTTCTGCAGTTCACACCTTTACATTTGAACTGAGCGAAGTACGATCTTGCGCAGGAATCCAGAACTATTTGCACGGACCCAGTGTCGACGTATATTTGAAATCTGCAATACCAATTTTTGTGTGAAAAAAATAAAACAATTAGTCTTTTACCAGCAATTTTACTTTAGACTTCTGGGTCGATTCCGGTTTTCTCGGTTACGTCGGACTGAACAAATCATTCAATTTCTCTTTGTAATCGAAAACTTGTGGAACTATTTTATGACCCATGAACTCTAACTCTCCGCGGAGGAATATCTGCACACTGAATGCGTGCGTAGCGTTCCCTCGTGTACACAAATGAAGGTTTCAAATGTTTGCTTCCGGCCGGTGGGAGATTGTCACGCAGGACATCGTATGCTACTGACCGTGCTTCAAGGTAAGATTCTGCAAAACTTGATGTCCAACGTATCCGGAAGCCTAAAGTGATGACTTTCACGGACTCTTGTTACGTTGCACATGAGGATTTGCAGTGAATGACCATAGAATCCATTGTTCTTGTGTTGCCTGTTTAATTTTTCTCATTTATTCCCTCTTAGGTTTTGATTTATTTGGGTCAGAAACAGACCATGTGGTTAAAAATCTTTGCTTGAGAATTAGTTGATGATGATAGATGTCCAACGTAACTCACGTAACCAATGTGTCATGACTTCAAGGTTTGAATTATTTCCTATCACACTGGATCTGGTGACTTGGCATGTAGGAATGACGTTGTGCCTACAACCCCCCAATAAAGTCACTACCCGGTAGTATGAAATTTAGATACTTGTTAACATGAACACTATTTTTGTTGTCTGTTGTTGACTGTTGGTTAAAATGTGTTTCAGGTGAGCCGGAAGATGCTGGTCCGCAAGAATGGAAGGATAGTAGACCTGGCAGAGGAACTGAAAAAGGAAGTGATCTTCCTGGCTGGCCATCTGTACAGAGCGGACTGGCAGTACCGCCAGTTTGATGCCACCCGAAAGATGATGCCCTTAGCCTGTGGCACAGCAATGATGGTCCTGGACTTTGCCGAGAACTTCACCTGCTCATTCCAGGATGAAGTCCAGGCAGCGCACTGGCACCACGAGCAAGTGACGGTTCATCCGACAGTCACCTACTACGCTTGTCAGCTCTGCCCGGAGACAGTGACAGAGTCACTGGTATTCATCAGCGATGACCGTGTCCATGACTTCAATGCTGTCTTCAGATTCACCCAGCTGGCTGTGGACCACCTCCGCACCACCCGAGGACTGGACATCAACAACATCATTCAGTGGACTGACGGCTGCGCTGCACAGTACAAATCGAAGGGCCCTTTTGCTGACATTTCCTGTGCCCTCTCCGACTTCGGCCGCACATTAGAAAGGAACTTTTTTGGTTCACGCCACGGCAAGGGTCCTTCTGATGGCGAGAGTGCAGTCGTGACGAGTGGAGCAACAAGAGCCGTCAGATCTGGTGATGCTGTCATTGCAAATGCGAGGGACTTGTTTGACTTCTACAACAACAGCAACCTCAACAAGCAGCCTGTAGACGATGGCTGCAAACACAGTCTGTGCAAATTTTTCTTTGTCCCCAGTGCTGACATCACCAGAAACAGAGGCCGTCCCGTTAAGACCCTGAAAGGGACGCGGATTCTACATTCCATCAAATGTGTGGAGGTTAACAGGCTTCTTACACGAAAGCTTTCATGCTCCTGTGCCAACTGCTTCAGTGGTATTGGTGACTGTTTGCAAGAAGCAACAGTGGATCAGTGGGTGGAAGAGTCTCTGAGGCCTGTTAGAGGGAAACGCCTGCCTGTTGCCAACAATGCTGTGCCTGCTGATTGTCCACCTGCCAACACTGCCTGCTGATGGTCCACCTGCTTCCAACAGCCCTAACGTTGGAGACTTCGTCCTGGCAGATGTTCCCGGGCGTCGGAGAACAGTTTCACTTTATGGCATAGTACTTGCTGTGGACATGGATCTGTCACTGATCCAGGTGTAACTGTCTTTCAAAAAAATACCAAAAAATACGGTTTATAAAGAGTTAATTTTTACCACCCCATGTCACACTTTGGCACCCAGCTTTAGAGAACAACCCATATTCAAATGATGTTTGCTATGCAACAAACTGTTTATTTATTGTATACAGTGGTAAGTGTTTATAACGTATTGTTACATACCGAGTTTGGCATTTCATAAACGTATACGTCCCTTGTCTTCAACAAACAAGTCATGATTCCTAGTCTGAATTATTTCATAGCTAGTGTTGTCCCGCATATAGACATCTGTAAAGGCTGAACAGAAATGTGACCAAACACAATATGTATTATTTATAAGTAAAACTATACAAAATATTCCATTCAGTTTCCGAACGACAAAACTTTGGATGCAGACATTTACATCTGTCGCGGATGATCGGACCTGTCGCGAATGATCACCCTCCCTATCGAATCAACTCTGTACTTTACTCGTTGTCAACCTGCACCAATTGATGACTGCCACAGTTGTGACAGGTTTCTATCTATGCGTCGTGCATGACCGATTTGCACCTCAAAACGGGACAAGAGTAGGATGGCTCACAGAGATAAAGTCCTGTCAACACAAATGAATGCCACCAGATATCTGACACCAGTCATCTGACACCAAGTCGATACACAGCGGCAGCCAGGCAAATGTCACAGCCAGTCTGACACAACTTGTGTCAGTGCTGACACCTGGTGGACAAACTAGTGGCGACTCATACCTTGCAGCAAAGCACCCTGTTCAAGCGTTACTTTTTGGTAAGCTGATGTACAAGAGTTCTCCACAATTAAAAAAATACAAACACTATATCTGCTAGGTCAACCAAACATTGGTGTTTAAAAAGAATGTAAAGAAGTTTTCATCGTTGCAGTCATCCACCTGGAGCAGTATTATTCATATATATTTTTTATTATTATAGAAAAACAGAAGATTTGCATGCTTCAAGATGTGAACTCCCACAGTGTGGTTTTATCCCTGTATATTGGAACCCCGGGGTTCATGGACTTGTCTGTATATTGGGACCCCAGGGTTCATGGACTTGTCTGTATATTGGGACCCTGGGGTTCATGGACTTGTCTGTATATTGGGACCCTGGGGTTCATGGACTTGTCTGTATATTGGGACCCTGGGGTTCATGGACTTGTCTGTATATTGTGACCCCGGGGTTCATAGACTTGTCTGTATATTGGGACCCCGGGGTTCATGGACTTGTCTGTATATTGGGACCCTGAGGTTCATGGACTTGTTTGTACATTGGGACCCTGGGGTTCATGGACTTGTTTGTATATTGGGACCCTGGGGTTCATGGACTTGTCTGTATATTGGGACCCTGGAGTTCATGGACTTGTCTGTATATTGTGACCCTGGAGTTCATGGACTTGTCTGTATATTGGGACCCCAGGGGTTCATGGACTTGTTTGTATATTGGGACTCTGGGGTTCATGGACTTGTCTGTATATTGGGACCCTGGGGTTCATGGACTTGTTTGTATATTGGGACTCTGGGGTTCATGGGCTTGTCTGTATATTGGAACCCTGGGGTTCATGGACTTGTTTGTATATTGGGACCCTGGGGTTCATGGACGTGTCTGTATATTGGGACCCCGGGGTTCATGAACTTGTCTGTATATTGGGACCCTGGGGTTCATGGACTTGTCTGTATATTGGGACCCTAGGGTTCATGGACTTGTCTATATATATTGTGACCTTGGGGTTCATGGTCTTGTCTATATATTGTGACCCATGTGTTCATGGACTTCTCTGTATATTGGGACCCTGGAGTGCATGGACTTCTCTATATATTGGGACCCTGGGGTGCATGGACTTCTCTATATATTGGGACCCTGGGGTGCATGGACTTCTCTATATATTGGGACCCTGGGGTGCATGGACTTCTCTATATATTGGGACCCTGAGGTGCATAGACTTCTCTATATATTTGGACCCTGAGGTGCATGGACTTCTCTATATATTGGGATCATGGGGTGCATGGACTTCTCTATATATTGGGACCACGGGGTTCATGGACTTGTTTGTATATTGGGACCCTGGGGTTCATGGACTTATCTTTATATTGGGACCCTGGGGTTCATGGACTTGTCTGTATATTGGGACCCTGGGGTTCATGGACTTGTCTGTATATTGGGACCCTAGGGTTCATGGACTTGTCTATATATATATTGTGACCTTGGGGTTCATGGACTTGTCTATATATTGTGACCTTGGGGTTCATGGACTTGTCTATATATTGTGACCCATATGTTCATGGACTTCTCTGTATATTGGGACCCTGGAGTGCATGGACTTCTCTATATATTGGGACCTTGATGTGCATGGACTTCTCTATGTATTGGGACCCTGGGGTGCATGGACTTCTCTGTATATTTGGACCCTGAGGTGCATAGACTTCTCTATATATTTGGACCCTGAGGTGCATGGACTTCTCTATATATTGGGATCATGGGGTGCATGGACTTCTCTATATATTGGGACCCTGGGGTGCATGGACTTCTCTGTATATTTGGACCATGAGGTGCATGGACTTCTCTATATATTTGGACCCTGAGGTGCATGAACTTCTCTATATATTGGGATCACGGGGTGCATGGACTTCTCTATATATTGGGACCCTGAGGTGTATGGACTTCTCTATATATTTGGACCCTGAGGTGCATGGACTTCTCTATATATTGGGATCATGGGGTGCGTGGACTTCTCTATATATTGGGACCCTGGGGTGCATGGACTTCTCTATATATTGGGACCGTGGGGTGCATGGACTTCTCTATATATTGAGACCCTGGGGTGAATGGACTTCTCTGTCTAATGGGACCCTGAGGTGCATGGACTTCTCTATATATTGGGACCCTGGGGTGCATGGACTTCTCTGTATATTTGGACCCTGAGGTGCATGTACTTCTCTAGATATATGGACCCTGAGGTGCATGGACTTCTCTATATATTAGGATCATGGGGTGCATGGACTTTTCTATATTTTGGGATCCTGAGGTGCATGGACTTCTCTATATATTTGGACCCTGAAGTGCATGGACTTCTCTATATATTGGGATCATGGGGTGCATGGACTTCTCTATATATTGGGACTCTGGGGTGCATGGACTTCTCTATATATTGGGACTCTGGGGTGCATGGACTTCTCTATATATGTTGGGACCCTGGGGTGAATGGACTTCTCTATATATTGGGACCCTGGGGAGCATGGACTTCTCTATATATTGGGATCATGAGGTGCATAGACTTCTCTATAAATTGGGGCCCTGAGGTGCATGGACTTCTCTATATATTGGGACCCTGGGGTGCATGGACTTCTCTATATATTGGGATCATGGAGAGCATAGACTTCTCTACAAATTGGGACCCTGGTATGCATGGACTTCTCTGTCTAAGACTTCTCTGTCTAATGGGACCCTGGGGTGCATGGACTTCTCTGTCTAAGACTTCTCTGTCTAATGGGACCCTGGGGTGCATGGACTTCTTTAACCTTTGTTGCACCAATCACCAAATACTACCCAATCGCAACAGGCCAGAGGATTGCACTTGTTGCATAACAGATCCTGGCAGTGAACTAACAAGAGGCAAGATCCGCTGGAAGACACAAGACCTCCAGCAATAATCAGGCTAGTCAAGGAAGGCAAACTGGAGTCTGGATGCTGCAAACACCATCCCAAAGAGAGCACACCTACCACAATCGTAGCCATTCCAATCAATGCTAAGGGGTCATTCACAATTGTCAAACTTTACCTATTTATACAAAGTGTTTGCAAGGGGGAGGGGGGAAAGATCTGCATACTAATTATAAAGATGTTGGTCGCCTGAGCATTGCACAACCGTAGCGATTGTAAATAAGTTCTTCAACATTATTGTGATGGTTGTTATTACATGAGTAATTTGCATGTGTCTCAACACTGGAGGATGTCTAAGAATTGGCACACTTTGTACGAATTGGTAAATGTTGACAATTGCGAACGACACCTAACAGCATAAATAAAGAATAAAAACCAACTCTGACAATGCCACAATATATGGGGTACCTACAGACATATCACCAAGAACAACAAAAACCTTCACCTGACACTGCGTCAGGAGATAATGTTCTTACCTGTGTGGATTGGTGTGCCAGTCCTCCCCTTCTCAGTCTTAATTTCATCAACTGCAACCAAACAAGCCTGCCATCAGTGCCACGTGCACAAGATAAAACAATTCTCAGAATTTTGCTACAGACGAATAAAAGATGACTCGAGAGGCTCCTGAACCGTCGACAATGCTCAAGTCTTAGATCAATAATAGCAAAACGTCGAGTACACATGCATTTCATTAGCATCACAATCACTCGTCAACGCCACTACGGCCGCGCAACCGAAAACATTATTTACAGTAAGGCCAAGCTGAAGGTTCAGAGCTTCCCACCCAAGTGTGGCCTAGAAATAAAGACGTGATTTTCCTGTAAACATATTACAAAAATTATTTTACTTTTTTTAAAGTGAAAGAACTGTCCTAAATAGGCAGTTGTGGTATTTTGATTTATAAAATGTAACATGGAGTGTGACACTGCCGATGGTATTGGCCAATAAAACGTGTTGGCCTGGTTTAAAGATTGATTTCCCTGTGTTAATAATAACTGAATACACAGTGAAGTATGGAAGCTGTAGCACTTTACCACTTCATTCAATCATAACAATCAATTATATAATTATGACTAATCACAATCAGGAAGAAGGATGTTTATTTGTCACAATTACAACGAGATAAAACCTAGATTACATCAATGTTTATTACAATAAAAAATTGCTAACAATACTGCTAAATAAACTGTTTGCAGTTTTTATTGATCAATGTTAACTATGGGGCAGGGGATTGCTACTAAGACCAAAAATAACACTATTGTATGAGCTACCCATTCGTAGTTTTAACTGCAATGTTTCTTATAATCCTTTCCTCCATTTTATATGACCCAAACAATAATTCTATTTAGTTTATTCCCCATTTAACATAAATTATATTCCTAGTAAAAAAGTCAAAGCATGTATTCATGACAGACTAACAAGATACATAACACAAAATCAATGGAGACAGAGAGGGACGAGATAGTAGCCATTCCAAGAACTCGCCCTACTGCATCATTTATTTCTTGGCATGCATGTAACTGTGTCAATAATTGCGTGCACATGCAAGCACGGGTGCTTGCTCAATTTTCTGGAATGATTTTCTGTGTTTATATGGCTCCTTACCAACTGACTATCTCTGTGTGCATATAATAATAATGATAATATAATATATTTGTATAGCGTCCGAATCAATCAGATTACTCTCAGACGCCTTACTTGCATATCAAGGCAGTGCATCAATTAGAAGTTACACAATACCCCCTGTATGTGGTAAGCTACACAGCACCCTCTGGTCCACCCTCTCCTCTGTATGTAGTAAGCTACACAGCACTATCTGGCCCACCCTCTCCCCTGTATGTGGTATGCTACACAGCACCCTCTGGTCCACCCTCTCCCCTGTATGTGGTATGCTACACAGCACCCTCTGGTCCACCCTCTCCTCTGTATGTAGTAAGCTACACAGCACTATCTGGCCCACCCTCTCCCCTATATGTGGTATGCTACACAGCACCCTCTGGTTCACCCTCTCCCCTGTATGTGGTATGCTACACAGCACTATCTGGTCCACCCTCTCCCCTGTATGTGGTATGCTACACAGCACCCTCTGGTCCACCCTCTCCCATGTATGTGGTATGCTACACAGCACTATCTGGCCCACCCTCTTCCCTGTATGTGGTATGCTACACAGCACCCTCTGGTCCACCCTCTCCTCTGTATGTAGTAAGCTACACAGCACTATCTGGCCCACCCTCTCCCCTGTATGTGGTATGCTACACAGCACCCTCTGGTCCACCCTCTCCCCTGTATGTGGTATGCTACACAGCACTATCTGGCCCACGCTCTCCCCTGTATGTGGTATGCTACACAGCACCCTCTGGTCCACCCTCTCCCCTGTATGTGGTATGCTACACAGCACCCTCTGGTCCACCCTCTCCCCTGTATATGGTATGCTACACAGCACTATCTGGTCCACCCTCTCCCCTGTATGTGGTATGCTACACAGCACCCTCTGGTCCACCCTCTGCTCTGTATGTAGTAAGCTACACAGCACTATCTGGCCCACCCTCTCCCCTGTATGTGGTATGCTACACAGCACCCTCTGGTCCACCCTCTCCCCTGTATGTGGTATGCTACACAGCACTATCTGGTCCACCCTCTCCCCTGTATGTGGTATGCTACACAGCACTATCTGGTCCACCCTCTCCCCTGTATGTGGTATGCTACACAGCACTATCTGGTCCACCCTCTCCCCTGTATGTGGTATGCTACACAGCACTATCTGGTCCACCCTCTCCCCTGTATGTGGTATGCTACACAACCTTCTCTGGTCCACCCTCTCCCCTGTATGTGGTAAGCTACATAGCCCTCTCTGGTCCACCCTCTCCCCTGTATGTGGTATGCTACACAGCACTATCTGGTCCACCCTCTCCCCTGTATGTGGTATGCTACACAGCACTATCTGGTCCACCCTCTCCCCTGTATGTGGTATGCTACACAGCACTATCTGGTCCACCCTCTCCCATATATGTGGTATGCTATACAGCACTATCTGGTCCACCCTCTCCCCTGTATGTGGTATGCTACACAGCACTATCTGGTCCACCCTCTCCCCTGTATGTGGTATGCTACACAGCACTATCTGGTCCACCCTCTCCCCTGTATGTGGTATGCTACACAGCACTATCTGGTCCACCCTCTCCCCTGTATGTGGTATGCTACACAGCACTATCTGGTCCACCCTCTCCCCTGTATGTGGTATGCTACACAGCACTATCTGGTCCACCCTCTACCCTGTATGTGGTATGCTACACAGCATTATCTGGTCCACCCTCTCCCCTGTATGTGGTATGCTACACAGCACTATCTGGTCCACCCTCTCCCCAGTATGTGGTATGCTACACAACCATCTCTGGTCCACCCTCTCCCCTGTATGTGGTATGCTACACAGCATTATCTGGTCCAACCTCTCCCCTGTATGTGGTATGCTACACAGCACTATCTGGTCCACCCTCTCCCCTGTATGTGGTATGCTACACAGCACTATCTGGTCCACCCTCTCCCCGGTATATGGTATGCTACACAGCACTATCTGGTCCACCTTCTCCCCGGTATGTGGTATGCTACACAACCATCTCTGGTCCACCCTCTCCCCTGTATGTGGTATGCTACACAGCACTATCTGGTCCACCCTCTCCCCTGTATGTGGTATGCTACACAGCACCCTCTGGTCCACCCTCTCCCCGTATGTGGTAAGCTACACAGCACCCTCTGGTCCACCCTCTACTCTGTATATGGTGTTACTTCTCATATTCACAAAACATAGAACCTCACTTTAGGTGTCTAATCCAAAGCATCTCATTTAGCGTTACTGATGTAACCCTTCACAACATAACCCCTCAGACACAAACCCTCATGAACAAAACCCCTCATGGTCATTATGGAGAAATAATAATGATTTAGTTAACTGTGCAAAATTCCACCTCTAAAAGGACAAGGGGTTTTGTCCACAGGGGTTAGGTCCATGAGGGGTTTTGTTCAAAGGGGTTATGTCCGAGGGGAGTTATGCCTGCAGTCATCTGGCACTAGACGCGTAGGCAAGTTCAGAGTGAAGTTTGACACTAATTTTACCAAACACCTGGCTAAGTCACCGGCCTGGTGCCACGGAACCTTTGATCCAACATGTGCAGATTAACTTGTACATGTGCATGCATACATGCCACTAACTATGTACAAATGTACATACACATGCATGTACAAATGTACGTACATATGCATGTATAACATATGCATGAATCTCTCTGCAATATTCTTTTAACCAGTTTGTTGATATAAAATGTTTGCATGGGCCAGTAAGACCACCTGAAATTGTGTAATTCTACTGGATGACAAGATGCCCTGAGAAGGCAGCTGGAAATGTTGAATCAATGACACGATGCAACAGGACACCAAGTGGGTAGTGCACGCTATTGATAATCACTAACAAGGCTCTAGACCAAGTTAGTAGGGTTGTTGCTACTATACACAGGCATTGTCTCGCAAGTTTACAAATCAATCTTCTTCCCCCTGATTCCTTGCAAGGTGAGGCCACATCACTTAAGCTGTTCCGTTATCTCAATGAACTGTCTCCATCCATTGTGATCCTCTGCATGATTGCCAACTCTCTCAGCTCTTCTCCCTGCCCTTTTGGGATCTACCTTAATGCTATCCCTGCTTAAGTTTGGTCTTCCTCTTCTCTTCTGCCAAACTCTTCTGGTTGCTCTCTTTGTCAATCTATGCTCACTCATTCTCTGTACGTGTCCTGCCATCTCAGTCTCCGTACGTGTCCTGCCATCTCAGTCTCTGTACGTGTCCTGCCATCTCAGTCTCTGTACGTGTCCTGCCCATCTCACTCTCAGGCTCCGTACGTGTCCTGCCCATCTCACTCTCAGTCTCCATATGTGTCCTGCCCATCTCACTCTCAGGCTCCGTGCGTGTCCTGCCCATCTCACTCTCAGGCTCCGTACGTGTCCTGCCCATCTCACTCTCAGTCTCCGTACGTGTCCTGCCCATCTCACTCTCAGGGTCCGTACGTGTCCTGCCCATCTCAGTCTCCGTACGTGTCCTGCCATCTCAGTCTCCGTACGTGTCCTGCCATCTCAGTCTCCGTACGTGTCCTGCCATCTCAGTCTCCGTACGTGTGCTGCCATCTCGGTCTCCGTACGTGTGCTGCCCATCTAATTCTCCGTACGTGTCCTGCCATCTCGGTCTCCGTACGTGTGCTGCCCATCTAATTCTCCGTACGTGTCCTGCCATCTCAGTCTCCGTACGTGTCCTGCCCATCTAATTCTCCGTACGTGTGCTGCCATCTCAGTCTCTGTACGTGTCCTGCCCATCTCACTCTCAGGCTCCGTACGTGTCCTGCCCATCTCACTCTCAGGCTCCGTACGTGTCCTGCCCATCTCAGTCTCCGTACGTGTCCTGCCATCTCAGTCTCCGTACGTGTCCTGCCATCTCAGTCTCCGTACGTGTGCTGCCATCTCGGTCTCCGTACGTGTGCTGCCCATCTAATTCTCCGTACGTGTCCTGCCATCTCAGTCTCCGTACGTGTCCTGCCCATCTAATTCTCCGTACGTGTGCTGCCCATCTCATTCTCCGTATGTGTGCTGCCCATCTCATTCTCCGTACGTGTCCTGCCATCTCAGTCTCCGTACGTGTCCTGCCCATCTAATTCGCCGTACGTGTCCTGCCCATCTAATTCGCCATACGTGTCCTGCCCATCTCAGTCTCCGTACGTGTCCTGCCCATCTCGGTCTCCGTACGTGTCCTGCCCGTCTCGGTCTCCGTACGTGTCCTGCCCGTCTCAGTCTCCATATGTGTCCTGCCCATCTCACTCTCAGGCTCCGTGCGTGTCCTGCCCATCTCACTCTCAGGCTCCGTACGTGTCCTGCCCATCTCACTCTCAGTCTCCGTACGTGTCCTGCCCATCTCACTCTCAGGCTCTGTACGTGTCCTGCCCATCTCAGTCTCCGTACGTGTCCTGCCATCTCAGTCTCCGTACGTGTCCTGCCATCTCAGTCTCCGTACGTGTGCTGCCATCTCGGTCTCCGTACGTGTGCTGCCCATCTAATTCTCCATACGTGTCCTGCCATCTCAGTCTCCGTACGTGTCCTGCCCATCTAATTCTCCGTACGTGTGCTGCCCATCTCATTCTCCGTATGTGTGCTGCCCATCTCATTCTCCGTACGTGTCCTGCCATCTCAGTCTCCGTACGTGTCCTGCCCATCTAATTCGCCGTACGTGTCCTGCCCATCTCAGTCTCCGTATGTGTCCTGCCCATCTCAGTCTCCGTACGTGTCCTGCCCGTCTCAGTCTCCGTACGTGTCCTGCCCGTCTCAGTCTCCGTACGTGTCATGTCCTGCCCGTCTCAGTCTTCGTACGTGTCCTGCCCGTCTCAGTCTCCGTACGTGTCCTGCCCGTCTCTCATTCTCCGTACGTGTCCTGCCCGTCTCTCATTCTCCGTACGTGTCCTGCCATCTCATTCTCCGTACGTGTCCTGCCATCTCAGTCTCCGTACGTGTCCTGCCCGTCTCAGTCTCCGTACGTGTCCTGCCCGTCTCAGTCTTCGTACGTGTCCTGCCCGTCTCAGTCTCCGTACGTGTCCTGCCATCTCAGTCTCCGTACGTGTCCTGCCATCTCAGTCTCCGTACGTGTCCTGCCATCTCAGTCTCCGTACGTGTCCTGCCCGTCTCAGTCTCCGTACCTGTCCTGCCCGTCTCATTCTCCGTACGTGTCCTGCCCGTCTCATTCTCCGTACGTGTCCTGCCCGTCTCATTCTCCGTACGTGTCCTGCCCGTCTCAGTCTTCGTACGTGTCCTGCCCGTCTCATTCTCCGTACGTGTCCTGCCCGTCTCATTCTCCGTACGTGTCCTGCCCGTCTAATTCTCCGTACGTGTCCTGCCCGTCTCAGTCTCCGTACGTGTCCTGCCCGTCTCAGTCTCCGTACGTGTCCTGCCCGTCTCATTCTCCGTACGTGTCCTGCCCGTCTCAGTCTCCGTACGTGTCCTGCCCGTCTCAGTCTCCGTACGTGTCCTGCCCGTCTCATTCTCCGTACGTGTCCTGCCATCTCATTCTCCATACGTGTCCTGCCCATCTCAGTCTCCGTACGTGTCCTACCATCTCATTCTCCGTACGTGTCCTGCCCATCTCATTCTCCGTATGTGTCCTGCCCATCTCAGTCTCCGTACGTGTCCTGCCCGTCTCATTCTCCATACGTGTCCTGCCCTTCTCATTCTCCGTACGTGTCCTGTCCATCTCATTCTCCGTACGTGTCCTGCCCATCTCAGTCTCCGTACGTGTCCTCCCATCTCATTCTCCGTACGTGTCCTGCCCATCTCAGTCCGCTCCCAACTACTTCAATTTTCCGGTGTTTTTTTATTCTAATCTCTTCTCTCAAATCACTCATGCTCCTTCTTTCTTTTCATTTAATGTCACATATTTAATCACAATCAACTATAATCAATTATACATTTTCAAGGTGATTACAGCCTCAACTGGTTATCACATTGTGGTCATAAGAGAATTTTATGGCATGAGTGTTTTTAATTTTCCGATACGCAAGTTTCCAAGAACGGGTTATCATGACGCAGTGCGGTTGTCACCTGACATTGCCTGGTGGGATTAAACAGGGGACGTGACAGATCACACTGTCAGGTCACATCCCACTTGTTGGATGCACAGATGCCATGTGATAATTGAAGCTGGTCGGGCAGCCCGAATCCAGCCCAGAAAGTATTTAATTGGCCCCACAGTGCCACAGCAACATCGGTGCACAAGTGCGGAGGTGGTAATGGATGCTGACGCAAGGTTAGCAGGCACAGATAGCAGCACATATCTGCCAGTGCCTCGATAATGATGCTACATGTATAACACTGCTACATGTATGACACAGCTACATGTGTAACTATGTGTAACAAACAATGATACATGTTTAACATGCTACATGTGTAACGCTAAGCATTGTGTGTAACAATGCTGTATGTGTAACATGTGTGTAACAATATTATTTTATAGTGTAACAGTGTTGTATGTATCAACATTGCTACACGTACAACACTATTATGAGTAATATTACGACAAGTGTTTTTCATTTCTCTTTATATATGATCACTGCTATATGTGTAACACTGCTGTACATGTAACACTGTTATACGTGTAACACTGCTGTACATGTAACACTGTTATACGTGTAACACTGCTATACGTGTAACACTGCTATACGTGTAACACTGCTATATGTGTAACACTGCTACACGTGTAACACTGCTATGTGTGTAATAATGTGTGTGTTTATGTAAGGGATCATCTCAGAACAATCAATACTGTTAATATATTGATATCATCAACGTTTACAAACCTGCGTCGGGAGGGAAGGCGGTGGGGGCTGAGGCTCGTAAATTTGTCTTGTGTCGGACATCAACGTTCTGAGATGACCCCCAACAAAAATGATGCACATATAACACTGTTCTGTATGTGTAACATTGCCACAGATGTAACAACCCTACAGCTATACCATTACTGTACCCGTAACTAACACTTCAACCCTACCTGTGCTGCGTGCGCCCTCGAGCTGTCCGTTCTGCAGTGGCTGTGGTTGGCCTGTATCGCCCTCTGGGTCGTCCTTGATACCCTGGTCCACCCTCTCTCCTGGTTCCTCCTTCATCACCCCGCCCTCCTCCTTCATAGCTTCCGTCTTGATGTGACCATCGCCCCCTGCTCCCGAGCCCCCTGTCACCGAGCCAGGCGTAGCTGCTCCCCCCTTCACCTCCTTCAGCATAGACGTGTCGCCAATGTAGGGGGCACACTGCCGCCCCGGGGGGTGCAAGCTGTCGCCCTGCTCACCGCCCGCCTCTAGGCACTCCGTCTTGGCAGCGTCAGCGGCCTGTGGCAACTCTGGAACAACGAGCAGCGGTCTTAGTATGCAACTGGTCGGATTAGAGTGCTATATGGTCATTATAATGCAATGACAAGAAAAAATGTATGTTTATATTTGTTTTAATGTAGTTTTTATTATGACTTTTCACGTATAAATTAATATTTGTCTTAATACAGTGTAGTTTAGTAAGCAACACACTGTAGATCTGCGACATTATATACATTTCCCATGATGCAATAGGATGTCGTCAAACGACAAACTTGTAGCACTTTAAGAGAACACTTTTTTATGCAAGGCAGATTTTTTTATGAAACTGAGTGGATTTTGTTTTATATAGGAATCTTCCATAGCTATGTAAATGGCAGTATTGAACAGAACGGGAATACTATAAACTGGATAACCAATACCAAATATTATTAAGATTTACCCAGCTATAAACATAATTTCAAGTGAAAATTACACATTTCAACAAAAAATACAGCCAGCCTGGAACTGGTCATATGAGACAGTGGCGTCTGATCATTACTATGAGGTTACAAATTACATAACACAGTTATCTGATATATCTATGTTGTGGAAGTGATCAAGTTTAGCAACCGGATGCACAAACTGTGTGCTATATTATTTTATGTCATCAATTTGTTGCATATTTTGAGTGACACTTGTTGAGCCTCCTATCTGTAGATCAGTGGGTGCAGACAGGTCAATGGCTTAATACTTCAGCATAACGCTGTTCTATAGACATCAACAACATAATGCGTGGATGTGTGCATGATTTCTTGCATGGATGTATATATGAAAATGTCGACAATTGTTAATCACATTTATTATGTAATCAGACATCATTAAAATTCATATGATGACTGCAGTAATTTGCTCAGATTGCTGGGCCTTCAAACATTTAAAAGGGACTGCTAGATTTTCAGGTTCCAGACCTAGTTGGCCTTTCTTATTTTTAGCCTGGTAAACACAAGAAACTCAATGCAAAAGTGTTGCTACAGAAGAAGTCTGGCACAGAAGATTTGTTTCAGAGGTTGAACAGACCAAAAGACCTGTTGTCATGACAACCAAACATAAATGTATTCATGGCAACCAAATAGGAATGCAAATGAATCTGTAGTCATGACAACCAATTAATCTGTCGTGACATGACAACCAAGGAATATATATGTAGTCATAACAACCAAACAGGAATGTAATGATGGCAACAGACAAGAACTGTAGTCATGACAACCAATTCGGACTGTAACCAAGAAAACCAAAAAGAACTGTAGGTAATCTTGACAAATAGACATGAAAGCAGCCACAGCAACAGACCAAAAAGCAGTGGCAAAAATACGCAGACATTCATAATGACCACCTCTGACATTCTGCAGTAACGTATTACTAAATGCACTTGAGCTGAGACAAAGATCACACGACAACACCGGTCAGTCATGATCTATGTGTCTACCAGTAATAAGCACTGAATCTCATGTTCTCGCTCAAAACACATCCTTACATCAAAGCTTTACCACCTAATTGTTATCCATTTAGCCAGAAGCAAAAACCAACGGTAGCATAATATTTTAGCCTAAGTAACCTTTATTTGTGGTGGTCAGTCACCGAGAAGGGTCTGACAGGTAGGTCGCTGGCAAATTTTAAGGTGAAAGAAGATTTTGCATTGCAGATTGGCTCCCCACGGCACAAAATACATCCATTATGTATGATGTCCAACTATATTACCCAACAACATACACTTGTATCCCATAGTCCCAGACAATTTAAGGATGCATGTCATTTTTTTCACATAAAATAAAATAAAAACCACCATTAAAATATATATTTGTTTTAATAAGTTTATCCGACTGATCTTAAAATTACCACTACAGAATCCTGGAATGGTCGCCTCCAGCTGTAGGGTGAGGCTTGTCTAGCTATTCTTCATGCAATAATTGCAGCATGGCTTAATGCTTCCCTGTGAAGTTGAGATGGTATTTGATTGAACAGATTTGTCAGGGAGTAAAGTGTAAAGCGTTCTGAGTAGCCCAAGGGTTATAAGAACCTTTACTTTACCTTTACTTGTGTTAAATAACACTCTGGAGATTAACAACTGAACTAAATTATGCAATCAAAATATGACAGTCCATTGTGTAGATGTCTCACAACAACCACTATGCATCAGATGTGTAGGCTGCCATATTTAAAT
Source organism: Escarpia spicata (assembly GCA_963995525.1). Lineage (NCBI taxonomy): Eukaryota > Metazoa > Annelida > Polychaeta > Sabellida > Siboglinidae > Escarpia > Escarpia spicata. The sequence continues at coordinate 10,710,634 of OZ023212.1, forward strand.
ATATGTTTATAGTAGTTTTTGTTTGTGTTTCTTTTTCCAATCTCATCACCAAGCAGCAAGGTTACGACTGGTAGAAAGTATGGCACAAATGCTTTGGGGCTGTGTATCGAATATTTTTAGTCGGATGTCTTCATTAGTAGCATTATTAGTGTTGACTATGATTTGGGAGATGAACTACCATCGAACTCCGGATCTGGAAGCAACAACCCGCTAACCTGTCGCCAGTTTGATTCTTTGTTTGTCTATTCATCAGTACTTTCAGGTTATGTTGCTATACTTATTTGTAGAAGAATTTGCTATCGTTCAGGTGTTGGCTTTGTATAATTTGGACTTTGAACAAAAAACAATCCCCGTCATGATTTATAAACCATATTTGGTAGATATATAGAACATTATTTTTTATTTATTTATGCAACTGACAAGAACTGTCTGTAAATTTAAGAGTGATTGTTAGTATTGGATAATTGTTTGAGGGACAAAACTAACATTTTCAATTTTTTGAACAAATTGTAATAAGTTTGTGACTGTGTGTAAACCCTTCATAACCAAATCTTATTTTGTAAAGGCACATAAGGAAATTATTAATATTCAAAATAATAAAACTCGTAACTTTCAATATCATATACTTTTTTCTACATTTTTAATGTAAGGCGGTAAATATACTCCAAATTTGGCAATCAATGTAGGATTAGAGCAGGAGTTGTCCACAAAATCCTAGGATCTAATGGGATAATAGTAATCTGTTAATACCCTACAGAAATGAACTAATGGCGCACCAGTGCACAAAACCAACTAGATCATAACGGAGTGGAGCATCACCCACACAAATCTAACGGATGTCAAACAGAATCATACACCACGTGACTGGCTCGAGCAATGACGCAGGCAATAGACGTCACGAGCGGGGCAGCGGCAAGAATGCGGCGAGAGTCGTCAGCATCGAGATGTAATTATGCGACGTGGTGACCTGATTACGACATATCACGCACCATGAGACCATCAACACATCGACGGAGCCGCGCATTCATCTGCCTGGCCTATTGATTTCTCCTCCTACGCTCAGCCACATCAGATGCACGGCCAAGACAACGGTTTCTCACCCTCGAATTAACTTCACTGTACATATGCAAAAATTATACATGGACACTGCACTTTGGCCTACATATGCGCCACCTATGTGCCAGACAGTACATCGAGCTTTGGCTACACCGATGATGGACTGTAAGGAAGACACTGATGTATGACAGTTGGAGTGTCGGATGGATGTCAAGGCGTGAACGCTCATAACACCTGAGTTAATTAACATGTTACCTTCTTGTCTTACTACCTACTGATGCGTTTGACCGATTCAATGTTTGGACAGTGGTGACGCTAAAAGTTTCTTCAAAATGTACTTTATTTAATGTTAGTTATGCGTCACTTGTTAAAGTACTTATTTGTTTGAGGTATACATATGTTTGAGTCATTCATGTGGGTTGTCATGTTTATTATGGTAATTCTAAACAATATAGCGGGTGTGGTTATTGTGGTCACTGCAGTTAACAGCAACACAAGAAAACAACAGAATGCATTAAAGCTGACGAAAACAACTGCCGACTGGATTGTTTTAAATATTAACACCTCTGAAAGACATTAACCCAGTCGCCAATCAGATTGCTTTTAAAATATTAACACTTTCACAAAAGAGTATGTTTTGCAAATGTCAAATGTTTTGGCAGTTGTCTCTTTTTACTTATTTGCAAGTTTGCAAACGAAATGTTAACTTGTTGTTTATTATATTCACTCAATCGTTACTGTTGTCTTTGCAATATTTAATTTTAAATCCAGACATCACGTCATGAAGCTGAACATGAATAATTTATTGTAAACACAGGGCGTGGTTGATATTAGTGTCTACACCCAAATATAACCCTCTCAAGAGGGTTGCTGTAGATTAGCCTGCCTACTTAGTCTCAAGCAAGTACACAAATACCCATAAATACCCTAAGTACTCCAAACATTGTATATTAACGACATAAATACAAGCTCTGGTTCTAGATTACAATTATCATACAACTATTGTATTAATAACACATGACTGTTTAGACAACGAATGCACCTGCCACCAGACGCGATTAGTATGTTTCACTGAATAAAGTTCTTTCACAACTTGCTGAGGTAATCACATCTAATTTTTGGACAAAGATCACATTGTTCAATGAGGTCAAATCTGTGTGTGTGTATGGGTGTGTGCGTGTATGTGTGTGTGTGTGCATGTATGGGTGTGTGTGTGTGTGTGTGTGTGTGTGTTTGGGGTGTGTGTGTGGAGGTGGATGTGTGTGTGTGTGTGTGTGTGTGTGTGTGTGTGTGTGTGTGTGTGTGTGTGTGTGTGTGTGTGTGTGTGTGTGTGTGTGTGTGTTTGGGGTGTGTGTGTGTGTGTGTGTGTGTGTGTGTGTGTGTGTGTGTGTGTGTGTGTGTGTGTGTGTGTGTGTGTGTGTGTGTGTGTGTGTGTGTGTGTGTGTGTGTGTGTGTGTGTGTGTGTGTGTGTGTGTGTGTTTGGGGGTGGATGTGCGTGTGTGTGTGTGTGTGTGTGTGTGTGTGTGTGTGTGTGTGTGTGTGTGTGTGTGTGTGTGTGTGTGTGTGTGTGTGTGTGTGTGTGTGCATGTGTGTGCATCGCAAGACTTACTAAAATTAAAATGGTGTTAGTTGTTATGGTGTTTCTCTGAGTGAAACACTTCTAGGGTCACAGATATGACCTGAAAATTGTATTATTTAAATACCAGCTTCAAACATTTTGAAGTGTCAAGTGTTCCCTTGACAATATGAAAAATATTTTAAAATGTGCATGTAATAGTTGTTATTGTACATTTTTGAAAAATCGAATCTTGTACTTAAATAATTTTGTTCACTGATCCAAAGTGAAGTGGAGAATCAATTTTGAATATTTTGGCAATATAACAGTATATCATATCACTGTTATATTGCCAAAATATTCAAAATTGATTCTCCACTTCACTTTGGGTCGGTGAACAGTATATCATATCACTGAGTATCATGATATATCAATACATGTTTTATTTACTGTACAACATTACGAATGAAATCATAATAAACAAACAAAACATGCACTTGTGAACACAAAGTGTCACTTACATTATCTGAATCAATCCTCTCATCATTATCCTGCTGAAATCAACTAATTCCCTTTTTATGACCAACAACCTGGACATAATTGGCGGACTCTGCAGCCAAAGGCATTATATTTCACAGCTTAAAAACAAAGGAGCAGCGAATGTTATTTTGAGAGAGGTAAATTATAGACACAGGTCAGCGAATTACTTTGGTAGAGCCAATCGTTTGCATTACGTACGTCCTATCAAAACAAATATTTGGTGTACATGGTGCAAACAACAGTGTGTAATACACACTGTGTATGTTTCTACTCCTGACATTGTGACTGTCATTAGACAAGTGCTATAGTTGACTGACATCCACAGTGTGTTGTGACTCTGGTCATTCGATCTACTTCAATAATGACATATGTTGTGTAATCTAAGTAAAGGGTAAAGCAGAGAAAACTCAATCAACCAAATACATGTCAATCAGCATCAAAGAAAAGTAGCGACATTAAAAAGGTAGCCACTAAGATTTAATAAAATCTGCACTTTTTAAAGGATTTTTGTTTCAGCACGATAATCTATGGCTTATTTTCTTTTAAACACTATTTTGTGTTACAGTTTTAACCTCAAGATTACCCCCCAGATCCCAGTAGAGGGAGTAACTGATTGTTTTATGTTTAAACAAATTCTGAGCACCCATTACGGTGCCCCTATTTCATTTAGTATTTTGTTCTACCAGAAATATGTACCATTTACAAAATTTAATAAATTATGAAGAATATCCTGGACTTTTTGTCTTTACAAAATATATAATGAATCTCACTCAATATGTGTCACAACCTAATGGTCAGTAGACAAAAAACACATCATATTTTTAAAGTTACCTGGTGGCATAAAATTTGAAAATCTGATGTACCACAAAAATTAGAAACGATAAACTTGTGAATAAAAAAATCTACATATAAAACTGTTTTTTCTGGAAGCAGTGGCCCAGCAATTATGGTGACAATTATTGTGAAGGCAACTAATTTGAGTTTGTTTTACACCATGTGATGACACCTATTGTCCTCTACGTCACCACAATGTAATGGCCCAAAGCAAGGCCACTAAGGTCACAAAGTTCACACTCATATGGTGCAAAGAGCAGGACTAGTTGGACTGACACATCCACCGATGGCACTGTACAAGGTTAAAGTACTCCAGAAAGCTGACGAGTCTGTCACATGACTGGTCATGTGATACTTACACATGGGTAGCGAGCAGCTTGGAGGGGTTCAGTGGAGCATTGGTTTCGCCGAGAACATAGCTCTCTCTACACTGGAACAGAATAAAATAAACAACTGTTAATAGCAGACACATGAGAGAAATGGTTATTTACTCATTGTGTGGAGACCGGAATAACGTTTTCATTTGTTTAATCAAGTAGAGATACACTAGTAAAGTGAATGCCTGTAGAGAGTGCAAGACAGAATCCACACTGTAGTAAATGCATTATTCTGTGTGAAATATAGATTTATTTCTGTGTAAGTTCATAACATGTGGAACATACATGGAACATACATGGAACATACATGGAACATACATGGAACATACATGGAACATACATGGAACATACATGGAACATACATGCATCCACACATTTCATGCACAGGTCTATTTTATTATTTTATGCTTGTATATATTATGTAATTTCATTAAGTAGGTTCACACAATGTAATGACACATGTTTACACATGCAATGAGTAGCAGTGAAACGAGACCGTATTTACACAGGTCTGTAGCTGTTGACAATGTAATTGTGCAAGTGACACAACACAACTATACCTGCATTGAGTGGAAACACAATAACAAATGTTTATATGCATCATATACGACAACATAATTGCACACGTTTACACCTGACACAGCAACCAGAGCCAATGTAGTTACACAACACATTAATTTTACAAAGTTAGTTCTCGCTTACAATATCTGTCAAATCCTTTGGCTGGCCACGTAGTGAATGAACTATATGTTGCTCTTGTTGCCTTCTGTACAGTTGCTAATAACTAGTTATTGACAGCATTGAGTTCACTGTGTTGTCACAGAGAAATGTCTGATATAATATTAATTAATTAATGTTTCAATTTTGAATACGCATGTTTTTATTTTGCAGTAAAGATATAAAATGCATATATTTTGTGTGTTGTGCAGTTTCACCTAATTAAGGCAGGTAATTTACCTGACCAAGAAATTTGGGGTGAAGTCTGGTTCAACTGTGAAGTCTAGACTAGCCTGCAATTTACACTACATGAGTAAAAAGCTAAAGAGAAGGCGCCTGCTAGCACGGACAGACAAATAGAACACACCCTCATGGTGCAAGGTAAGTCTGACTTAGTCACTGACAAGTTGTAGTTCCAACAACAAATATTCAAGATACACAGTGCTACATACATGCATTCCACCTCAGTTCCAAGTTGTTTTCTCTTGGGAAGGATCATAAACACAATTTATCCTAGTGTTCTCTGGATTCAGTGAGTCCACTACATGTTAGACATCCCCCCCTCGAATCTTAATTCCCCTACAATAGAGACACAAGATAGAATATCTTTCAACATCTCATCCGAAAGACACAGACAAAGTTGAATGAACGAAATAGCCCATGTTTCAAAACAGCAGTACATGGAATCGAACCCTGGTCATTCCGACTGAGTCAGGCGCTCCGACTGCCGAGTAGCGCGTCCTACGAGGCTATGATTGCACCCACAGACTCGCACATATATATATATATATATGTGTGTAAACACACAACCGCAGAAACAAGCACCAATGCAACCAGTGGCTATCCTACACCACTAAATGCCATCAAATCTAGAGAGATAAGGCATGCCGGGTCGGTCGGATCTAGTGTAGTACCAACGCGGTGGTAGTGGAGTGCAGCACACCTGTCAGAGTACATTAGAGTCACCATCTTAATCAAACCTCCAGTCTCACCTTCATTTGCTCATCAACACCGTCATTTCATTACAGGTATGCTGTTGACAAACAACAGCTACGCTTTCTCGAGAACAAGTAATTAATTAGATATATAATATTTTGTTAATAAATAAATCCGACAAATGCACTCACACCTACAAGTAACCTGCATAGCAGTAAACACTCAATTATAATTACCGTAATTTGGTAGTATTCCGAACTACGTGTTTTCGGACACCCTAAAATATCTACAAAATAATAATTTGTTGTAGCCCATGTTTTCAGAGAGCTATTGTATTGACATGTCCAAAATATGTACATTCTGTAATAATTGTATTTAGACACACAAAATATCCAAAATAATTGTCAGTCCATAATGACTGTATGGATTGGACAATGTATGTTTTCTCCAGGCACCAAAAACAAAACATAGATACTGCATTAGCACTCTCAGACATGGAGTCAAATGCAAATGCATTTAAATGCATTTAAATGCGACTGATCCAGTATTTGCATATGGAGCCAAAAATATTTGCATTTGCATTTAAATACATTTTAAAAGTAGTTGAAAAATCAAATACTTTTTTCAAATACTCATAGCATTTACGTCTGTCAATGAAAACTGTTATGACAGCTGTGCTTAATTAAATTGTTGCTTGGTCTGGGCAGTTGATACAGGTCACTCATGTTACTTGTGTGATCACTGAGGCATGACATTCATTGAGAGAAAACTGGCCTCCCTGTACCTCTTTTATTAGCTGACCAACTGCAGCCAGTTGCATGACCATTTAACTCAGCTTAACTTGGGTCATTGTCAGATGGATGATCAGTATAGCAGCTGGCCTGCTATTTAGTCAGGTTAGCAAGCATTTAGTTGATAGTGTGTGGCTTAACCTAATTTTATTAAAAGACAGTATCACAGTGTAGTGCACCAGTGGGCACAGGAAATAGAAACCAGGATTAACCTGTCACAAGGGAAAACATTTACAATGTGTGACCAGTTAGAGCATTGTACTATTGACTCAATGAACTCCCTTAATTCCGGATAAACAATGGTCAACCATAGTTTTTTTTTGTCATTATTTATTGTGCATTGGCACGTCAAGAGAATTAGTTAGAAAAGTATTTTAAAAGTATACTTTTCAAAAGTACTTTCATTTGACATAAACAAAATGTATTTGCATTTGAATCTAAAATGTCAAAAGTATTTGCATTTAAATACTTTTCAGTGTATTTGACCCCATGTCTGAGCACTGTGCAACTTGTAAGGCTGGATTAACATTTGGAACAATATGATGTATGAACCAAACCACCTAATACCTTTCAACATCTACTACTCATGACATGGTTGATCACTCGGAGGCGACTGTGTAACTATGTAAGCGAACTCTTTCGTTACCAGCTGCAAACAACAGAACTTTGCTGTACTTTATTCGCCTGCCTCCAAACTCGCAGGTTTACACACACAGGCAGTTAGTCACAGTGGCCAGATATGTACCGTTGCTTACAAATAGTTTCTGGGATACACACTAGAGTTTCGTGTAAAAAACATCCATAAGTCGGTAAGGTAAGGCAAGGATGCGTCATCACGAGAACTAATCTGTGTGTGTGATCTACTGTGCAGGCATATGTATGCCGTGGGTTATGACACTTCACACAGCAAGGTACATTTCACAAAACTGAGGAAAAGCCAAAACAAATTCACGGGGGTGAGAGCATTGATTTTTCTTAATTTGTTGAAACCATATACAAGTCATTACAAGTCTGATTAATACAACTTGGAATTATTATCTTAAAAAAGTGTTACAGCGGAATTTGAATGGTGTGTGATCTGAAAGGGAAATACCTAACTCTGATGTTGTTGTCTGCTTCAAAACTTGAATTCTTTGGATGGGTCAGTTCAACCACCCATAACTTCGCAACAGACTGACTTACACGGATGAAACTGATATCGTAACAAATCTGAACCATTGCCATTTTGCACCGAGCTCATAACTCCATACCTCCAACATGTACCTTAAAAGGTCTGAACTCTAATAAACCATTGTGAGACATGTCACATACATATATATAGATGCACACGTGCACTCATGCATGGATGCACGAGCACAAAAATGATGTTAACTCCCCCACACCAGACCTAGCACAACATCTACATACAGTACACCAGTCTACTTGCCATTCCCTAACCTCTACTTGCCATTCCCCTACCTCTACTTGTAGGGCAGCGCCATATAAAAGTGTATGTTTCACTGGCACTATAAAGATACCCTATGAAAGAGGATAGTGAGAGGTGGGAGAAGGGGGCCACTGGAGGTTGTCTGGTGCACCAAGTACCAAGCCAGTGTATTATATTTCATAGTCTGCCTCACCCAGCTCTCACACACAGGAGATAACACTGTATACAGTGATTGGCCTTCCCCTACACCCACTGGGGCTGATAGCACCAGGCCCACTGCACTTGGGCCCTGGGGACCACTGAGTCACCTTAGACTCAGGTTAGACACCCTTGTATCAGGGCCTGGAACCATTGAGTCATCTTAGACTCAGGTTAGAAGGCCTTACATCACACTCACATCTGACACCAGACAATGCAACAGAAACTATTAAACCTGCTGTCAGAAGCCAATTTAAGACTTGCATCCAATAAACATTTTTTATTTTTAAGCCTTCTGATCATGTTTCTATTATTTGAAGGGTGGTGGTTACCTTTACTCTTAGTTTGTACTAGAATATGCTAAATTACAACATTTATATACTTTACATAATTATGCTGTGTATAATTACATCATATACCAACTAACAAATTTTTTTTTGTCGTCTACCGCAAACTAGCCATGATTCCGTGTCAATAATTCCTCTAGCCAGGAGTCTTGTCCCACATGTACTGAATGTTGCTGGAATACGCATTGCCAGTTGGATGTATCATGTATGTATCGGAGATGTGAAGAATCCATCACCAGTAGAGGATGATATTACATGCAATCGCAGGTGTGACACGTTCCATCACGCACTAGTTAAAGGACAAGCTTGTGATGACTTCATCGAGGTATCCTTTCTAACACCAGCTACCCCTGCAGGTACGCCCTGACTCCCACCCTGGCACCCCTAGAGGCTGCCACACCTACCCACGTACCTGTTCATCTCGTCCTATTAGATAATTACTCTCCCCGATCATGTATCGTGCCACACACAACACGTCACAGGTGAGTGTAGACGTCCTAGTGGCAGACGCCAGTGTGACATATTAACAGCAACTGCGGACATCATCATCATCCCGCAAAAAGGAATCAACAGTGCTTTTTCTGTGTCAAGCTCGACACATGCAATAGCTTTGTGGTTGGTTGTTATTGTAAGGCAAACTGGTGGCGTTGCTCTGTTCCGTTCTGCAGACAACTAAGACACCTCGGCCCAATTTTAGCCGGCCGACTGATTCTGTTAGGACCCAACACGCGCAACGAGAAAACAGACCCATTTGTATAAATGATTAACCACTGCTACCGAACTGCGAAGCAATGATGTTGATTTCAATAGAGATATAGCACATAATGCTGCTAGGCCAACTGGTATATAGCGCGGGGTAGTGTCGGGGCGTAGTGTCGGGGCTATCAGGCACGGGTTAACTCTAATGATTAACAGTTGCTCTAAAAAGCCTACATGTCTCCGTATAGATAACTGAAATACCACAACGCTCCATTGGACTACGCTATGAATGTGAATGCAAGCATGCATGCATGTTACAAGCACATGTTTGTATGCATGTACACATGCATGAATAACCCTCCACATGTCCCAATTATGGCACTTCTTCATCAAGAAGTCGACTGGTCTTATTAACCCATTTATACAGAGTGACATAACTGTGAATTGCCTGACACATGTTAATGTTACCAAAGTACCATTTACAGCAAACAAAGCTATTATTCTTGTCATCACTGGCAGATTTCAGATAAAACTATTGTTAGTATGTATTCACATTCACATCAGAGATGAATTACATAATGGTGATGATTTTCCATTTAAGAAACCACACTGCCAACTATCTGGTGGCCAAGGAATATCACTTGGAAACCGACATATACATGTAGGAACAATTTGGACGAGTAAATTACCTGATACATGTATAATTATATATTATACCCTTGTGAGCATAACCACAACACCACGAGTCTGATTCTTAAGTGTTACTTGCCAAATACAACTGCTGATCTGATGCACAGGCTGACACAGTCACCCTTCACCCATCATGAATTCACATTCCATCACTTCGAAACAGTTCGCAGTTACTGCTAAAAGCTTCTGACCATCATATCTGCATCACAAGATTTCTCTATTCTAACAATGTCCAGACTACCTATCGCGTCCAGCCCTAAATGTACATCTGCTGTAGTTGACTTTTATATTGTGGTTTGTTATGGTCAATATATAGAACACGCAATTTATAACCAAAGCACCACCTCATACCATAGGCAAATGTCTCATTAGAAAATGTTAACCTGTATGTTTGTTGGCAATCGTTACAATTTATCTAGATCACTGGATCCTTGGTTCTATCATTTTTTAACCATTCAGATTTTCTATCAACCTCACCAATTACTATAATTTTGCACAATGATACATGTGACAAAGTCACCATTTACTTTGTTAACAAACTGCCATAAATGTTCAGTATCTGCACAACATCAACCCCGAACAACCCACTTCAGTCTCACTCCAAACAAATCAACCCCACCACAACCCCATTACATAGGAGGAAAATAAAAATGACCCACAACTGTTCTTTGAGGAATACATACATACTTTAAGGGAATGAAAACATCTATTGCTTGAATTCATGTTATATTACATCTTGCTATCTATTTCCACATCCAAGCCAAAAAAATTCGAAAAAATTCAATGAATTAGAAACTCCACATTTTATGCTGTGCATCCGGACTTTTTCGAATATGCATATTTTTGGCACACTTTTCAGGATGCCGAGATGTGACGTTACTTATGACTCAAACTCGCATCAGGCCGACCCTTTCTATGCATTCAGAGCATGTTTACAAGTATAGCTTTTGGGTCGAAACGAGCGTCAGAACAAGTTATTGTGCAATATTCCAACGTAATACAAACACTAGTCATCATAGAGGAACAAGCAGTTATCTTACGGTTCCACATGAATCGAATTTTATTCAAAACAACGAACGCGAATGGGCCTACAAGTCGACTAGGTTTCGCCGAGCTTAGGCTCGTTTTCAGAATAATTATATCGAATGCAACCAACGGGAGATAATCTACACCAATAAACATACATAGCAAACATATATTGTATCCAGCTACATAAAGTAACGTGTATTATCTCATAATATCACTAGAATATCGATATATGAAGGAGTTGTACAATTTATCATAACAACTTAAATCAGTCAAAGAATTTCCGCTGGTCCCGCTAGCTCAGTGGGTAGGCGCGTTGGTTACTTGTTGTTTATTTTCAACCGGGCGACGCCGGTTCAATCCTGACTGCATGCAAACCTTTGATTCTCTTTACACTTTTTTTGTTTATGTTTTCACGAAGTAATATAAACAAAATAATGTTATATTATAATGCACTGTTTGTAAATAATTTTAATTTTTGTAGTAATTATTTATTCGCCACAAAAATGAAAATATGGTCATTATATAACGATGTTTCTAAATTTTATTTATCCAAACAAATATAATGTAATGGATATATAATTTATTAATTGTAAATATATTGTACGGTAATATATTGTAATTATATATGTGAAAACAGATTGAGATATGTCTGGATAAATATAATTTAGAAACATCGTTATATATAATGACCATATTTAAATTTTTGTGGTGAATAAATAATTACTACAAAATAATAAAAATTTTAAACTTTGTGTACACATGGAAAAAGGATTTTAGATAATGCCTTATTTTTATTTCCTTTAAAAGGACGTAGTCTGTTCCAACTTATTCATGTATCAATTAATACAATGTTCTATAGACTACACTAACTTTGTTGAAGGTATACTGCCTGCCAAATTGTGTTTAGTAAGCCCGTAACAATGGTCACAATTTGAAGACACGTCCACGGGTACGTGTTCAAATTTACTAATAACCAAAACATCCAGTTTCAAAACAAGCTTTATTGGCAATATGGCCGGGTGGGCTGAGTTAACTGCTATACCCTTTGATGTTCACCGATGCTCACTTTCCAACGGTCCACACAGCAGACTTCCAGTTAGAAATTACTACTCCCGTTAATTCCGGGTATATGAACAGGCTACATCCTTTAGATATGCCCAAAAGCAACTGTTGTCAATGGCATTTTGTTCACATACCCACCACCCACCGTACAACCATCCTATCTTCTGAAGTGTTGCTTGAACAAGTGTAAAATAATAAATAATAGACAGCCATAGCTTGGGTGGTCAAAACGAATTCGGAAAGATATGAAACTTCCAAACAATGCTGCAACCAAATCTGTCATTGTCAAGTGTCTTATCAATCAGACAGAATGCGTCTTGTAAATAACGACATCTGACACTGGCGCCTTGCAAATCACACATAAACAAGCTTAACACAATAGCCTGACATCATTCTTTATACCAATTTGTCATGTATTTAAGTATGCTTGTGTAAGGAAATATATTTGGCTCATCATTCATAATGTTACACAAGTAAAAAAACAAACTCCAACAAGATGTAAGACAGTGATCACATCTCTTACCAACTGACATTGTTATTGTTTTTATTATTCAAAAATAATACACTATCTTACTTCTTATATTTGAGAAAATATCTTACAAAAGTTCACACGTGTAAACCACAAAATACTTTAAATAGATGCAATAAGTAAATTCATAATGATCAATACAAATAGCTTCGCGGGTGATACATTTTCTTTTATTTATAATGCAACTGCTTCACATTTTAAAATTCAATTTTTTATAATAGCAATAGAATCCACTTAAAATGTCATTGGGTGTTTAAATTAAATAAACACACACACATATATGAGTATTTCATTTAAGCACCCAATGACATTTAAGTGGATTGTGCAACCGACATGATTAATTAAGCCCTATAACCAGAACAATTTGGTTACGACAGAAAGAACCAAAGCCTGATTAGTGCTAACCAAGAGGGAAGTAATTAAGACAAGTGGATGGAGTGGTGCAATGACAGGTGAGTTGACAGAGTGGTGTAATGACAGGTGTGTGTGGATGGAGAGGTGCAAAGACAGGTGAGTTGACAGTGGTGCAATGACAGGTGTGTTGATGGAGTGGTGTAATGACAGGTGTTTGCACAAGGTGGTGCAATGACAGGTGTGTGGATGGAGTGAAGCAATGACAAGTGAGTTGACAGTGGTGTTATGCTGCGTTCCAATCACCTCGTGTTTACCGTGAATATGACTTTGTAACCCATATTTGACCCAGTTGCATAAATTTGCATGTAAACTCAAGGAGATTGTAAACTTTCCAGTTCGAAAAGTCATGTTTACGATATAAAACGAGCCTATTGGAACGCAGAATAATCACTGGTGTGTGGATGGAGTAATGACAGGTGTGTGGATGGAGTGGAACAATGACAGGTGTGTGGATGGAGTGGAGCAATGATAGGTGTGTTGATGGAGTGGAGCAACGACAGGTGTGTTGATGAAGTGGCGCAATGACAGGTGTGTTGATGGAGTGGAGCAATGACAAGTGTGTAGATGGAGTGGAGCAATGACAGGTGTGTAGATGGAGTGGAGCAATGACAGGTGTGTGGCTGGAGTGGTGCAATGACAGGTGTGTGGCTGGAGTGGTGCAATGACAGGTATGTGGATAGAGTGGTATAATCACAGGTGTGTGGTGACACAAAGCTTCCAGTACAACCAGGTCTTGTGGACAGACCCTCCTGTAGGTATGACCTCATCAACGAGATGTGTCGACCAAGAAGCCGTCCAAGTCTCCCACAGAGGTTAGGCCAGACTGGACTATTTATGAACCGCCACACAGTGATACCATTCCATTTGATGTGATTCCATCACTGAATTCCACAGATCCGTAGAGGCAACCACCAAAGGCGAGTTTGGAGGCAAGCGTCATTTTGGACTTCAGTGACAAAGATGAGAGCTACAGCGGGGGGGGGGGGGGGGGGTCAGATATTGACATTTCAAAGATCCTCCAGAAATGTCAACTTGTGTGGTTTTGGCTGTGTACCATTATTTATATGCCTGAGGGAGGCTGATCAGGAGTCACCAGAAGTTAGATATAACTAGTTGAAATATGAAGCAATTATTTCTGAAAGCCAGGCAGATGGTGAAGGAAAATGTCACCCACTCTCATTATATTTTGTTTGGATGTTATTGATATTTTTCATCGACCAAAACTACACAGACAAAAGTACTGTGACTGTGTTTTGCATGAAATGTATATAAATTGTGATAACATGCATATTTTCTTGTATTCACCACGCAAGTATAACTTTGGATGACAAACTTACAGCGACCAAAGAGCAAGTATCTTTGATGTACACAAATATACACTTGATATACACTTTGATGGACAGATTCCCAACAAACGTATATCTTTGTATAGTTTAGCAGACCTGCACATATGACAACCCAATATCGAAATAAGTTAACCTCTGAAAATGTAATAAAGAATTAAAAATAAAAAGTAAACATTTCAGCCAAGAAAATGCTGTATTTTGAGGCACATAACATACACTTTAGAGCATGTCACAGATTGAGCAAACTACGCCTACATAACCCGATGACCCTGTGAATAATTCACGTATCTGACATCTCTGCAGGAGCACCAGAACTAACGGTGCCAGATTCCCAGAGGGGTATCAATTTAGCCAACTGCATCCATCCACAGCAGCCCATCCACTGGTGGAGGCAGTGCGACTCATAACATAACGTAGGAAGGAGTTGACTCTGAAACCTGGTGAACCAGCATCTACCCATCCAGCACAGTGAAGAACTGACAGATGTCTGTGGCGACTGGAGTCCTAGCCCATTGACTTGCAGGTCTATGTCCAAGGCTACCAAACTGTTTACACGCTGTAGATTGGGCATTATTTACCACGCACTGGCATGTGTCTGGTAATTTTAAGGTATATAAGCCTACTGCTTATTATTCTCCTATTGTTGACAATTATGACAGAAATTGCCACCTCACATTGGTCTATTTCTGATACCACAAATTTGTTGTTATATATTGAGACATAATCACAATTTACAGTTACTGTTCTGCTTCACCTCGTGTATTCTAGGTCTTCAAATTCACTTGAGACAAACTTTATAAATGGAAATGTGTTTTAACAAAACTTCTTTTACATATACTTGTTTAATTTTAATATTTTGCATTGCAAGCAGAGGGGGGCACAATTGTATGGATGTTATTGATAATTATATATTATATGCCCATCATGTCACCCCAGACCCCTGAGCTTTGACCCCAATAAACATTATTTGTAAACAGGTATTGACACTTGTTGACAGTTGTTTGCCAACGTACTGAATAACAAGCTCAGTCAAACTTAAACAGGGTCATGTGAGCAAGTAAATAGAATCCTGTGCTGTAACAGAACAAAACATGTTACAAAATAGACGTTTGGAAATAAATTTTCAAATTGTGTTTTTCCACACAAAAAAGTAACCTTCTTGCACATGGGAACAAATAACATAGTTGAATTAAAAATTTTAATTCAGATTTTAATAGTTATTAGCATAGTTTAGATGGTGCATAAAACCGCTTTAAATTTGCTAGTTGTATGGTAGGCACTGGCAGCAGAGCATAATTGCTGTTAAAAATCTCAAGCAACTTTAAATAGTTTATATCAGCAATGAATGTTCTTTTTAAGTTCACACATTTTAATGAAGCAAGTCTATTTTCAGATTTCAGTAATGTTGTTCTCCCTCTAACAGCCACTAAACATGATAACGGAACTTGTCCCTTCAGTGTTCCTAGTACTGTCCCCAATCTGTCATGGTCAGAGGTGTTTACTACCCATCCACTGTATGTAGTAGGCCAGACACGGTTCTTTGTGATACCATCATACCAGCTCCAAATTTAGCAGTGGCCTATTTTAAACGTACCATATTCATTCCTCACTATCAACATTTATTTTTAAATTTTGTTCTTAATACAAAATAAATATGTTCAATGAATACTGCCCGCGAAATGCATGTACTAAGCCCAAGTCATTGTTCACAATTTGAAAGTTGCACCCGCATAATTTTTAAACTGTAAACAAAACATTCAATCTGTTCACAGCCGCTTCTAGCACAAATTGCTTATTTGCACTTGCTGCTTTGAAGTCAGCTTGTTCCCACTCTCCTGAATAAATTGGGATTATGTACAACTGTACCTAGAATGGAACAGAAAACCCCCTTTAAAGAGCTTTTGCATTAATCTCACTTTCTTATGTAACATAATAAATACAAACTCCAGGGCAGGCATTCCTACAAGTGTGTTTATCGTTATATATATCTTGTGATCCTCTGACAGAGATGGACACAGTTTTAACTGCCCAGATGTGCCTGTGCCCTGGTACAACGTCCAGCCTCTGACTCACATGCCACTGTTGACATAACTACTGATATATACCTACCTGACATTGGATTTCTACAGTTTGCGTGGGATCATGAAAGACAGCACAACGTCAAATCAACATTTATATACTGGGGGAAGAAATATGGATATGTTGCGTCAGTTGATCGACTGAGCACTTAAATTGTCCCATTGTCCTGGCTTATTATGGGACATGTATTAAACACTCACAAAATAGACTAACAAGTATTACTATTAGTGTTTTGGGGTAGCTTAACATATTACGGATTTGCATATGGCTAACCACTACCCAATTCAAACAGCGTAGGTTAGTTTTCATTCAAAGCTGACTGGATAGCTACAGCTCAGACTGAATAGGCTTGAGCCCAAAGATCGT
Organism: Escarpia spicata; assembly: GCA_963995525.1. Lineage (NCBI taxonomy): Eukaryota > Metazoa > Annelida > Polychaeta > Sabellida > Siboglinidae > Escarpia > Escarpia spicata. Next base: position 10,727,625 of record OZ023212.1, read on the forward strand.
ATGGGCTATAATTCAAGTGTAGTAGGTGACTTCTCAAAGCAAGGTGGGCTAACTGAGATTTAGCTTAAAGCTTTCAAAATGTAAACACACACAGTAGGCTATAGAGTTCAAATAATTTAGTATCATCTAAACGTATCTAATATGACAAATGTTGATGGATATTAATTATTCTTTAAAAACTAACTTTTACAAATACCTGGTACACTAGTACATTACATGAAAATAGCAAAGAAATACTGCTGTATGAAATATGGCATTGTGAATATTTATTCATGAATATTAAATTGTGTAATTCCTGATTCACGTTCTATGGTGAGTGTGTAAGAACAGTGTAAGAACTGTGGCCTGACTAGAAGTGTTTCAATAACATGTGAAGCTTTACGCCATGCATAGTTATTCCCTTTAAAATTACAAAATACAATTCCAATATCATGGCTGCTTTACCTGATGTCAGTTGTACATGTGTAGCAAATCTATTATATCAACAGTGTGTTTTAGTCTATGGTAATGTGGTAATTACAATTCAATGGGATTACTAACTTAACATTTTTTTGCAAAAAAAGTAACGTGCTCCCTTTTGCCATTTTGCAGCAGATGGCAGTATAGTTAAAAGCATGCAGTGCCTGATGGATTACATTCCAAAGTAAGTTGGTGGACTATCAAATCATTGGGTGGAATCCAGTTTATAGAAAACTAAAAAATAAGACTGATTGGGTTAAGTTACAGCTCTAAGTCTAAGTGAAGTAACGCTCGAAGCAAGTTGGGAGTGCTACTGCTCAAAGCTAGTTGGGTGGGCTACGATTCATACTAGATGAGCTATGATTCAAAGCTGCCTGGATTGGGTACAGCTCAAAGTGGGTGTGCTACAAATACAAATGGCATGTGTGTATTCTATCACCAAATAGTTGTGAATATGCCATGTTTTAAAAGCGAAAGAATTAAGTCCCTGCATCAGTCCGGCAGATTATAGCCAAGAATTGACTTCTCCATTCATTTCACTCCTTTTTCATTCCATTTCAATGTATAAATGTGGTTTAAAAAGATAAGTTCTTATACAGCGTTGTATCCAGTCCTCTTGACTCTTCAAAAAACTTTACGCTTTACTCCCTGGCAGAACTGTTCAGTCGAACACCATCTCGACTTCTCTAGGAAGCATTCAGTTTAAAGTGATGCCCAACAAACAGACCCTACAATATGTACAAAAATTTTGTCTTCCAATATTGTAAATGTTACAATGCACTGATAAGCCAACCTGACCCAGCCAATCTCCAAACAGTGACTCAGTAGTCAGTACGATACTGGGTTAGTGATGGTCATTGATGGTTTACTTTGAGATGTTTCACTATTATTGACATTTATCTATTCATACAGAGCATATGCAAGGGGCACAAGGCTGGCATATTAATTATAAAAATCTAAGTTGCAAGAAAATGGTTATTGTAGATGTTTGTTAACTTGATAATAAATGTTATTATTATTAGTTAGACAACATCTGCATATACCGTGTCATAATTGTGTTATATAACTATACATGACTTTCAATCTGGACAATTATTGACATTTTAAAGTACTCACTTACACAGGGGGACTGTGAATTAACTATGCTCTGTACGAATACATAAGTGTTGATGACAGTAAACGATCCCTTAATGGAAAAAAAAACAGAACAATAACCCAGCACTGCGACAACTATGCACAGGGATAAGTGCAGAAAAACCATAACAGTAGACTAGTAGTATCACCTGGAAGAACTGCTCAGTACCAAGTGTCTCCGTTTTCAGATTTTGGTAATAATTATCTTTCTAAAGTAGGGTGACTATATCAAGAACATGTGGTGACAGTGGGTCACTGATTTTACACTGTTCACAAGTAAGATTACTCAAAAGAAATGTCATCTATATTATGCAAATTCTCACAAAACAATTAAAATAAGCATGAACACCAATGAGAATGCATGTTGATCAGTGTGCATCAAGGAACTGGAATCATCAAAGCCAAGGCAAAGCCCTAAATCCAGGAGATATCCAATCGAAGTAACATGTTCAGCATTTTCACTGAGTTGTATGTTCTAATAATAACGTACACTCGAGTTCATAACAATAATTTCTTACAGGTAATTGACAAATGCATTTACAAAAGCTGCATGCGTGACAAAAGCAACGACTCGATCATCACAACACATTCTGCAATTTGGTACAATCTGGACTAGATCATGTTACACAGGCCGTCCTCCAGTTTTTTACTCAACGACTGCATGTTTGTCGACAACATATGCTGCTCGCATGATACCGCCGTGATCTCTGATTCGTATATTACAAATATGTTATTACTTTGCACCGTTGTGCGCCAAAACTTAATTGTCCGCACGACGCCGGCTGTCCAAATTCAATTCAATTGTGTATTGTGTAGAAATAGCGGAGATGCTTCATTGACGGCCTCACATGGCAAAGATAGTTCATATTTCCTGAAAGGTTAGCCGTGCTATCGACTTAATACGGCATCAAAACGATAATTTACCAAAACAAACTAACACTGGACTTTGTATCCCTTACCTTAAATTATGTATCAAGGAAGCATATAAGTCCGAGATTTACGATTAAAGTGCGACTTCCACTATAAAATTTGCCTCCATGTTGTTGCGGTAATCATCACAGATCATGTGACATACAGGTGCGTGGCAATTGGTTGATACAGCATGGCGGTAAAAGATCAAACTACAACGACGTAGAGAAAGTGTTCAAATTGTGTTACATTTAATTATCCACTGCGCTGTATATAACCAACGATATGTGTTACAATGTATATGCAAACTTAATACAGTGTAGCGAAGTCGTCATTTGCTGTCAATCAATTAAACGTGTATTCACAAAAAATATACAGCCGAAACCGGCGATAGCAACTGGAACGTGTCAATAGCGACCACACTGTAGAGATTATATATATATATGTAAGTTTAAATTGCAGTCACAGTAAAATAACGATTAATTTAGATGAAAATATGTGTGTTGCCAAAATATCGATACACCATTGTTCATTCAAATATCGTATGTCAGTGCACATTCGATATTCCAACCCTGGGGTCCTTACTATCACAGAGTATAATTATTATGCGTCCAAAGATAATACATATAATTGTCCACAAATGCTGTTGACATCGGAAAGCAGAATTAAGCATTGGATGTGTAATTTAAACTATTGTATAATGCATGGAATTTATATTTACTTTTTGCGGTCGGTTTTCGTGTTTCCGTTCGGTCAAATTCGTCTCCGTTGTCTACCCGCAGTCTATTAGGCCATGGGCCAATACCCAAAAATCCACATGCCGTTACCATTTTGAGGGACAAAGGCTCACTATATTTTTTTGAAAGATCATCACCTTGGGCACATTTTTCAGTATGATGGACATTCCCAAGTGGTAGCTTAATACCTATTTTGTGGGAAAATAAGTTTTTGGCGTAAAATAACGTTTTTATAAATTGTCCTTTTAAAAAAGGGAATGTACAGCTAAAAAAAATTCCCAAAGTGGACATTATGACCAGTATAAGTGTAGATTTTTTTATTCCATTTATTCAAAATTTGTCTCAACGGTTGCCATGGAAACGGCCATTTTGGGGCAAAAAATACGTTTTTTGGTGACAAAACTTAAAAAATTCATATCTCAGGATTCATATGAAATATTTGGGTGCTTTCAATGGCAAGCCAATTCTGAGATACCCAGGCAGGATTTCAGTTACCTTTGTGTATAATATATTTAGGCAGAATGGTCAGTTTTGGGGTAAAGACATCAGTTTTGAAATGCCGTTTTTAGGAAAATGGCAGAACAGAGTGATTTTTAGATTTCCTTGCTACAAGACACCTAACTATGCCCAAAGCTGTCAAAGTTGAGTATATCGGTAAAAACCATTGCAAAGTGATTTTCATTCATTCATATTCCTAAGGTCCCATTGATGAGTGGTTACCATGGTAACACATACATTTATATTTGTTTCACTTGTTATCGTAGTTGATTTGAATAATGGCTGCCGAGGTTACATACATTTTTGGTCACAGCTTGTAGTCTTTTACAGTGAAATATTCAATTCATGCCTCAGTTACAAACTTTTTAACATGACAAATAGGAATGTCACCATTATCCAGGATCCTTTGAGGATAAAGAGTAAGGTTATCTTTAGGTAAAATATCATTTAAACAATAGTCTGGTACATCACTATTGATTTCCTTTGAAGTCAAACATCCATTTGAAAGTCACCCTGATTTATATATCATGATATGACTGAAAATATATACATGTGGATCACTTTGGTGGAATAAAAGACCAGAAACGAATTCCGGTGGCATATTTTGAAGCTATTATGTCACAGGAAATACACATTCAGCCCATGGACATTTTGTAACACAGTCATCATCCACTGCTTGGACAGAACCCTCTGCAATGATTCCTGATTCGACAGCCAATTCTCTTAGACCAGCGTCCTGGAATCGCTTCTCAATGACTGATAGACAGTTGAAGACTGCATGGAAGTCACCCATTCTCAAAATGATGCCTTCAAAGTATTCATTATGCTTCTAGACGATTTCGGATGCCTTCGCGTACGAGGCCTGATCAAAGGCACATATAATGCTGGGTAACTGAAGCTCCTGCCTGATCTTCTGGGACTGATTCAGTACCTTAAATACTGTTGCCATCTATGCTGCTGGTGCATTGATACTAGGCAGATAAGATATCTTATATCGACGAACTTCTACTTCATTTCTTGTCAGAACGTTGAAGCCAGTCCAACTTGGGACACTTGGTCTGTCAGTCGAGAAAGCACCCAAATACGGTTTTTCTTTTGTATACTTTCAACTGCTACACTTGCATTAGGAACCAGTGTTTTGATTGCACCAGGACCAGTCCGTTCTCCAAGATTGTACTGTGGAAGAGGTAAGCTGCTGACATCGATCAATGGACCTCTTCTTGGATCTTTCAACTGTCCGCTTTGGTGTGAATGGAAGTGGCCCAATGAAGCTTTCTTGGATTGCAATGCTGTTAACACGATGTGCTGTCCCTGCTCCAGAGAGAGTTTCCTCGAGTTTGTCTAAATTGTTCCACGCAGGTGTTGTGAACATTTTGGTCAAAATGTCAGCTGGGAGTACGATGTCGCTGCATGCCACAAAAACGATATAAAGCTACCACTTGGGAATGTCCATCATACTGAAAAATGTGCCGAAGGTAATGTTCTTTCAAAAAAACATAGTGAGCTTTTGTCCCTCAAAGTGGTACCGGCATATGTACTGGCCCATGGACTATATAGCGTTAGGAGTGCATCGCTGACGAACACTTGAGGAAGCGTCATATATAGGGACTATGACTCGATATATGTCATACAGTTAAGCGTGATGACCACAAACCAACGGTATTTGATCACTGTCATCACGTGGAAATAATAGAAAAAATACTACAGTCTATACCGCATGAATTTATGTCACTGCAGTGAGATCGACCGATCTTTCGTGATATTCCTAGTTTACTTGTTCACCAGCGGTCCAGTACGAGCATGAGCTATGATTCAAAGCTGCCTGGATTGGTTTATATAGTGTGTATATATTATATATACATATATATATATATATATTACCACTGCTGTCCGCCCATCACGACAAGTTATTTGGTGAACCCTACTGTAATGAACATAACACCGTCTGATGCTGCCACCTGTCGTATAGTTTATAGTGATTTAAACATGTTGGAACTCTCCTGCAGTTACGAGAATAAAGAAGTTAGTTCTGTCACCGAAGCCACGATGTACGTGTCATTATTTTATAGGCATCACACTCAATCCTGACTAGTTCAAGTTCGCGGAGAATGAGGTAAATATTACGGTTGCTTCAAGATCAACGCAGAAGGCGTCAGCAACAGATCCGGAGAAGCTGAAAGCAATCGTCGAATTCCCTACACCAACCTGCTTGACAGAACTACAATCTTTTACGGGCCTTATTAACAAATTAAGCTTTAGGCTCAATGTGTTTTTCTAAGTCTCAATGGGGGTGCAATGGAGATTTATGTAGAGCATCAATGTGGGTTTTGTTGATCGGCAAGGGGGTGCAAACTAAATAAGAACAGAGTTCCATTTGTTCAGTCACTTTACTAAAGAGAAAGCGTGAAATGACAATAACTAAACAAGTATTGAACAGGTTGAAATGCGAGTGTGTAATGGTTCCGTTTCTAGTAGCGCATGCGCACTGGTATAAGGGACCGGTTATTATGCGGGAGCAAGGGACCGGTTATAATGTTCTCTATCTCCCTCCGAGTCTTTATGCTACTGGATAAAGGCTGATAAATGTTTATTGACTATCCCATGGAGTAGTCCTTGTGCCAGGTAGGCACGCTGGTCGCTCTGGTGGATCGTCGTTGACCAATTGCTGGTGCTGGTGGTTCCACGTCAGGCTCCGATGGGGGTGGAGATCTCGGGGTCTCTGGGGCTGGTGGTGGCGTCTGGAGGATCGCGCGCCTCGGTGTGTCTCGTCCTGGGGTTGCAGGCGTGACTGCAGCGGGCGGTGTCTTGCGCTGGGGTGTTCTCGCTGACGTCAGTGTCGGTGGCGGTGTGTGCCCCGTCTGCGTCGCAGGTGTCGCAGGGTCGTTATCGAGGTCAGGTAGTTGCGGTGTCACGACGGGTGTTGGTACGGTGACGCGGGTTGCTAGGTCGTCATAGATCGATCGGGTTGGCGGCCGGTCGTAGTGAACTGGGCTGAACTTGCGCAGGAATTTCCTGTTCCGAAGTGTGACTCTGCCCGATCCGTCAATCTTGATCGCGTATTGGTCGTGCTGACGTACCTCAACGATACTGCCCGTCTTGTCCCATTTGTTGGGGTGAGGTCCTGTCTGGTTCTGTACGCGGACTAAGTCCCCTACCGCTAGTGGTGGAAGGCGTTTAGTGTGCTCCGCCCAGGTTTCAGCTGTGCGGATGTGGCGTTTACGGAGGGCTTCCTCCCTTGCTTTGAGTGTCTCACGCCAAGTCTCATGTGGCCTGTATTTCCCGGGGATAATCGGGATGAAATCGCGTGTCGGGCGGCCGAAGATACACATTGCCGGGGAGATCTTTGTGTCAGGGTCGGGTGTGTTGCGATATTGTAGTATCGCTATCTGCACAGCGTCAGTGTCCAATTCTCCCTTCGGACCGGTGTTGTCGGTGATGAGTCGTTTCATCGTCTTCACCCCAATCTCTGCACGACAGTTGCTGTGGGGGAAGGCCACCGATGATAGGCGGTGGTGTACGCCCCATCTGTGCAGGAAAGACCTGGTCTCGGTAGAGGTGAACTCCGGACCCCCGTCCGATGCGAGCTCTTCTGGCGTCCCGTACGTCACGAAGGCGCGACGTAAGTGGTTGATGAGACCGGTGGCGCCACCTGTCGACTGCGATATGATTGGCCAGTTTGAGTATCTGTCCACCGTCACGAGGTAGTGTACGCCCCTGTGTACGAAGAAGTCCGAGCACACTGCCTGGAAGGGGTAAACGACCGGGATCGGTGGGATGGGCGGCGCTCCAGGTTGTGAGGGTGCCATCCGGTGGCAATGTTCGCAATTTTTCCGAGTGGTGCTGATGTCAGCCGATATGCCTGGCCAGAACACAGAGGATTCTGCACGGGCGGTCATCATCGATACGCCCTGGTGGGCAGCGTGTAGGGTGCTCAGTACCTCACCGCGGAGTGAGGGCGGTATGATGACCCTGTCCTTGTATAGGATCACTCCGTCTGTCGATGTGATGTTTCCGCGGTACTGGTGATAGTCGCGAATCGTCTCTGGCATCTCGATCTTCGAGTCGGGGATGCCGTCGGTTGCCATTTCCTCCAGTGTGTGCATATCGACGTCGCTGCTGGTAGCCTCCCTGACACGGTCCCATGTCACTGATCGCAATGATTCGAGGCCCGCGGCGCACCATGTCAGGTTGTCCTCCTCGACGTCGTCGTCGTCATCCTGTTCGACTCGGCGTAGGAGAGATAAGACGTTGGTGTGCATGCTGGATGGTAGGTGGTTCACTATGGCAGCATTGTCGTCTGGTAGGTTCATGAGTGATGGTAGCGCGGTGCCGACCGGCCTACGTGACATGGCATCTGCCGCCTTGTTCTTCATGCCTGGGACATGTGTGATGCGGAAGCGATAACGCAGGGTCTTCTCCTTGAGGTTCCTGAGGCGGGGGTTAGGTATGTCGTCAAGGACTCTGTCCGCAAGTTCTCGCAACCCAGCACGAAGTAGCGCGCCTTGTCCAAGGCGTCCGCGACTGCGAGGGCCTCGCCCTCTATGGGCGCGTATCTGGATTCTGCTGGGTGTGTAAACCTGCTGCCGTCGTTGCAGCAGAAGGGTCTGATTGGTGAGCATCGGCAGTGCTTTTGAAATAGCCAGAATCCAATGCCCTCCTTCGACCAGTCTGTGGCGATGCATGTAGGCTTGGTCTTGTCAAAGATGCGGACGCCGCGCTCGATTTCTTGAACGATCACGTCCTTCGACTCGCGGAATATGTCCTCTAACTCCGGGGACCATGTGAAGCGTTCTCCATTTTTCAGGAGCTTCCGGAACGGATGCATTCGTTCGGCCATGCTGAACGCGTAGGCCACTTGATTGACCAGCCCGAACCACGATCTGACGTCGGTGATGTTACGCGGTTGTGGGAAATCGCGGATCGCCTCCAGGTAGCGGCTGCATGGTCGCACGTCAGTCATGGTGATCGTGAAGCCTGCAAAGTCCACTGTGGGTGCGCTGAAGACGAACTTCTCCGGGTTGAGGATGATTCCATTCCGGCCACATATATCCAGCCATTGGACCGCCTGGAAGTAGCTCTCCTCGATCGTATCTGACCATAGTAGCGTGTCGTCCACGCACTTGGTCTTGTCACCAATGTCCGCGACGATCTCGTCGTATCGTCGTGTATAACCATCTCCTGACGCTATATACCCTTGTGGAGCCGATAGGTACCGGTAGCGTCCCCATGGAGTGATGAAGGTCGTCTTGTGGCGGTCGTCCTCGTGTAGAGGGACACTGTGGTAGCCGTTCCATGCGTCGAATACGGTCTTGCGTTTCCCGTTAGGTATGCGTCTCGCCTGGTGGAACGGGGATTGGGTGTGGTGGGTTTCGCGGAACGCATGTTTGTTCAAGGCCTGGAAGTCGATGGTGCGTCGCGGCTTGCCGTTCTTTTTCGCGCAGATTACCATGCGGTGACACCATGTCACCGGCGTACCGATGGGTACTTCCTCTAACACGCCGAGACGAACGTCCTGGTCAAGGCCTGCTTTTACCTCGTCTTGCCAGTGTATGGCCACGGGGATGGGAGTGTGATGGGCAACCGGCGTCGCATCCTCATCGAGTATAAGACGTAGCGGCGGGCCAGTCATTATCGGTAAGGGCTGGTGCGGGCACGTATTGAAAGTGCTCTGAGCGTATATTCTGAGTAAGTGTTTCTGTAAGGTTTCTCTGTTAGCCTCGGTCGCCGGCATGGGGAGTGTGGTCGGCTTGGTCGGCGGCTCTGCACATCGCGGGCAGTCACACAATTCAGAGGTCGCCAGGTTGACCTCCCCGAGTGTTGGGAACTTGTCCGAGATCATGCCCAGGTCCACGCAAGCTGCGCGGGAGAGGAATATGCGGTCCGAGGTGTCTGTCACGTACGCGATTTGGCGCGTCTCCAATCTCCGAGTGCCACTGTTACCGGCGAATCTGACCACCACAGCTCCGAGAATACGAATTCCCTTGTTGTTCGCAGCCTTCATAGTCATGGATACGGGTATGAAGTCCTTGGTACTCAGGCCCATTTGTTGGGTGACTCCAATGCCGATCAGGCAGCTCTGACAGCCCGTGTCGGCCATGACAGGCAGGGATACTGCGCGGGTGCGTTTCAGGAGGTCAAAACCCAGCGCTTTGTAATCTTCGCGCTCGTTGGTAAGAGTGAGGTTGACGTACGGCTGCGGGTTGGACGCGCGTTTCGTCCATTTATCGCACATATCATCGTACAGATGGTGAGCGAGGGGGAGTGTGCGTAACCCGTCGCCCGCGCTGTCCATGGTGACCGTGCATAGCTCGACGAAGGCTGCCGTTTGCTCGTCATACAGATCGTCTGTTTCCTCAGATGGGGGCTTAGTCGGTCGTCCGCTCAGGCACGCCTTGTCGAGGTGATTCTGGCGGCCACACTTCTGGCACTTTTTACCATACGCGGGGCACTCGGTGCGTCTGGTGTGCCACAGGGGCGTCTTGCCGTGACCCACCTCGCCGCAGTAGATGCACACCCCTTTGGGCTTGGCTTTCGGTTTCTCCGGCCTGGCTCCTCCCCTGTTGCGGACGTTCTGCTGTTTCCCCCGCCGATACGAGCTGCTGATCGCATCCGTGTTCTGAGGGTCGAGTAGACGCGATGCCGAGCGTTTTCCAGACTCCTTGGCCTCGATATACTCAATCATGTCCTTTAATGGCATGTCCTGGTTCTTTTCACCGAGCAGATCAAGTTGTATCTCTTGGTCTGCGATGCCGCGGGCAATCACATTGCGTATAATCTCTTATGTGAAGTCGTTGACTTGATCACACTCCGTCTTAGTGCACTTCATCTCGTACTTGCATGTGTCCGCCTGCCCCTTGATACGGGCGTAGAACGACCGGATGGGCTCCTCGTGTCCCTGCCGCATGTTAGACAGGGCTACCCGAGCTACCATAGTGTTCTCCGCTCGGACGGCGAGTGCCTTCATGGCGGTGAGGACGTCTTTTTCGTCACTGCTCATTAGGCTCTTGCCCGCTGCGCGAGTGAGGTCTTTTCTCAACTCCTCCTCGCAGCATTCCAGTAGTTGTGCGACTATGTCGGGTCCAACAAGTTTAGTACCCGTCTTGTACTCACCCCAGCGGGTTATGAAGTATGACGTACCAGGCCTCGCTCGTCCCGGCCAGTGCTACGGAAGGACGCTTGAGTTTCTCCATCTTCGCATTCGCGCCCAGCACCCGGGGGACTGCGACGTGCACAGTGGCGTGTACACTCAGCATAGCAGCCACCACTGCCGCCTCTGCGTGCGTAGCCGTATAGTCACAATCCTCGATCGGACACTCAACGTTCACAGGCGCCATCAAGTTGTTTAGTTATAAATAAGAACAGAGTTCCATTTGTTCAGTCACTTTACTAAAGAGAAAGCGTGAAATGACAATAACTAAACAAGTATTGAACAGGTTGAAATGCGAGTGTGTAATGGTTCCGTTTCTAGTAGCGCATGCGCACTGGTATAAGGGACCGGTTATTATGCGGGAGCAAGGGACCGGTTATAATGTTCTCTACAAACGACGGGTTTTGGAAGCATCAATGTGAGTTTTTGGCGAGCTTCAAGGGAATGCAAATGACATGTTTTGGAGAGCGTCAATGTGGGTTTTTGGGTGGGTGTTTTGGAGAGCTTCAAGAGTGGTGCAAATGGAAGTTTTTTAGAGCTTCAATATGTTTTTGGCGAGCCTCATGGGGATTGCTATTGGAGGTTTTTGGAGAGGCACTGTCCCCCAATATTCACCACGTTCTGACGCCGATGTATACTATATAAATCTATACTATCCTACCCAATCATTATTAAAATGTCTATCGTGTCATGGGTAGATTAACTGGTGTGCATTTGACGATTCGGTTCGATTCAATTCGAGTCCAAGATTACCGTACATGTGCATAGCATACGCATGCAGTTACATTTCACAAATTGCGATGCGCGGTGATGCAATGACGAGCTTCGGACTCTCGACCTTGACAACCCGGGTTCGAATGTTATGCTGCTGCGTCGAACTTTGGGCACGTTCGTTCACTCTACGTTGCTCCAATTTACTCAGCTGTATAAATGACTACTTGCATGGCTATAGACTGGTGGATATTTGTGTACGACTAGTCTTCGCGCATTAATTGCAGCATGGCTGAATGCTTACCAGAGAAGACGGGATGATGTTCGATTTAACAGGTCTACCAGGGAGTAAAGTATATAGGCTTTCGGTATATAGTCACGATCGAGGACTGGATACTGCGCTGTATAAGAACTTTTACTCTTTGCAAATAGACTCATGAGGAGGGCCATGCCCTGTGCACACCAACGAGCGAACGCGCACACTGCACACATAGAAACATCTACATTGTACACACAAAAACGCGCGCGCGCACACACGCACACACACAAACATTAGCTGCACGCACACCGCACATACGAACTGAATACACACGCACGTACGTACACATATGTATAACCTTAAATATATAAATAAGTTAACAATAAATAATGTATTATATTAACTGGATGTAATATCACCTTTCTAATAAATGGTTAGGCATATACAAGTACGTCTTGGTCGAGTCTACTATAGGCGTACCAGTCTGGTCTCTGATCCACACGCGAACGTCCATAAGGAACCATATCCATTTAAGCCGACTTATTGACAGGTAATTAAAATCCCATGTACTTTACGTTAATTAATTAGCTGGATCATAGTTTGTCTCGGTCTTTGCAGCAACTACAATATTGCACCACCAATTACATGCGAGAATAGGTTATGGCTTTAGCGTGTCAATCGTCCAATGGACACTTTCTGGTGGTCCATTCCAAGTTCCTATTTTCAATTTTCCTGTTGATTCCATTAACCTCCCACTTATGAGCGAAAACAATATTTAAAAACAAAATGTATATATATACAATAGTAATTGAAAACTAAAATAATCGATTCCTTAATAATACACACTATTTACAAAGAAGATTATAAATAATCCCACCTCTGATAATAAAATACATTAGTTGTCTTTATTGTTGTTCGGTGGGAGGGAGACGGAATAGCATAAACAAGACGATTCAGAAAGTTGAACAACACTGTCAACAGAGATCGAGTTCTCATTTGTTTGACCTCGAGTGAATTTACGGAAACATGTCACAGTGTTTGCAGTACGAGCAGAGAACGTTTAAACAGAGGAGACTGTTCGGTACGTACCAATATATTATTTTAAAATAAAAAATACTGCAAAGGTGCCTTGGCTCACGTCACGACTAGGGCCGCGCAAGGCTGGCAAATTGTGTCATATGACAACTGGCCTAAGGCTAAAAGCACAAACCATTTTGTATTGATTGGCATCAAGTTGCGCATATATATGTGACTAGTTTTTAGCAAAGTTTGTGTAGTTTCTGCATTTTGTGGCCGTGGATTCCATTGTCATGACCCCACCATGCATCAACAACTGAACAAGGGAAAACCCACATATCGTCATAAAATTTCCATCAAAAAGTAGATCACTTCCTCTTCTGTCTTGAGTTTAGTGCTTCCTGTTGTACGCCAAGCTTCACTCCGTTGAGGATATAGGCATTTGTTTGGTGAAAATGGACAACGTTGATTCTTGTCCGTCCTACCTTGGAGAATAAGGGGTCGGACGATCTTTTACTTTCTGACCTAACCATGAAAACGACTACTTACACAGCCGCCAAACTTCTCACATATCTTACATACATGAACACAAACATGGATGGGTGAATGAATAAACTTTTATTTCGGTTACAAAAACAAATTAGTGAGCAGATGTACAATGGATTATAAAACAGAAAAAAACAAAAATATCTATAGCTGCGTTCACACTTACACTTTAAAACGGTTTAGTTAAAACGTTTTAACTAATCCAGTCAGAAAACAGACGTGTGAACGCGATTTAGCGCTAAAACGTTTTAACTAAAACGGTTTAGCTAATCCACTTCAGTAGTGTGAACGCAAGCGGATTAGCTAAAAACGTTTTAAGCATGTCACAGTCATGCGCATTCAATCTCGCGCCTCGTCGCTTCCTGTCTATAACGTAAACATAAACAACATTTTGGCGCAATCATGTATTCGACTTCGATCGACGCAACATCTAAAGAAACACAAGAGCGACGCGACAATTGGGACGTTGGGGAAGTTCGGCTGTTACTGGAGTTGTGGGGAGACGATCGGGGGTAATCTGATTTAGAAGGAAATATAATTATATATCGGTGCATTGCCAATTGTCTGAACCGCGACCTGAGCAAGGCGGGGTCAGGGGGACATCGTTAAAAATTTTGTTATGCTTGCTTGCACATGTGCGCATACCAACTTCCTCCTTAAAACGGTTTTGCTATTGCATGTGTGAACGCTCACAATTTTCAAACCTGAACCGGTTTAACTAAAACGGTTTAGCTAAACCGTTTTAATTCTGTAGGTGTGAATGCAGCTAAAGTGAATAAATCATCTCAGATGCAGTTAATGTATACACATACATACACATTACTTACAATACATAACTAGAACAGGTTGACTACTAATTAAACTTTTCACTCAGAACAATAATGTATTCTGACTAAATTAAATAATTTTCAAATAAAACATTACTACAAAATACAAACTTAATCATTTATACCATGATAAAATGATGGTATGCTTAATTTATAAGGTAAGATATTTAAAAAAAATGTGTGCTTTGCTGGATTTTACTGATTTTATGAGACACTGCTAGTGTTATCTTCTGTGGGCCGAGTCGGACTCGAACTATTGCGATTTGTAACAGTGTATAGATCTCCACCAAAACCAAAATCACCAAATTTTCTGGTATTTCTGAGGGAGTTTGCGGATCTCCTCGATGACCTCACATTTACATCTGGTCAGGTGCTACTTGTTGGGGACCTGAACTTTCACTTTGACAATCCCACCAGTGCACATACCAAAACATACCAAAAGGCCACATCCTCGATGTTATCATAACGAGATGGTGAGCTGCTTATTAGAAATGTCACCTTTGATGATGCAATCAATTCTGACCACTCCGCAGTTATCTTTACGGTCCCTATCACAACTACAGTCCCACCAAAGAGAACAATGACTGGGCGTAAGTTGAAAACTGTCATCCATCAGAAAATTAGCCATGGCATAACTTGCTCTGATCTGACTGTTCATCAAGCCAGGGAATCGGCTGTGTAGTGTTCTTACACACAGTGTAGTGTACTAGCGTATACCCCTAATCTATAATGGATTAACCCAAATACCATTATGGTATATACAGTGTAGGGCTACGCTCACCTAGATAGTGACTAACAGTAACAGTGATAGCCATAGAGCAACCGTATCCAGCATACTGTATCGTGTATATGTAACAAACGGATATCGCTAAATACAGTGGAGTTATCACTTATATATAAAGTGGGGACAACACAACAGGCAGCAGCTGAATTTTCTCATTACAACAATACCTTTACATGCTCCTGCCAGAGAGTGCACCATCACCGTGAAGAACATTGTACAACCCGGACATAAAAGTTGCAAAGGCTAAACGCAAGCGGCTTGAATACCAATACAGGAGGACATTATTAACATTGCACCAAGACATGTATGTACAGCAAAGAAACAGAGTCACTTAACAACATGTGCGCTGAAGCAAAAAAGACACATTACAAGGAAAATTGTCGGACAACCAGAATCAAGCGCAATTCTACAAAATCGCAACCAACAAATATGCCGAATCGTTCTCCAACGACTTTGCACACTACTTTGACGATAAAATCCAGTGTATTCGCATCACACTGCCCATGCTGTGAGTACCAACTTTGTGAGCATAGATCACTCTGCCACAGCCTGTCATCTCTCTACTTTCGTGCCTGTCACACAAGAAGAAACCACGCAACTACTGAGCAAGTCATCATCAAAGACTTGCAAACTTGACCCAATAATGCCTTGAAACTTGGTAAAAGAGTGCTCTGATGTCATGACAACGCCTATTATGAACATCATCAACAAGTGTTTGCTGGAAGGAATGCCCGATGAAATGAAAGTTGCTGTCATCACACCCATATTGAATAAATCAAGTCTTGAAGTAAAATTTTGAAAAGCAATTTCCAACATGTGCTTTTCAGTCAAAGTTAGTCGAGAGGATTGTGACAAACCAGTTGATTGCACACATGCGTGAAAACAACTTGTATATGCCGTTGCAATCAGCCTACCGACAGGACTGTAGTACCGAAACTGCGCTTCTGCACTTGCATGACAATGTGATTCGGTGCATGGACGAACGCAAAGGTGTGGTTCTGCTGCTAATTGATCTGAACCCAGCATTTGATACAATTGATACATGGTTCGCTGCCTACTTACAACACAGACAATACACAGTGTTGATTGCCGGTGAGCAGTCTAAACCTCACAAACTGATCTGCAGTGTCCCACAGGGGTCAGTTCTTGGACCATTACTGTTCACTATATATATAACTCCTCTCGCGTCGCTACTCAACCTCCATGGCATGGCTTACCATCTATATGCCGATGACATCCAACTTTTCCAAGAATTTAGCCTGAGCAATAATATTTCACCCGACATTGCCATCACAAAATTAGAACTCTGTGTTGCCAGTATCTGTCAATGGATGAAAACCAACATGCTAAAACTCAATGATTCCAAAATGGAGAGCATCATCATCCAACCGAAATCAGCAAATGAAAATGTTCTTCCTGATGGTGTAACTATCGGAAACGTGTGCATGTTACCCAGCACACACGCCAGAAACTTGTGGGTGATCTTTGATTCCAATTGAGCGACATGTAACAGACATTTGCAGAAATGTGTATTACCACCTCCATAACATTGGATGCATTCGTTGATACTTAGACAAAGAACACACAAAACAACTTGTGCATGCGCTAGACATTTGAAACCCATCAGATATTACGTTTCCTGCACTGTTTTCAAGTGGTCCCACTTTATCTCGAACCTTCTGTTTACTCCTTACATAAGCATAGAAACTCTCTATAATTTGTTATATCATTCGCCAGTTTTGCTAAAATGTTCGTTTGAATTTTCTAATTTCGGTTGTAACTAGGTTAAGGGCCTCTTTGTAGTTGTTACAGTCATCTATATTTCCAGTGTTTCTGTAAACTCTCCACATAATTTGTTTGTAAACAATCTTTTGTACAGCTTCTTTTGATAGGTGTTTCTTCGTAGATCGTTTCCCTTGCTTTTTTAGGGGAACAGATCTTTCAATAATGCCCTCAATCTCATCTTTCAAAATGGTCCAACATTCTGTCGCTGTCTTGTCCTTCATTAAGTCTAATCTATGTGTGCTAAACATGTTCTCATCTGTTTATATTTACCTTTATTAAAGTTTGTCCTCCATTGCTTTTTACCATTATTCCCTGATTGTACTTTTATACTGAAATGGATATGATTATGAACACGGGATCCCAAAGGTTAATGTATTTTAACATTATAAACTAATTTGTTTTGAGAAGAGATCACTAAATCCAACACATTCCCACCTCTGGTTGGTTCTAAAACATGTTGGGTAAAGAAACAGTCTGTATTAGAAGTAGAAACTGTTGGTCATCACCTCCAGCACTCTCTAGTGATTTCCACTGAATATGTCCATGATTAAAATCACCCATGATAACACATTCCCCTTTATTTATCTCCTTTATAGCACTGTGCAGTTTTACATCATCCTCTTGTCTTATGTTAGGACTACGATAAACTAGTCCTATTGTTAATGTTGAGTTTCTGGTAACTATGTTGCACCAAATAGCTTCCTCGCAAACTGCTTCCCTTTTCATTTGTACTTCATATGTCTGTATGGATTCTTTAATATACAGAATGGCTCCACCTCCCCTTCTCTCTTGTCTGTCCTTTCTAAACGTCATTTCTAAACATGACATCCGCCGCCCCTTCTCTCTTATCTGTCCTTTCTAAACATGACATAACCCATTAGAGCAAATTCAACATCTACCGTCTTCATGTGTCCATGATTCTGTGATGCCTATTATATCGGGGTCTATTTTCAACACCTGATCTTTACCCTGTATGTCAAGAAACACAGAGGAAGAACAGAGAAGATGAGTGTTATCACCACAATATTATATTAATTAATGTGAAGGCCATACAAAGTACACATGCCTAAACACCAATATTGGTTTAGTGTATAGAGTGCCAGAATGTCAGTTGGGAGGATTGAGGTTCAAAGAAGTCTGGCTGGACATGTACTGTTCTTTTGAAGCTTTTTGTCATTCACGTCACTTTGCCTGTGTCTTTCTGAAGAGTCGGTAAACGCTGTTAATCCCAACTCTCTTCCTCCTCTTGTTTATGCCAGGATGTGTAATGTAAACATTTTAAAATATCCCTCATTGGGCGTAAATGTTGTGAACTCACTGACCTACTGTGGACTCACTGACCTACTGTGGACTCACTGACCTACTGTGGACTCACTGACCTACTGTGGACTCACTGACCTACTGTGGACTCACTGACCTACTGTGGACTCACTGACCTACTGTGGACTCCCTGACCTACTGTGGACTCACTGACCTACTGTGGACTCACTGACCTACTGTGGACTCACTAATTATATCAAAGAACACACATTTTAAGCAAGTTAGGGGGTGATAACAATCTACAATAAGAAGACTAAATGTTTTAAAACGCAAACTACGGCTTTCCCATTGCCCTGTGTAATAGGTTACTTACAATAGCCCACTGGCTTTTTGTGTCTCTTCCAAAACACCAGCAAGTAGTTTCCTGCCCCTAATCTATAACACCCTATCGTAGGTCTTAAATATTGTTAGATGTCGGTTCATTTATCCATTACTTTCCTTTTTTCCAGTAACCAGAAGGAGTGATGTGAACCAAATAAGGGGAAAACATCCAGATAAAATACCGGTTTGTATAATATTTTAAATACGTAGATATACCATATTGATAGTTATTTGTAAAATATATTGTTGTACTGTTTTATACAATATTGAATTCAACACATAAGTTTTTTTGCACCAGTTATTTTCATGATCTGATGGCTTTAGAATCTCTAAATTTATGTTCATGGCATCATGCAAATACCATCTCCTATTCATTCTTTGTAAAGTACCTTGACAGACAATACCACTTATGAAATTATATTTTCAATTGCACATATATGAATTTATTAAAAAATACTTATTTAAATTCTGTGATAATTATTACCTTTGTGAAACAGTGTGTTATTATATGTCATGTTGGACTTTCAGTGCTTATATCTGTGTGTTTTCTCCTTTAACACCAGTAGCTAGTTTTGAAGTAAGAAATTTGATGATTTATATAGCTATTTTTTGCATCTCAGATGTTTTGTTTGCTTTGCAGGTAATCATTGAGAGGTTTCATGCAGAGAAGAATCTCCCACTTCTTGACAAGACCAAGTTCCTTGTACCTGATAATGTCAACATGAGCGAGCTCGTTAAAATCATCAGGTTCGTTATCTCAACAGCTGTGCAGTATTTATATAATATACCTAGTATATTAAAAATTCGCTTATACAAAATTTCACTTTTACCGAATAAACGAATTGGTCCCAAAAAAATGTAATATACAATAAATTTAAGATATAAAGAATTTCAGATATAGCGATAACTTGGCCAGTCCTGAGCGATTTGCTATATCCGAGGTTTACTGTATACAAGTTATATATTTACTGTCATTATTATCATCATCCATCTGAGAATTGGTTAATGTATATTATTATAAAGTAATATATTTGTTAACATAGTTTGACTGAATCAAATTTGACCGAATTTGCTTTTCAGCATGTTACGTAAACATGAAAGAATGTTTATTTTCAGCAGCTCTAATATAACACAAAATTCAAGTAGTGATGTCATCACTACTTTATAAAACTATTAAATATTGAAAAATATAAGATATGCTACAATGCAAATGGTCAAACTTAGTATTTTTAATTTAAGTTTTCTATGTTTAATTATTTCCCGTGACAGTACCATGGGGTGTTGTTGTTTCAGACGGCGCTTGCAGCTTCACCCCCGCCAGGCCATCTTCCTTCTTGTCAACAACGACAGCATGGCCAGCAACACAGCCCCCATTGCAGAGGTCTACGCCCAACATCAAGATGAGGACGGCTTTCTCTACATCGTCTATGCTTCCCAGGAAACATTTGGTGCCTAGCGCTCTCTTAAAACTGCAATGCAACATAATTATGTAAATTTAAAATGTCTACATTCACTTAAGGTCACTGTCTAAACCAAAGGAAGATTATTTTTGTGAACAACATGTAATTGACTA
Source organism: Escarpia spicata (assembly GCA_963995525.1). Lineage (NCBI taxonomy): Eukaryota > Metazoa > Annelida > Polychaeta > Sabellida > Siboglinidae > Escarpia > Escarpia spicata. The sequence continues at coordinate 10,747,652 of OZ023212.1, forward strand.
AATCTAAGAAATTTATCAGGCAGCAATGTTTACCTAGGATGGGTGGTAGACTTGTGGCAGCACTGATCAAATATGCAGTGTATTTATAGGTTCTAACTTAGTTGGTCAGAGATTGCTTCTTTATCTGGATAAAACACATCTTCCATTTACATATCTTGTAAGACAAATTGTGAACTGCCATGACTAAGTGAGTATTAAGTAGCAAAAATTTAGAAAGTTTTGTTCATTATTGAATTCCACAGGTTGAGCTTTAAATTGATATATCGTTGAAATATCTTCAGTATTTTTTTTTTATTGGAAAAATTGAAGCAAACTTAAAAAACCCAACATTTTCAGTTGTAAACAGTGATTTGTACTGATATTCTCCGTTGATTTTTGATCTATGAGTGTGTAAGCACATGTATTTTAATTATTTTGATAGTTTGTTCAGGAAAGTAAACTAGACATGGATAGATGAGATAAAAGAATAAAAATAACATAATTGATAGGACGTAACACAGACAGCTCTTTTTGCCTCGTGTCCAAAATAAATTTGTAATACCTAAATACCTGGTTCACTGTCAGACCTAAATACCGGGTTCACTGTTGGACCTAAATACCGAGTTTGCTGTGACGGGTCACATTTAAGTGTTAATAAACTTTTCTTGGAGTAAGCAGCAACTCGCTGATGTATGATTGATAGTAACCATGATGACCTTGAAAGTTCGAGTTGTGTTAAATAAGTTCAACTATGCCACAAAAAGTGTAGACAAGATTTAATTTGCTAGATTCATCAGTGAATAATGACGTCATAACCTTATTACCACAAAGTATATAAATGTTACTTCAAGTCTTCTTTTCAATGCAATGAATGGTTTCTTTTTCTAGAATAATTTATCGGAAAAGTTTTAAAAACGCCTTACATTTATGTATAATCCCGGAGGTAGTCTAATGGTGCTGTGACAATCTATATTTAGACGGTACAGTATGTAGAATTATTTAGTTTTATGAATGATTATTACACACACACATTGTTACTAATAATTGTTTGGTGGTGAAGATGTCTGATATGTGTCATGGCTGGACAATAATAGGTAATTATCAGAGTACATTGATTTTAAAATAATGGAAGTGACTTAATATTATTGTCACCTACTTTGTCATAATGATAGTTGTACTGGTAAGATCATGTCTGGAATTTAAGTTTAATATTTTGTCAAGTTTGCTGAATTCATTCCTTTGAGGTAGATATATTTTTGTTGCTGCTTGTTAGCCTTTGATAAATCGATGCTTCGTTTGTATTACGTTATAGTAGCTGCTCTGTAGAACACACACACATATGTAACAGTGCATGTGCACTTACTGCTATCGTATACACAAATGGATATGTATAATGTGAATCGGATACTCAACTTGTTCTTGTTGGTTTCCTAAAAAAATCCACTACAAATTATTTGATATATGTCACCATGGTGGCTGGTGTTATTTCACAAACTATAAAAGTATTATTTTTGTATATATGTATGTATGTATGTATGTATGTATGTCTGTATCGGAAACGGAAATATTTGTTAAGATTACAAAAGTTTGTTGGTACCTTGTTGTATGAATGATATGGGCAAAATACATTTATGCATTTGCTCATTGACTTGTTATGATTCATTTACATTTGTATTTGCAGTACGTTGGAGACACGTAAAGCTATTCAGGCATAACATGTATTGGCAGTAGGTTGCAGACTCTTAAAGCTATTTAGACATAATATATATTGGCAGTAGGTTGCAGACACTTAAAGCTATTTAGACACAACATGTATTGGAAGTAGATTGCAGACACTTAAAGCTATTCAGACATAACATGTATTGGCAGTAGATTGCAGACACTTAAAGCTATTTAGACATGACATGTATTGGCAGTAAGTTGCAGACTCTTAAAGCTATTCAGACATAACATGTATTGGCAGTAGGTTGCAGACTCTTAAAGCTATTCAGACATAACATGTATTGACAGTAGATTGCAAACTCTTAAAGCTATTTAGACATAACATGTATTGGCAGTAGATTGCGTACACTTAAAGCTATTCAGACATAACATGTATTGGCAGTAGGTTGCAGACATGTAAAGCTATTCAGACATAACATGTATTGGCAGTAGGTTGCATACACTTGAAGCTATTCAGACATAACATGTATTTGCAGTAGATTGCATACACTTAAAGCTATTCAGACATAACATGTTTTGTCAGTAGGTTGCAGACTCTTAAAGCTATTCAGACATAACATGTATTGGCAGTAGGTTGCATACACTTAAGACTACTGACATAACATGTATTGGCAGTAGGTTGCATACACTTAAAGGTATTCAGACATAACATGTATTGGCAGTATGTTGCGTACTCTTAAAGCTATCCAGACAACATATATTGGCAGTAGGTTGCATACACTTTAACAAGATTTAGATTTAACAAGATTGCCACCCAGAGAATTAACTCTAGGTAGCAGGTGGACAAGGAAGCCTTTGGCATATCGAGAGTCCGACCCTTTTATCTATGTGTATCCCGCCCATCTGAGGTATGTGTCAATTTTATTTTAAAACATTCACACTACTAGCACCCACACAATCAGCAGGTAATCTGTTCCATTCATTTACAGTCCTTTGTGAAAATGAAAACTTTCTTATATCCAATCTACTCTGCTCCTTTGCTAATGCAAGATCATGTCCTCTAGTCCTTCTATCTTTCTTAACTGAGAAAAACATATTTCTATCAATATTTTCATAACCCTTCAATATTTTAAACACTTCTATCTGATCTCCTCTCAATCTCCTGGTCTCTAGTGTTGTTAAACCGCATTTTTTTAGGCGTATTTCATAACTAAGATCCTTCAGATTTGGTATCATTTTAGTTGCTCTCCTCTGCACTCTTTCTAGCATATCTATGTCCTTCCTGCGATATGGCCTCCACGCTTGAATACAATATTCTAAATGAGGCCTAACTATTGTTTTGTACAGCGGTATTATTAGCTGTTTTTCCTTATACGTTATGTTTCGCCTAATTAATCCAAGGATTTGATTTCCCTTTGAAGCTGCAATTCCGCACTGCTCTGAAATCTTCATATCAGCACTAACGGTTAACCCTAAGTCCTTTTCTTTTACAGCAGTACTTAGTACAGTACCCCCCATTGTATATTCTACTTCTTCGTTCCCATGTCCTATGTGGAGGCATTTACATTTCCCAAAATTGAACATCATTTGCCACTTTTCAGACCATTTGATCAACCTGTCAAGATCATCTTGTAAATGCTGTCTATCTCCATCACTTTTAATCCTTCTAAACACTTTTGTATCATCCGCAAATTTCAACACCTTGCTTGTTATTTCATCATCCAAATCGTTGATGTATATTAAGAATAATATAAGACCTAATACTGATCCCTGTGGTACCCCACTCAATACCGATTTCCAGTTTGAAGCCTCCCCATCAACTACTACACGTTGTCTTCTGTCAATCAGCCATTGTTCTATCCAGTTTATTATACCATTTCCTATGCCATGGGCCTTTAGTTTAAGCAGTAATCTTTGATGTGGTACTTTGTCAAAAGCTTTTTGAAAATCTAAGTAGACGATATCTACTGGTGATCCCTCATCTACCCACTTAGTGATGTCTTCCAAAAATCATAACATATTTGTTAAGCATGACCTCGCTTTAAAAAAACCATGTTGAGATGGGTTTATCAAGTTTTGTTTAACAAGAAAATCCACCATGTGATCTTTAATTAGTCTTTCTAATAATTTACAAATCACTGATGTTAAACTCACTGGTCTATAGTTCTCAGACTTGTTTCTCGAACCTTTTTTGAATAACGGTATAATGTTTGCTTCTTTCCATTCTAAAGGAACCACTCCCTCTTCTAATGACAAGTTGAAAACTGTTGCAAGTGGTATGCTAATTTGTTCTACAATTTCCAATAGTAGTTTGGGTGGAATACCATCCACTCCAGGTGATTTATTATCCTTCATAGCCCTTATTTTCTTAGCTACCATTTCCGGGGTTACAATTAATTGTCCTAAATAGTCTGAATCTGCCCCCTTGAACTTAGCCTCTGGTATTGGCAGTGAACTAATATCTTCCCTGGTAAACACTGAACTAAAGTACTCATTCAGGCCTTCTGCCATTATGAATCCCTCTGATATTATATTTCCAGCACTATCTTCTAGAGGACCGACCTTATCTTGAACTTTCTGTTTGCTTCGAACATACGCATAAAAACTCTTGCTGTCATGTTTTATATTACTAGCTAATTGTTGTTCATAGCTTCTCTTTGAATTTCTAATTTCAGCTGTAGCTTGGTTAAGTGCTTCTTTATAATTGTTGTAGTCTTCATCATTTCCAGTACATCTATATGACTTCCACATCATTTGTTTATACTAAATTTTTCTAATGGCTTCTTTCGATAAGTGTTTCTTTTTGGACCGTTTTCCTTGTTTTTTTAAGGGTACAAATTTATCGATTATGCACTTAATTTCACTCTTTAATATATTCCAGCATTCTGTTGTCGTCTTATTTGTCAGTGTCTTATTCCAGTCTATCTTTGCTAAATATTTCCTCATGTCCTTATACCTTCCTTTGTGGAAATTTCTCCTATACTGCTTTTTGCTATTCCTTTCTGATTTTACTTTGATGGTAAAATGTATCTGGTTGTGATCGCTACTCCCCAGTGGCTCACATATCTTGACATTGTCAACTAATTCATTCTGTGAGGACAAAACTATGTCTAACACATTCTCACCCCTGGTTGGTTCTAGCACATGTTGAGAAAGGAATGTATCTTGAACTAAAACGAAAAACTTGTGGTCCTCTCTCCCCATACTCTGTAGAGATTTCCATTGTATATGCCCATGGTTAAAATCCCCCATAATAATACATTCCCGTTTGCTTACTTCCCTTAAAACTTAAAACTATTCAGACATAACAGATGTTCTAACTTTTCAACATTATTATTTGCTTAACAGTCGATGAAAAACTAGTTTTTTATTTTGTTAAATTGACTAATGAATAATTTCAAACTTGAAACATCTACAGCTAATAATACCTAATAAGACCAAGTAGTAGTTTCTTATAAAATTGAAATATCGATAGGTATATTTTCTTCAATAGACCTGCAGTAGGATGTGAGAAATTCCACATTCTTCCTGACAATTCTTCAACACTTATTTGACAAGCCAGTATGTCTGACACTGTCTGTCATTTGGAGTGTTGCTGCTTTGTGTAATCTTGTCTGGAAATTGGAGCATGTCTAGGACTCAATTACAGGCGATTAAGGGTAGACCATTTTAAATTGACGAAAATCATTCAAATTTGTACACAGTAAACAGTCGATTAATTGGAATGGCGCTATCCAAAACAATCAATGATTCGTAGCTGGGCTATCCTGAATAAGATAATATTTTTATTATTAAGACATTAGGGTGCATAGAGTCCCAACCTAGCGGATGCATTTACAAATAATTACCATGTTGTCCACCAGGTGTCAGTCACATTTATTGCGTAAAGATATTGCAAATTTTAGCCTAATTTTATAGTTGTTTCACATATAGTTGTTGTTTCAATTGTCCTAGTATATGTATTTCGTTAACATATATTAACATGTTATTGTATATTGAAAGTAAATACCACACGAACAAGCGAAAATAAATTCGTAATTGCGAGATTATTATCTGCGGACCTTCCTTTTTCTGCCGGACTTTTGAGGCTCCAGAATTTTAATTATGGTACGTTCTCAAAATGTTTCATTATTCCCTTTACGAAGAATGTAATGTTAAAATAAAAATGATATATTATTTACAATATGTTATTATCCAATAAAAAACCACTATGAATGACGGATGTGCTTGTATATGCCAGAATATTGTGGATTTTAAGTAGTTTCTTCCCACATACAACCGTGCGCTCGTTGGTTGTAAGGAGCTTAGAAGTTTAGTATAGCATGCCTAGGCTCATGGCATGTCGCGACAGATCTGCTGCTCGAGGTAAATGCAAGTATGCATTAACTGGTTGCCAGTGACAATGAGCCACTTTAACAGCAAGTCAAGATCTTGTTTGATTTTTTTCACTGACATTTTGCTGGAATTCAGCTGAGTAGTCGCCATGGGGCCTGATGCAGTGATGGGAATGATGGGCATGGCGCTTGTGAGAAGTTGTGTAGAATCCAGCCTACTCCAAGCCACCTCAATAAGACAACATTGCTGTTATCACTGGTCTAATGTTTGTCTGAATATTATCCCTAATTTTGGCACTTGTGTAGAATCCGGACCCACCTCGATTTCGCCGTGATAAAAATTTTGCCTAAATCTGATACCTCGGCTCAGAGCGTTAGTTCCATCATTTAACATCATCCCAGGCATATTTATATAAAACAAATATTGTCTTACACCTTTGAAGCCCAAATAGCGACCCAGTTTGCGCTATTCTGCACCGCTGCGGTCATGCGTTACCACATAACACATTGCAGATTTGCGCTCGTAAAATGAGCGATATAGCGGTGTATGTTGATGAAAACCGGGGCGCTATTTACGCGTCAGTAGTGCGCTGAGACGCAATATTCTTAAACGTAAATATGCATGGGATAATGTTGAATAATAGCACTAACGCACAATGTATCAAAGTTAGGCAAAACTCAAGTTATAACTGCCAAATCGAGGTGGGTCCGGATTCTACACAAGTGCCCTCATTTTCGTTCCACATCGTTTCTGTTATGGCACTTGGTATCCAGATAGCGTTCTTGGTTTACACCGCAATGGCCATGAATTGCAGTGCATTGTGCTTGAAAATGAAGTGAACAATATAACAGTATTTTGATGTAAACCAGTTATAATTGGGCTTGAAAATGTCATAAAAAGATTAAATGTAATTTTTATAATGTATGCCTAAAAGGGTAATTCCCTAAAAGATAAATGAATGTAGTGATGTACATTTTATCTTGTTGCTGTTTCATGTAGTACCATAACTACTGTTGTGTTTGTAGGCGGCCCATAAGTCATTCCGCATCAAAATGAAGCTAGCAAAGAAGATGAAACAGAATCGGCCGATCCCACAGTGGGTGCGCATGAAGACTGGAAACACAATCCGGTAAGTACTGTAGTATAGCAGTTCAAATTAGCATGGGTAAAATATACACAAAACAAAAGTCCAGCGTTGGGTCCCCATTGTTGTTAAAATTTGTCCGCTTTTTGTTGTCACAATAATTTTCAGTCCTTTTGGCCAAAGGTTCAACAGGCTTATGCCATCACTCTGCATCCGTCATGTGCCGTTAGCTGCCATATCTCAGAAACCGTTCAGCAACTTTTTCTGTAATTTTGCATAGACATCTTAGGGTACTGCCACTATGCACAATAAAATCTGTATTTGATTGAATCATTATATTGGCCCCAGGACCCCCAAACTGGCAAATTTTCACATTTTGCATATTTTTTCAAAAACTGGTAGTGCCACTATACATATGAAATCTGTATTTGCTTCAATCATTCTAAAGACCCCCAAAATGCCAAATTTTCACATTTTATATTGAATGACGTCAGTATCTTGCCGTCATTAGGAAGCATGTAGGTATCACCAAATCAACGCCATTCATTGGTTATCTGACATAGGAGTCGGCTACCCCCACGTCAATTGAAACCAAATATGGCGAACAAGTCGCAAACATCGTCAAATTTCGGGAAAACAATTGAAAGATAACTGCTAATTTACTTCATACTGGTGATAACACAGAGGCAGACATGCGGATAGACGATATAATATGCACGGACATGCTAATTGGTGCAATATTTATCTGAAAATGTACTTCGAAGACTTCAAATTAGAGTGAACTGACAACTGCACCTATTTTTGCCTACTTCGTGCCATGGCACATTTTCAGCAGCAGCAAACTTAATGTTACTACTTTCAACGACAGTAACTGTTTCACAAATAAATTTACATCGAAGTGTTTACCAAATTAATTACTTTAGTAAAAAAAAATGCATTAATCCCTTCAGTGACGCCACACACTGCCATTCTGTTCTTTCGCATGTTACTACAGAATTTTACATAATCGTATCATTACGAACACTTTTTATACCATTGTTTTTATGGGAGAATGGTGTACAAATCAACTTGCTCATTGAGATGTTGCCTCCTTCGTGGAGAAAATGTCTGGTGAAAAGTAAAGTGACAAAATGCAACACAAATTTGAATTTTTTGGGAAATGTTTTGCCACATGTAGTAAATGTTATCAAACAACTAATTTATCAATATAACTTCATAGTTTACTTTATCTGCTTTCTAATGGTATATCAAAATAATTACAAACTCGCAATATAGACCAAAGGACTTCAAGTCCATTTTGTGTTTACACTTCACACCCCCGTAGTAACCACAATTTAGCATATACATGTATACTGATTTGCATTAGGACATTACCACAACCGTTCAAGACAGTCGGTAGTCGATGCATTCCCAGTAACTCCTAGTCGGACACCATTCAGTATTACAGTCCACCACAACTGATTTTCAACTCTATTTGTTATGCATCCCATAATACAGACAGTTATACTCTTAGCTATTGATGGTGGACTGTGATCAGGCTCGGGCCTACCATGGTAACTAACAGTCCGATTTGCGGTAATACCAACGGCATCTCATCAATATAATTTTCTCATTACTCAAAGTATTTAGATGTGTCACTGTCCGTGTGGCTTGAAATGTATGTAGCACAAAATCACGATCACTGCTTTGTGGGCGTTTTTGATGTGAGACGTCACATTTACTCCAAATTTTGTTTGTAGGTACAATGCCAAGAGGCGTCACTGGCGACGAACCAAGCTGAAGTTGTAGACAGCTACTTCATTGCAAATATTACATCTGCTGGTTACTTCGCAGCGAAAACGACTGGTTATCTTCACTGTGCATCAAGTTGAAGACGTTACTTTAGTACAAAGATGATTAGTTGTCTTCACTGTTGAGATAACTAAGGAGTGCATTAAAATCTGTTCACTCATTTAATATGTCTTGTGTTGGATTTATGGTGATATATGTATACATGCCTACTAGTTTAAATCCCGGGAGATTCATATGCCGTTCAGCACACTTCCCGTGTCGCGCTGTGTTGAATCCTGACATCTGAAGATGGGGGTGCTGTTATTTCAGGTTTTTCATAGGAAATTCGACAGTTCAGCATATCTCGGCACATATCCTGTGGATGGTGGAGGTATTATTGGAGATTTGCCTATATTCTGGGAGAGACTTAAAACATTTCACAGGATCTTTGGCAGGTGTGACCTCTCCCTGCATGCAGTGCCCTCCCATGCAAACACTTGTACCCCTGTCACTGCAAATGTTATTTGTAGGCAGCGTCCTAAGTACACTACTTGTTATCAAACAGCTAATTTGTCGTATAACTGTAACTTAGTTTATCTTCTTTCTAATGGTATATCACAATAATTACAAACTCGCAATATGGTCCAAAGGTCTTGGTCCAACGGACTTGCCATCGCTCTGCGTCCACCGTTAGCTGCTGTATCTCGGAAACCATTCAGTAACTTTTTCTCTAATTTTGTATAGACGTATTTTAGGGGTCTGCCACTATGCACGAGAAATCTGTATTTTATTGAATTGACCTAAGGACACCCAGAACCAAAAAAAGTTGTCTTTTTTAAAAGTTCAGTAACTAATTTTGTATATACATTTCACGTGGTAGTGTCACTGTACACAAGAAATCTGTATTTGATTGAATCTTTCTAAGAAGAGCACAACAAGAACCCCAAAACTAGCAAATTTTCACATTTTGCTATTTTTTTCTCAAAAAATTCTAACTAATATTGCATAGACGTTTCATGTGGTAGTGCCACTAACTGCCTGGCTACACCCCGTCACACAACTAATCCCTTTTCTTACATCTGTTACATGCGGAGTCTGTGTCTTGCATGGATCAAAGGTTGTCTTTTCTGTTATTTCTAAAACTTCAGTAACTTTTTCTCTAATTTTGCATAGGCGTCTCTTGGTGTAGTGTCACTGTACACAAGACATTTGATTGAATCATTCTAAGACTCCCGATCTCGCCACGCCCAGTTCCGTTGTTGGACAAACGAACATGCAGAGCACGTCGCGATCGGAATAGGGAGTCGAGATGAGGCGCATGCATACACTCCATTAGTAGCTGCCACACGCTAAGGGGCGTCAGTTTGGGGAAGGACGGGTGTATCCGGGCAAGGGCTAAGAAACTGGCTGTTGACATCATATAGATAGTATCAATTGCTATGGCACTTATAAAACAATACGGTTATCTTTCTATCTGTGTGTTTGTCCGTGGTCCCACCAGCTAATTAGCATAGTGGTGAGTAGTGGGGCGATGCCGCTGTTGGTGTAGTGAATCAGTCTAGCCTAGGATTTAGATCAGTGTAGCCGTGTATCCAGATAGCAGCGTATTAAACAAATTCTCTCGACGTGTTGTTTGTATGTTATATAATACATAGATACAAGCAATACCGTTACAAGTTGTTGGAAATAGCGGGAATGGTTTGATCGAGTTCCGCCGAGTGCTGGAGTGAGACACTGTTCAGGGGAAATAACAACAAGGAGTTTGGTTCGTACGTCTAGCTTCCAGAGACTCCCACTTCAGGTCGGCGAGCATTGATGTTACACTGCTGGTCTTGTTGGACCTGTTGGTGACGTATCGTGCGGCTCTTCTCCGCACTGTCTCAATAGTGTTCTTCCCCTCGGCGGTGGCTGGGTTCTAGAACAAGGTGTGGTCGTACCAGGGCAACGTAGGCGTTGGTCTTTGTTGTCCTGTTCTGCGTTTTGAGATTTCTCTTCAAGAATCCGGTCATGCTATTCGCTTTCCCGGTCACTCTGTTGATGTGCTGCTTCCAATTATTCAGGTTGTCGATCGTGATGTCAACAACGAGGTACTTGAAGCCGCGTTGGAGGTGGATGAGTGCCCAAGTGAGTGGCCTTTCAGCTTGTATAGTTGAAGGTAATGGGGTTCCTTAATCTTCTACAGGAAAGGATATTGTATTTCTGCAGGTGAAACTCCATTCCCATTGACTTTTTCACTGCGCCAAGGTGTCGAGATCATAATGATCTTGATCAATATTCTGCACATTCCCTGCAGGGATTTTCTTCTTTTGACTTGGCTTCGGGGTCGAAATTCGGGAAGGCAGTTGTCCACGTCTGCTGCAGGCGCGCTGGTGGCTGGCAATGCTTATCATGCCATGGTCACATAGACTGGCAAATTTTGTCGCCGCGCTTGCAGCTACAGGGGAATTAAGGTTTTGTTGCTGCACGAGGGTGCAGGTGGGTTCTTTCTTTTTCTCCTGTTCTCGTCAGTATTAAATGTTCTCCGCTGGTTTTCGAAATTTGAGGCAGCCTGTCTCACTTGCCGCCTACAAACGACGCATTCTGCCGTCTGAGATTCCCACTGGTGATGGCTGATCTTGCATGCGGTAAGTTCTTTTTTCAACGAGTCCTTGTAGCACTTCCGTAGAGCTCCTCGGTCTCATTTCCCAGCGGAAACAGGACAACATTAAGGGAATAATTGTGCGAGGGCGTCTGTCTATTCATAATGCGAGTCCACTTTATATATTTGTTAGATGGGGATTTCATGTGATATCGAAGTGTCAAATAGGATACATGCAATTACAAGAAATGCAGACCTGTCATTACAGTTTTCACACACACATAATTATATAACATTATTTATACAATAAAGGAACATATGTGTTCACGCTTTCGTCAACATCGATCTAGACAATATTATGTCTCCGTTTCAACATGGATTTGGGAAACAAATTAATTTGCAATTGTTTCGCATGAATGTTGCCTCCGCAAACCGTTTTTAGGTCATGGCCCCCTTTCCTCGTCGTCAGTCGTGTGCTAATGCTCATCTTCAGTTTTATATCTTTTAATTCTGTATCAGCACTTTTGACTGCACCCCCTTGTCACCTCCAATTACATCCCGTGAGGCCACCAACTGCATTCCTTCCCAAAATATAACACTTTACCCCCATCTCCCTATCAAGCAAGAGCGCGCTATTCTCAGCCGAATGGAAACGTGTTCACACCAATCGCCGCCCAGGTTACGGGCCTGTATAATTCATAGGTGTCAACATCAGCTCACAACAAAGTGGGAAAGTGTGCGAACACCAATTCTAAAGGAAACGACATTTGCGCAATAAAAATAGCACTGGTAATCACACAATAAAAGTTTCAATGTGAAATCGTTCCAGCCATGCAAAGAAAATCAAATAAGAAAGACAGGGATTTATTGTGACCAATTCTTGGCCTTATATTGCGATAGACTAACTATCAAACAGCTATCACAGGTGCAGTCTCTTGCTGCAGTGTCCCTGATTGTATCTGTAGGCCGCCGACTTGGCACAGCGATAGCGAAATCACATGCTCGCGCGCGGGAAAAATGTTCGTTCGCGACCACAGATACTTTCATACAACTAGCAGAGCACTATAAATAAATAAATTTTATCGTCGATTTTTTCGGAGCGAAATGCACAAAAAGCGGGACATTTTCTCAAGAAAACGGGACCGACAATAAAAAGCGGGATTTCCCGGCCTCCACACTCATGCGCTGTCACATGCAGTAATGTTTAACATAACTCAAGTGGTGCCATCTGGCGAATGGAAAATTTCGCGTACTATTCTTAACTCCGTAATCACAGTAGATCAAACAACAACTAATTACGAAGCACATTTGAATTCAACAGGAAAAGGCAACGATTCTGTCGCAGTCAGCGTATTTGACATTACTAAATGGCCGATTTTATTAAGGTGAATCAATAAGGGATCATCTAGAAATGATGCATGCATAAAATTGTGGAAAAACAATAATTTATGGATAGGTTCCACAAAGACAAAGTGGGTGTTTGTATCTGGACTGACCTCTTCATAACGCATGCAGGAACGGTTGCCCTTCTTTATGCAATAGACAGATGGCCCCCTTATCACGTGTACAATAATTCTAGTTTGGTGGACTTTTTGAAAATATACCCACTAACGAAGACAAAATCAGTGTAGGACAGCAAATAGGGCCTAGTATTGATGAAAGATTTTGCCAAAAGTAAATATGAAAATGTCTTAAATTATGCACCATGACGAAGTAACCAATTTAGTTATATTCTGGAAACCCTCAGAGAAAGATAAATGTGCGAGAGATCATTGAGGAAGGCTCCAAAATAAGTGGTGCTTATTGCAATGTAATGCCATGACAGACAAACTCCACTGGAAAGAACTCGTCATGTCACGTTAAGAGGATGACTAAGTATAAATTGAGAAAATAACACGCATGTACAAGATACACTAGCATCACTTTATTTTATAAATATTACATCCTAAGAGTGATATGCTAATAAACATATTTTCATATGTTAGCATGAAGCTTTCCAAAACACTTGGTGTCTCAACAAGAAATACAGTACGCAAGAATGCAATCACTACAGAAACGTACACGGCCGAGTCTGTGAAATGCAACTGTGGTTGTTTTAAATCATAAAAACTCCTGTTTTCTATTGACAATGGTGGCTACCATGAAATGGCACAATAATTTTTAATCATTACCATACTTCACTAATTGAGGTTGTCTTCTGCATTTCACAGCCAATTAAATTAAAATGTGTCCTAGTTCACAATGTGTACCTAGAAACCAAGACATGCTTCAGTGTAATTCAATGTGGTAATTATTACAACGAGCACATTTCCAAAATGCTAGATGGTTTTAAATGCACATTTCAACACCAGTTAAATGTCTAAAAACACCATTCTTGAGTCGCCTTTTCAATCTACGATTACTGTGCTAATATGTTGGTCACATAATGTCCGATTTTCATTTGATGACGCCGATGTGAAAAATAAAAACCTTTCCTTAGTACACCGCTATAACTCTATAATTATACTCGACCACACTCATTAATTATGGCACATGACATTTGAGCAACCATTAAATCATAGGATCAAATGAAAACTACTCAAAATATACCCGTACTTGTAAGAACTATGTCTTACTGTATCTGTAAGAAAATAGCCGTTTTGACTGGTAGCCAGTCTAGGGCAATTACATTCCTAAAATCGACATGATTCAAAGAAATATTTATACAATTTTGTTTTGAGACAACTGTATTCCCACGATTCCCACTGCGGACACGATTGTATTCACACAATTCTATATACAAATATAACATCACTGTTCAATAGCAAATCTTGCAATTGTACTGTGTGTGCCGTATATTACAATTTAAACGCTGAATATTTTACAGTATAAATACAATGTGAAAACAATTCTGTGCTGTACATATATATACAAAATATTTAACAAACTAAACCTCTCCCGCCCTCATCCTATTACAAGGAAGGGATAAACAAGATAATGCTGCTTGAAGCGACATCACGACAGGTGTGTGTAAATGTCGACAGTCTCATAATTTGTTTACACTGGTCATATTAAATACTTTTATATCAAATATTTGGTGATGAGCAGTCGGCTTATGGATGCAGGAAAACGGGAGGATAACACAACACAGGAAAAGAGCAAGAGATTGTGAGGAGAAGGGATCAATGCTGCCTTTGTTTCGCTATGCTACAATCACATAATACAACTGATGCCGCTGGATCAGCAATCGGACATGCCCACTGGCGATGGGGGTGGGGGGTAGGGGTTAAAGAAGCTTCGTTCCGTTGAGGGCGAAGGTGGAAAGCTCGGCTCATCGGAGAAGTAATGACTGCGGGGCGTGGGTGGCGGTGGGTAGAACGGATCCGAGTCGTAGTTCAACTCAGTGGCGGAGTCACCGCAACATGTATAGTCTTTGCTGCAGTAGGGATCGCTATCTTCGAACACGTCCGTACTGCAAGGGGTGGGTTGAGGGGGAGGGTTGTGCCGCCATAACTTCTTGTAGTGTCTGTGAGAGGAGTGCATGGTGGACGGACTGGGGGACAGGTAGTAGGGTGCGCACCGCGATGTGTCTGTTGTCACCGGGCTCGGCGGTGGGTTCAGAGTCTCATGGGGGTAGTGCGTCACAGCCGAGCTACTCGACGATGCCCCGGTGACGTGGTTGCGATCGTACAGCAACGGCCCGCTGCTGTGTAACGCAGTGTTCAGTGACATACACATTGTGCCTGATTGGTCGTGTGATGATAGTAGCGTGTTCGGGGGCGTGCTCTGTTGGGAGGACGATGTAGGGTTGAGCGGTTTCACCAGCATGATGTCACGACTGTCATCAAGTAACACCTGCTGGCTCTTACGACGACACGCTAGTACGACCCCGATCAACACCACCAGCACAACGACGAAGCCAACAATGATGCTGATGGTGTACTGTGCCGTGTTAGTCACAAGTCCGACCTGCATGGGGCGGTTGATCACCGTGCAGTCGTACTCGTCCTGACTGTTAGAACAGTCGCGTTTACCGTTACACCGCAGTGATATATCGATACACGTCTTATCGGCGGTGCACTCGAAGGTCGTGGAG
Source organism: Escarpia spicata (assembly GCA_963995525.1). NCBI lineage: Eukaryota > Metazoa > Annelida > Polychaeta > Sabellida > Siboglinidae > Escarpia > Escarpia spicata. The sequence continues at coordinate 10,763,135 of OZ023212.1, forward strand.
CCACACGGCGGACAATCTGCCTCGTCGCTGTTGTCCGGGCACTGCTGGATGCCGTCGCAGCGCTCTTTCCGCACGATACACTGCCCGCTCTTGCAGCGGAACTCATTCCTCGAGCACTTCGGACAGTCGAGTTCGTCCGATTCGTCCTCACAGTCCGGGTAGCCGTCGCACTTCCACTCCCGAGGGATGCAGTCGGTCGACCAGCTGCGACACGTGAACTGAGTTGACGCGCATGTTGGCGGTTCCGCGCACGATATTTCGTCTAACTTTAGCATCAGTCCAATAGGACATGAACACCGACTTGTCACATTTTTCCCGCCTTTTCCGACGCACAAATATGGACATCCACCATTGTTATGGGAACACGGGTGGCGGCCAATAAGATCGTCCGACGGCATACTGACCGCTATTAAACTATTGAGCTGCGCGACCCGACTCTTCACCGTCACACGTTGTAGCCCGGTCTTCTTGTGAACACGCTCTATCAGCTGTTGGTTCTTGTCTGCCCAGTAGATATAGTCTCCACTGACGGCCAGCCCCACCGGCTGCACCAGCTTACTGTCAACAATCACCTGTCGGTTTCCCCCATCGAAGTCGGCGCTCTCGATGCGCTTCAGATCAGTGTCAGTCCAGAAGAGTTTGCCGGTGGGGACGTCGACAGTGAGAGCGAGGGGAGAGCCAAGCTCCGTGCTGAAGAGGGTCATGTGGGCCGTGCCATCCATCGCTGCACGCTCAATACGCGCAGGCTTCACCAGGTTCGCCCAGAACAGCAGGCTGAAAGTAGAAACATCAGTTTTATTATCTCACTCAATGTCACTGGAAGAATACACACGTGCAAAAACTTTTAAAAATAGTTTACTGAAATATTCAAGTTTCAACCAAATGTAACAGCCAATGTGACATTTTGACAACAAGCAATACAAGTCCCATTAGCTTGCTCAATACACATGTAACAAGAAAATTAAAACAGAAATGTAGAAATCTATATTCTTAGTAAAAATTTGTATATTAACCATCCTAATAAAAAAGTGGTGATAAATGTGACGTATAACACCAAGGACAAGCACAAATTAAATTAATTGTTTGGGGGGAAATGTAGATGGGACAGAGATGCAGGGCTATGAAACCAAATTCCTGTATTGAATCAGGCTTCCAACAGCATAGAAATACAGACCAGTGGTGATGATATCAGCTGCAACATCTGATACCAAGCACATGTTCTGGTCACATCAGCTTTATATATATTTCCATCAACTTATTCATCTCACTTATTGCATAAACATCTAAACCTGACTCCATGCAACACGCAGAACAAGGCTAATAGACGTGGCCACAGTGTGCCTGAGGGTATTATATAATGGACGATGTAGCAAACTGGACAATAAAGATATTAATTGTAATAATAACGGATATCATCACACATAAAACAATTACATCACCACGTGAATTATTAAATACAACACGCACCCTTTCTCAGGGGCGAGTGCGATGGATCGTGGTTTCTGGTGTGGTCCGGTGATGACGATACCGACTGATGACATGTCGAGTCTGGTGACGTTGATGACATTGTTCCTGCTGTCACTCCAATAGAGGTGACGTGAGTACGGGTCAATGGCAATGTCGTAGAGGACAAAGTTACTGCCGTGTTGACTGGCGTGGAGGAACATCGACGGCTGAAACAGAACAGGAACATGTGAGGATTAGAGTTGTACAAGGATTACTCGCACTACACACCTAGTTATGTGCAAATGTAAATTATGAAAGTTAAACTTTCAAATATTGTCAATTACCCAACAATTGGTAATGATGCAAACATATGATAATTAAGCTAACATTCATAATGATAAATTGAACTGAAAATTAATTTCCATTGGAATACCAAGTCACATTCCAATTTTGGAACATTCCACGTATTTTCCATTTCAAGTTGGTATCTTTGGATTTCATTTTCAATCTACTAGTGTAAAACTAAAACACACTTTATACAATTATTTGCATGAAATTGGACAAGTTTGCTCACAAAATGGTTACACAAATGCCTTTACTGTCCAACAGAAAAAAACCTGAACTGGATATATCCCAGACAAGTGAACTAGAATGGAATTTTTTTTCACCTGACCAATGAACACGCACACATACAGACACGACCACGTACACACACACACACCACATACAAATACACACCTTGGTGCCATTCTCAGTCACTCTCTTGACGGCCTTATTGCGTCCATCGATCCAGTAGATGACCCGGTCAACGGGGTCAAAGGCCAGCGCTCTGACACTGCGCACCACTTGGATTGGTAGAACAATGTCGGGGGTGGTGGTGTTTACCCCTTCCCCCATCAGGATACGACTAATGCGGCGATTCTGACTGAACAGCAGGAAGTTGTCTGGAGCTGTGAACAAATGACACAATGTTCACAGGTGGGGTAAAACAACATCATTCTGTTTTACTAGTTACATAAAAACTATCAAAATGATGGGTAACTTGAGCTCCTATGGTGTTTAATGTGCAATCAGTGTGGTATTATTTAAAAATAATAAGTACTTTATGAACATTTAATATTTTGTAACAATATTACGTTCGGGATAGTGAAAGAAGCCATGTAAAACACCTGACACTTTGTTAGGCACATCACTCAAACTACACAGGTCAACAGTTTCTTACCCAAACAGGGCTACCAAAACAGATAACGTCCACTTGATGTGTGAGAAAGTTATAAGGTATAAGACACACAACATTTCAAGGGGTAAGGTATGACTTAAAAAACGTATCACAACGCAACATAAAACCCATACTGCTACATGGGTGTGAATCGTGGGAAATAAGTCAGATTAAAAATAAACAAACAGAAGCAACATAAATGTGGTTCATGAACAGAATGCTGAGAGTACCATGGGCAGAAAAAAATGATGAAGACATCCTTAGAACTGCCAAAATAAAGATCATAGGCCATATAATAAGAGAAAGTTAGAACATATATTAACAACAGGAAAGATCCAGGGGGAAATGCAGAGGATGGCAGAGAATAAAAATACTGGATAGTCTGGGAACATGGTTTGAAAGGAGGATAACGAAGGCTACGAAGCTACTACAAAATACACAACCGAGGGGTTTGGAGGGCCTTGACTGGCAACGCCCGTGACAGACATGGCACCTAAAAGAAAATAAAGGTACTTACGTAGACAGGCCCTCTCGTCGGGTGCAAGGGTGTAGTGTGAGGGGCAGGCACAGCGGTGGGTAAGGCGGGACAAGTAGCGGGTTGGGTGGGCGATACACAGATGAGAACACCCGCCGCTGCTCACCCCACACGGGTTCCACCCTACAATAATACAGCAATTATAGAACTGAGTAGATATATTGAAGACATACTATATGAGAGGCAGTTAACTTCAGACCTACTTGAGAGCTTGCTTCTGCAGAACACACAATGTCAACGTCACACATTACCTTTCAATGCAGAACAAATGGCCAGGATATTAATAATTGTTTTATATTTATAGTCTATTGACCAGATTATTTATGGCATTAACATCTTTAAGATTACCTAACTGATGTATATTCCACGTTGCTTTGAAGTTTGTGACATTCCTTTTTTGTATAGTTAATCATTTTATATTGAAACTTCTATTATAATGTACCTCTATGTTATAAATAAATCATTATTATCAACCACCTTATAAAACTGTTGAAGAAGTCTACTGAACTGTAACAAATTAAAACATGTCTGAAGAATTATACCAAACTATAAAAAAACTGAAGAAGTCTACTAAACTATAACAAATTAAAGGCACACACATCTGAATAAGTCCACTGAACTACAACTACACTGCAAGAACCCTACCTAGAAAGAACACAGAAACTTTGACATACCACTCTGCCTGGATGCGTGGAACACGAGTATGTCCATCACATAGTCGAGGTCGCCCTGTATGCGTGTCCGGTTACTCCCGGTTGTCTTATTGGCCCTCTCTATGCTGCGGGTGTTCCAGTCCGTCCAGTAGATGTAGTCCATGTACTGCGTCAGACCGAACGGGTGAGGGATGTCCTCCTTGATTACCGGCCGAATGTGGTTGCCAAGTAGGTCCGACGTCTCAATCATCTGACTGTCGAGGTTCGTCCAGTAGAGTCGGCGGTCAGTAAAGTCAATAGTCAGTCCATTGATGCGGCCGGAGTTGGACACGAGCTGGTGGCGGTCAGTGCCGTCCAGCAGGGCTCGCTCTATCTTGTGGTCAGTGCCCCAGTCGATCCAGTACATGAAGCTGGAGAAAACATCAGTATTAACATCAGTAATTTATACAGTTCAGAAATTATCCTAATACCTTATAAAGAATATGAAAATATATTTTTTATTTTTTTATTACTTTAACATTTAATTTTGTAATATTTACTATTTATTATATGTATTTATTGTTTAGGGAGAGCACTGTAGACAAATTATTGTTGGTATGTTTTTTAGAATAATTTAAAGTTACGATTGTATGTATGTAAAGCAGATGACAGCAATCTCCAATGAATGGGTGCTATACAAATATTTTTTTATTATTTAGAATATAACTTAAGCATACAACAAAACAACACCAAATTCATAAATAAGCTCAACACTGGCTTGTTTACACATATAAAACACTTACCCATTTGTATGACTTATTTACCATTACATCTAATTTCACTTTTAATCATTATAAGCAAACTTCTTTTGTGCCTAAATCCTTGGAAACCACAGAAGTATATCAAAACAAAGAGTAGGTCAATCGCAGAAATAGGCAAGCGTTACTGAAGTTCCCAACAAGGCGTTGGATAATGAGGAAAAGCACAGTATAAGTCTTAAAAAGACGGCAAAATTGTCTTATACTTCCTACTGCACTATTGTTCAGTGGGAGTGACTTCTCATCAGTTGGAATATTCCCCCGTCATTTATTTTTATAACTGACTTTTTATTATATTTAATTGCACTTTTCATTCTGCAACACTCACCCCTCAGGTGGGTCGAGTGCAATTGACCGTGGTCCATTGAGGTCCACCCAGAGAAGGACCTTCCTTGAGGACCCATCAAGGCGAGAAATCTCGATGCGGTTGGTGCCCGTGTCTGTCCAGTAGAGGTTGCGTGCCACCCAGTCGACCGCGAGACCCTCGGGGAACTGGAGCCCATGGAGCACCACTTGCTCCAGGGCACTGCCATTCATGAAGGCTCGACTGATGCTCTGTAACGGCACACTTCACTCATGAGATCCTCCGGTAACTAACACAGCAACTTGCTCTTGTCGATATGGCAGTGGTTCGAAAAAAAAGTTTGCAAGAAGTTTTAACAGGAAGATTACCGCATACAATACACAATAATAATATACAGTCAAACCTCACTGTATGATCACCTCAGCAATACAGCCACCTCGCAATCAAGGTCACCCCATGACATTCCGAAATTATTTCTATATACAGTCAAGGATAAGAAATTAGTACTACTAATATGGTCACCTCGCTATCCAGGTCACTTGTCGAGACCCATGGGTGGCCTTAATAGTGAGGTGCCACTGCAGAATTCTTTTGCAGCAGATTCAAGTCTTATACAGATCAATGCACATCATTATGTTTATGATCCAATGTTACAAATACATAAAAAAATGTATTTAAAATGAGATAAAAATGGAATACAATACATCACATGACATACTGTAAAATAATACTCATATATAACACTGACCTGTGCTGAGATAAGACTGTAGAGTGTCAGACTAATACTTATATAGAAACAATTGGATAACACATTGTTAAGAGTTCTGTGTGTTGGTTAAATACCAGTCATGTCTACGAAAACTGCATAACCCATTCACACTTTCCAATATAAATTCTGTGATGTGCAAGAAAAAACAGAGTAAATGCAACACTACCAGTAGACACTGGTGCCATACCTTTAGACTGATGTCTGTCCAGTAGATGCGACTGTCATTGATGTCAAAGTCGAGGGCGCTTGCCTCTTTTACCCCCGCGAGAGGGATCACTATGTCGTTGTGTTTCGTCTCGAGTGAGATACGACGGATGTCGGCCCGTCGAGAGAACAGCAAGAAGGCTTCGGGCTCTATGCACGTCTTGCCATTGGCTAGCAGCTCTAGCCCCATTGGGCACGCACAGATCGGGCCTTTGGGCGCCGGCCTGTTGAGGCACAGGTGGCTGCAGCCGTTGTCGTTGTGTGAACACGCATTGCTGCCTGAAACAGGAACAGAAACAGTATTGTTAGTTCTGTGATCACACCGCTATCAGCTGGAATTCCAAGATTAAATCAAATGACATAAAAATTTGCTATATAATCGTTAACCGGTATTATGAAGCGAGTTCATTCATGTCCAACAAACTGCCCATTTTTGGAAGCTACATGGTCTATTTCATAAATTTTTCATCACAATTTTGTTTATTAAAAACATTACTCTACCAGTGTAAACAATGATTAGCTTTGTTCATGAGTAGAGTTGTTTCAATGACAAGTTCAACCCTTATATTAACTACTCAATTATATTGTTTTTACCAATGGAAAAACCAATAACTGAACTACACAGATACTAACACCATGACAAAGGACTGCTGTTACATAAATGCAAACAAATTATTTTTAAAACACCAATAACTTTTCAGAGATGTCACTAAACCTGTCACAAAAATAGAAATAAAATAGCTAATTGTGAGTAGTTTGTGAGAGTTGTAACTGACCTTCGACTCTGGTAACGTCTACAGCCTTGAGTCCCATGAGGTCCGGCAACTGGTCAATGATGATGCTGCGGTCAGCCCCTGTCTTCTTACTAATGCGCTCAATGGACCGTCTCTGCCAGTCTGTGCAGTACAGGTAGTCTCCTACAAGCCACAATCTTTAGTCAAAAACACTGCACAACTATTACGACTACATCAATGCACTCACAGAATAACACCTAAAACGTAAGTTAAATTATTAATTAAAAAAACAATGTTTTAAAATAAGAAATATATGATCTTGCATACAAATGTTTGTGAAAGTCATGGTTGCAAATATTAGGGCTTGTTACATGATGCACAGCTGCACTGATATTCACTCGACATTCACAAATCTATTCCTGATATACTATTCTCAGAATGTATTATCTGTCGTGCGTATCTGCATTAAACTGCGCAATAATATATTTCAACTATTCTAGGAACACTGACACCAAGAAATTAAAACAATTGGCAAAGTGGATCACTAGCTGCTGCCTAATCCACTGCACGATGCCACTCTTACACCCACAGGGATGCATCTATAAACATATATTACACTGTACAAAATACACACCATACTAACAATACAACAATAAAAGGACTTCTTTAGCACCAACATCGTTGCAAAATCCTAGCTCAGTGGCGCAAAAAAGCGAGAGATCAGTCTCACCTAGCTGGCTGACCCCGAACACGTGCGGGAGGTCTTGTGAGACGAGAGTGCGTCTGTGTGAGCCGTCAGCGTCGGCCACCTCGATGCAGTCTGTGTGGGCGTCGCTCCAGTACAGTTTCTGCTCCTCGTAGTCGAGTGCAAGGCCGTTGGGCCAGTGCAGAGACGTGTTGATGAGGACCATGCGCTCAGACCCGTCCAGGTTCGCACGCTCTATCTTGGGTTTATGACCCCAGTCCGTCCAGTACATGTAGCTGAAATGCGCAGAAGAGAAATGTATCATCAGCTGCTGTCGGGGTTATTGGTGTATGTATGTTAATTTAAATATGAAAATTTTGCATTTTAGTTTTCCAGAAGCCTGTATTTGTATAAAATTGTACGTGATGTATCTAGTTGGTAAATTTGAACAAATACCCACCAACTACAGCCATTTGTATTTGGTGTGTTTGATCTGCTCAAACAAGCACATTTTAGGGTCCTAAATATTTGTAAACACATACCTACCTAACCTAGCCCACTTCTTCACAATAATTGCTACAGATTCTCAACATTTTATATATTATATTCCAGTTTGATAGTGTATTCGAACTGAACCTTATGTATTCCAAATTTTAATTACGCATATTTGTATTTGATAAATGTATTTGACATTTTAAAAAAGTATTTACATTAGAAATAAAAAATGCATTCAACGCAATAAAATGCTACATTTGTATTTGACATCTGAAAACGCAACACATTTGTATTTGAAATTTAAAATGCACCATATCTGCGCTTGGACCGATTCATCCAACTCACCCTGAGATGGGGTCGACAACGATCGCCCTGGGCTCGTCAAGGTCCTCAGAGATGAGGACCTTGCGAGAGGTCCCATTGAGTCGGGCCACCTCGATACGGTCGGTCCCCGTGTCAGTCCAGTAGAGGTTACGGGCCACCCAGTCCACCGCCAAACCATCGGGGTGACTGATGTCAGCGTGGATGACCACCTCTTGACCTGGGGTCAACACAAAGGTCAATGTCAGTTCATATATAATGTGGCGTCCAGTCCTTGAGACTGTTCAAAGTGTCTTATACTTCACCCATGTTCATTCCAACACCAACTTGACTTCTCTGGGAAAGATTCAGCCACACTACAATTACTGTACATAAACTACACACTGACATATATATCTACCCATGTCTTACAGCCAGGTAATTATTTATGTTACTGACTGAATGAAACTGCGCTATTTTTAAACAGTTAGGTGGATTCAAATCACCACCCCTCTAATGAAAGTCTTGTGTGTGGTGGTGAACTGGAGTCATAACAGGGAATTAGGAAGCACTGCAAGACTGGAAGGAAATGCTTGAGAACCACAGGTAAGCCTTCATACGACATAAATGATTGCTGCTGGGATTGTTGGGCCTTCAAGACATTAAACAGGGCCGCAACGTTTTCAGACTACAAAATTTTTAAGTTGGCCGTTGACATGTTAAGCTGTATGTTGCACACTGCTCACAACCATGGGCTTAGCCAGAGACCCTTCTGCCTGTCTTCAAGAGTGGCAGATGACTGGCCAAGGCTGGTAATTACCACTGATAAGACTGGTGGCATTTAGCTGGGTCAGATGGCCATTAACTAATAGTCCTAAGTCTAGGGGCCCACATCAATGACTAACATTGGTACAACTGGTAGTGAAACAAATCAAATGGATCAGTATTAATTAAATAAATGGCTCAAATAATACTGGTTTGTCATTGAAAACACTAAACTGGCCAGTAATGGCTGTGCTTGACGTGAGTGGCTTCCATGCAAGTAATGGCTGTGCTTGACGTGAGTGGCTTCCATGCAAGTAATGGCTGTGCTTGACATGGGTGGCTTCCATGCAAGTAATGGCTGTGCTTGACATGAGTGGCTTCCATGCAAGTAATGGCTGTGCATGACATGGGTGGCTTCCATGCAAGTAATGGCTGTGCTTGACATGGGTGGCTTCCATGCAAGTAATGGCTGTGCTTGACATGGGTGGCTTCCATGCAAGTAATGGCTGTGCTTGACGTGAGTGGCTTCCATGCAAGTAATGGCTGTGCATGACATGGGTGGCTTCCATGCAAGTAATGGCCGTGCTTGACATGGGTGGCTTCCATGCAAGTAATGGCTGTGCTTTACGTGAGTGGCTTCCATGCAAGTAATGGCTGTGCATGACATGGGTGGCTTCCATGCAAGTAATGGCTGTGCTTGACATGGGTGGCTTCCATGCAAGTAATGGCTGTGCTTGATGTGAGTGGCTTCCATGCAAGTAACGGCTGTGCTTGACATGGGTGGCTTCCATGCAAGTAATGGCTGTGCTTGACATAAGTGGCTTCCATCCAAGTAATGGCTGTGCTTGACATGGGTGGCTTCCATGCAAGTAATAGCTCTGCTTGACATGGGTGGCTTCCATGCAAGTAATGGCTGTGCTTGACATGGGTGGCTTCCATGCAAGTAATGGCTGTGCTTGACATGGGTGGCTTCCATGCAAGTAATGGCTGTGCATGACATGGGTGGCTTCCATGCAAGTAATGGCTGTGCTTGACATGGGTGGCTTCCATGCAAGTAATGGCTGTGCTTGACATGGGTGGCTTCCATGCAAGTAATGGCTGTGCTTGACATGGATGGCTTCCATGCAAGTAATGGCTGTGCTTGACATGGGTGGCTTTCATGCAAGTAATGGCTGTGCTTGACATGGGTGGCTTCCATGCAAGTAATGGCTCTGCTTGACATGGGTGGCTTCCATGCAAGTAATGGCTGTGCTTGACATGGGTGGCTTCCATGCAAGTAATGGCTGTGCTTGACGTGAGTGGCTTCCATGCAAGTAATGGCTGTGCTTGACATGGGTGGCTTCCATGCAAGTAATGGCTGTGCTTGACGTGAGTGGCTTCCATGCAAGTAATGGCTGTGCTTGACATGGGTGGCTTCCATGCAAGTAATGGCTGTGCTTGACGTGAGTGGCTTCCATGCAAGTAATGGCTGTGCTTGACGTGAGTGGCTTCCATGCAAGCTGTTTGCAAGTTAAAAGGCACAGTTTTGGTTAATTCAAGAACGGCAAGAAAGTACTTCTGGCTAATGGCCTGCCCACAACTCACAGGTTCCGTCGAGGTAGGACCGCCGGATGGTGTGCACTGCGTCATCTGTCCAGTAGACGTAGCGGTCAATGGGGTCGTAGTCAATGGCGATGGCATGGCGGATATTGTCCAGGGGAAGGACGATGTCTGTGTAGTCGGGTGTGTCGAGGGAGATCCGGCGTAGATCCGTGCGACGCGCCAGCAACAGCACTTTGTTTGCACCTGAAACAACCAACAATAAAGGTAAGTTCTTGTATTCTGTATCCAGTCCTTGGGACTGCTCAAAACACTATACACTTTACTTTACCTTTAGCTCAAAACACTATACACTTTACTTTACCATTAGCTCAAAACACTATACACTTTACTTTACCTTTAGCTCAAAACACTATACACTTTACTTTACTTTACCTCAAAACACTATACACTTTACTTTACCTTTAGCTCAAAACACTATACACTTTACTTTACCTTTAGCTCAAAACACTACACTTTACTTTACCCCTGGTGGATCTGTTCTTCCAAACACCATCTCGATGGCTTTGGGAAGCATTCAGCCATGCTGTAATTACTGCATGAAGCTTATTTGTACACAAGTATTCACCACTGTCTATAGCCTGGTACTCATTTATACAGCTGAGTGAACTAAGGCGACGTGGAATGACAAAAACTGACCAGGCGTCAAAATGATAGTAAGTGGCTTCGAGCTGTGATTCTTTTGACTGAGAGATAAAATGTTCTAAGTGTTATTACAGAATTATCTGCTTCAGATGGTGCATGGTTGAAACTCCATCCTAGCTACCAATATCTGACTTCTACACCAAGTGGTTCAGAAGTTAAGGTTCCACACCCTAAAAAAATTACATTAAAAAAATAAATATTCAAAATGTAATGTTAATAAAGATAATTTTATAATAATTAGTAGATTCACGATGACTTTTACTACATCACTTTAGACCCTCTTAGTGATCTGTGGTATTAATATAAGTTTTTTTGGTACTGATCTTTACCTAAAACTCTTTAACTAATGAGTCATTATAGAAGAATTACTTTAAACTTAAGAAAATACACAATCTCTACGTCAAAATCACACTAAAACATTTCCTCTTTTTTACATCAATGGTGCCATTTTTAGAACACCAGTCCACTTGGTTAATTCTACTTTAGTTTTGCCCTTCCAACACAAACCTTACAATTACACCTGCTTTGAACAATAGCGTTCTTAAATTATATGACAAAGATTTATGCACTGGTTCACCTGTCACATTGCTGTCACCACCTGATGTAATCAATTAACAAAACATTAATATAGATCAATATTTATAATCAGACGAGATTAAATTACTTTCAATACTCCACATTTCCTAGGGTCACATAACATATTTAACAGCAAATGATTTGATTAATTAAAGTGAATGTCACACATCAAGCCTAACATTAACCAACCAATTATTATCTTCTATATGTTTCTTTTCTCCCTATTTCCTGTTAGATGGTAGTCCAGCTTGTTACACAATATTGTATAATCCACATTAATCATAGGAATCAGTATAGCCCAATACATCTTGTAGTATTTTAGTTGTGGACAATATCGTCATCACTGTATAAATGAATCCTAAATGATCTATGGGCTTTAACACATTTTTTTTTATCAAACTGTGAACTTGTAAATACGTACTTGACACCAAGAGAGTGTTTCATGCGGTGTTCATCATGCACACACCAAGTTTAATAGCGACTATTCACGCTGATATATCGGGAGTACTTGGCAATGAAAAATGCATAAATGGAAAGATGAGAAGCTAAGCTAGAAGCTATTATTTTACAGGTCTACTTCAATTACTTAATGAAAAAGGCATTCAGTCAAACAAACACCCTCTTGTGATGCAATGCCCATTTTCACCAATCATAATGATGCTGTGGGTAAATAAAATGTTGCTAACTTTGTACTGAATACTTGTTATTGAAAAGTGAGATGACGTGTGTAAGAAGTTTCTGTTAACTTGTTCAATAATCTGGTAGTTTAGACAATGTGGATAAGATCATTCAATGGAGCTCAATGCCTGGTAATGATTTGTGATACATGTAAGATTTACTTACAGGTAATAAAAAACATGATTACATGATTTTTGTTATTTGTTATTTATTGGTATCGTTGTATATAACTTATGTTCTAGATAATATTACGTTAAGACTGCTTACAATGACATAACATAAATGCACAAAACTGGATTACATTCTAAATATCTCTGGAACATGAAACAATTTTAACCAGAACTGACATTTCATTGCTGAACTTTATGGTGAACTTTCAATTTGATAAACAAAGACATTCCTTTGACAATAACAGACAATGTGACAGCTTTACAAATTGACACAATTTCTGAGTATGTTCACAACTGATAGTGAAATTGACTGTGATCACAACTAAACCAATGTTTATAAACAACATTAGATGAGCTGAAGTGGGATTTAATAAGACAAGACCTAAGAAGATTCGCCCACCCAGAGAACTAACCAAGTGGCCAAGGAAGCCTTTGGCTTATCGAGTATCCAACTTGTCTCATCTTTGTGTACCCTGCCCTTCTGAGGAAAATGTCAACTTTGTTTTTAAACATATTCCTGTTGCTAGCACCAACAAAATCAGCAGGTAATCCATTCCAATCACTTGTAGTCATCTGTGAGAATTTGTTTAGCCTATTTATTGATGCTATATTTTTTACCAATATTCTATGTGCAGTTCAAATTGTTTAAATGTCATCTATTTAATATTTCTATGCTACTGCATTATACAATATACTCTTTTATATAATTAATTAATTTGTTAGTATTACATAATTTTACCTGTACATTCATGTTTTAAACTCATGATCCTTAGGAAGATAAAATGTATATTATCGTGAATAAAGAATGTTTATTATTTTTAATAAACATTTTCATACTTGGAGGGATTAGAGTCTGAGACACTTACCCATCGCGCATGTCTTGGTGTCCTTGTGAAGTTGGACCCCCGTGGGGCAGGCGCAGGTGTAGTAAGGGGGATGGGGTGACATGAGACACAGGTGGGAACACCCCCCATTGTTTCCCGCACATGGGTTCACTCCTGAAACAGACACGATTAGATAAACAGAGGGTAAAGCTGATGTGTATGTGGCATCATTAGTGTCTTGTACCACATATGGCTCTATACAGTACATACTTCACATTTCATCTGGTATACATTATATGCACTATTGTAAATATAACACTGTGGCGCCACACTGTGGACAAGGGATTATACAATTTTCTCTTCCTGATATGGAAGGATAAGGTGAACAATGTATTTTATCAGTGCAAGCAAATGACGAAGGTCTGGTCTGTTTGCTCAAATTATGTAACTTTTATACAGTTATGGAATGTTAAAAAGTTTGAATTTGAAAATGTAACATACAACGTAACGTTATAGAAAACTGGTTCAATTGAACATAACCGATTTCAAAACCACATAAAATGTTTAAATACTGGTGCAAAGGTACACAGCCATATGGCAGACAGCAATAACAATCATGCACTATGTCACAGAAAGTTTATTGACTTAGTTTAAAATTTAAGTTTTTTACTGTTTGTTTGATATACAGTTGTATATTTTGTCCATCAAAAATGATTCCAGGAAATTTTGTGATACAATATAGCCTCTAGCTTCTTTAAAAAAAATTAACTCATGCATGCACGCACGCCCACACACGCGCGTACAACATACAATTAAACAGGTGGCATAAATATGTCAAACCATAGAAAGGCAATGAATTATTCATCAACGGTCAAGTTTCAATAAAGACTTGTATTGTAAATGTAACATAAAACCTTTGAAGTCGTACATAAAGATGCGGTGTCATGATACAAACAATAAACATGCCTGTGGGTGGGTAATCTGTGCATTCGTTAAGTGTACACCACCGCCACATGCCCTTGATGCTTTTATGACATGACTTAGTGCCCGAGAAGCCTTTGTTACACGTGCGGCACCAACCACTAATAAGTGAGCCACAAGATAATACACAGGAAATAATACTTATAGGCCAAAAATAAATCTACATCAGGGAAGAACAACACAGGCTGCAATTGTTGCCAGTCATGGCGGCTTGATCACAAACAACTTAATAACTACGCCAATCGGTGCACGTCAATTAATCTTCCTGGCACCACGAATGCACCTGAAAGGTTCCAACCGAGAACGAACACACGAGCGAGATAAAGAAAGGTTGAGGTAAAGAAGGAACGTGAATGTGCAGCAACAGAAACAACGTAAACACTTGATAAGGACTACTGCACTACTAAATGACATCCAGGTCAGTCTAATTACCTCCAGTTCTGTTTGTATCCTCTGTGAGGTGGCGTAAAAGAAAACCAGTAGGTCAGTCAAGCTTCAAAGTTAATGCCTAACTAACTATACAGCCATGTATCAGAAACGATTAATCAGACTCCAGTCTAGGATGTAAAACACTGACAGTAATTATCAAAAACTGTTGCTATCCTTCTTACCTACATGTACCTGACTAAACAGCAAAGTCATAAACAAAGCCCCCCATATAAATTAAACAGAGTTTTTGCAAAATATTTATGAAAAACAAGTCGGGACAAATGCAACACAAACATTACACAATTTATATATATATATATATATATATATACACTGTATATATATATATTAAAAATTATACATTTATCATTCAATAATACAATGATGCAGTCGATTTAGGGGATGGTTGTTAGATTCCAACTGTCGTCATTTAAAAACTTCACCCCATTTTGCCTGTGTATTTCGGAAGAGCACTAAAATAGTTGGTTCCTTCTACATGTTACCCATACAGGGGGAAGTAAATAGGTCCCACAGAGGGAAATGGAAGACTCTGCTGTGGACTAACAGAGACAGGAGCTGTAATGGAAGAAGGTGAAGCAGTAAACAATTCAATCTGGTATGTGTCATTTTTAATATGAATTTTTTACTCAACACGACTCCAGGCACCAACTTTAACAACACATTAACGGTTTTTCACAGCAACAAAAATCTGCTTCTAGCTACGGGAATGCTGGTAATAACAGTTGATTGGGCCTTACGTTGTAGCAACAAATGTCTGCCTTCCATTAAATGTAAACCAACACACAGTATGGCCTGGAAAGACATAAACCAGTATAGTAGCCTGGGTGACTGGCTGCTGTCAAATGGGTCTGGCAGACATCTCCCAGGTTGGGTTCCCGCAGGCTGTAGACTCGGCCACCGCTAATGCCACCGAGTCCTGGTTCAAATATCCTCAGCCCCAGGCCCACTTATCATATTTCATTCTGCACAAACACATCTGTGAATAGTTGACGCTCGCTGCCAGCCTACACCCGCTCTGCTGCCAGTCTATACACATGACACTATAAGACCCTGTGGTGAACACAACAAAGATTTAAAAGATATACATTGTCTGACGGCGGCTTTGATGTTTGCCGCCCTTGCGTTCAGAACACACGGCCGCACATTCAGAATACACGTGCCATTGTGTTGCAGATTAGATGGAAGGGACCTCTGAAGTCAAGGGAAAATGCCGGCAAACAGGACAAGGGTTGTTACTCTTCATCGCAGTTTTTGCAAGCGCATATATCGGCACGCAATGGCATTTACATCGTGCACAGGGCTCTTATGGATCGCTGCCTATAACAAGGTGCATTAATCACAGCGGTGAAGATACGTTTTACTTCTGCAACTGTTGTCTAATTTCCGGATTTGAAATGTTACAGACTGTTTGAATGCGCAGCGAAGAATACATGAAGACTGATGCAACAACAGTGATTTTTGAGAACTGATCTAAAAATATGAATCGGATCACCTTGTGAAATGGGATCTTGGCTGGAGGACGGAAAAAGAAGTTTGTGGATGAGTATTAAGGCCAACAATACCTATGGCCGATGTGTTCTAACAATGTCACACCATTGTTGTCACGGCAGTAACTGTGACTTGTACTTCATCACCAACAGCATAACCATAGTTATCTTCAACATTAGTAGCGTAAAATCACAGCAGCAAATCCTAACAACCCCAGCAATGTGCCCAGCTTTTGTCTATGTCAGTCAATAAATCAATTATCTTGCATTTAGCAGTAGAAATAAAGCAAACTGATAGGGTTAAAACTATTTATATCAGACATTTCCGCAGGCAATAATAACAATAAACTTCTATAGCATCTCTATCCTTGAGAACCAAATCTCAGAGGCACAACCCAAAATTGTTACACACAAAACCATGAACAGGGACACGCAAATTTGTTCTTCAAGACCGTCAATAATTTGGGGTGGAAATGCAACTAAAAAAACCTACCTTTTGGTTGTCGGTTGGAATGGAAGACCTGTACGTCGAGGGGCGAATAGATGTCCTCTTGGATTACCCTGCGGTCTCCGCCCGTGTTCTTGTTGCACGAGTGGATCGACCGCGTCTGCCAGTCAGTCCAGTAGAGGGAGTTGTCGAAGAGGGTGAGGGCAAAGGGGTGTGGTAGTGTCCCTACGACGACCTCATGTCTGTCGGAACCATCGAACTCACAGCTGTGGATGAAGCTGAACTTGGCGTCGGCCCAGTAGATACGGGACTCGGTGTAGTCGAGGGTGAGGCCGTTGGGCCAGTGGATGTTGTCCCGGATGATGATAGAGCGGCTCTCAGGTGCCCCATCCATCCACGCTCGCTCGATCTTGGGAATCTCACCCCAGTCCGTCCAGTACATGTAGCTGTAAACAGTGGCTAGGGGTGAGTACATGGAAGGGGCGACAACACAAGTACATACAATCTTCCCCATTCCATAGATTTATCATCCATTTTCGACAGATTTTTTAGTGCGAAAATAATTTACGTAAATAACATTATAGATATGTGTCTATAGCTCTAAATAAACATACCTGTACAGATTTGTGCACTTCTTCATATATATGTATATATATCAGCTTGTGGCTTCACACAACCTCAAGACAGACTAACCCAAATTTAAACCCTTTTGTTTTTATGCGTATCTGAGCATGGTTTCTAAGAATTTAGCTGAGAAAGAAGTTTATTATTCTTAATATTATTTGATGTGTATGTTTTTGTATTACAATTATAACGTTAAAACAATTCACGCTGTAGGAAGTCATGTTCCCTACCGATATATAGACCCTTTTAGGGTGTTTTACAAACTTGCTATCTAGAACAGAAACCCCAGATGGCAAGTGGTCTACAAAGTCGCTGGCTTATCGAGTCCAATGTTTTAATATATTTAAATGAAATCTGCCATTGTCAATTTTTTTTTTAAACATGTTCACGCTTCTAACATTTACACAATTAATTGATATACTCCATGCTCTCAATGGAGGCACGCCTGACTAGAACACTCAACATTATGACAAGTTCTCGGTGTTCCTTTTGGTTTCCTACATTCCTTGGGCCATTGTTTAACCTCTGTACCACTGGTGTATTTAGTGGTGGCGGTTACCCACTAATTGTTACTACTGTGAACTAGGCAGTGCAGGACTAGTGCGGGTCATTAGTGACTTTCTGTCACCCTCATTTGCACTGGTTCAGACTTTTGCTCCTTCAATGAAAATTCCAGAATACGCCCCTGAGCGATCAGACAAAAGTCATGGTTATAGAGTAAACAAAAGTCATGTTTATAGAGTAAGGCCTGTATCAAATGTTTACAGAGTAAGGCCTGTATCAAATGTTCAGAGAGTGAATCTTATAATAAATGTTTACAGAATAACACCTTACCAAATGTTACCATCTACTGCAGACGACAACAGTACTCGCCACAATCATTAGGAAACGATCCTGGTATTCCCCGAGCGCATTTACAATATTAACTCCTCCTCAATGCCTTCCATTTAATAAGAGGTTCTCACATATCAGACCGCTGCACAAGGGTCTGAGGAGGTCTCTACCGTCTCACCCATTACCGTCAGTGACAGACCACACTGGTTAGGGACAGGACCACGACAACATTAAAGACTTCCTTACGTTGAGTTGCAGACCCTTGGGCTCGCAACTGGAGTCTACTGACACTAACTAGATTGTCTCTACAAAGAACTGGCAGTCGGCGAATCGATAGTAATGAGACAATTACACTGCTACGGTGATTACTAGTAATTCAGTAATTGCCACTAGGGAAGTAACCTTTGTCTTACAGGTCTCCTCGTTATAAATGGGCATGGAGCGTGCAACGTGCGCGATATGGCTGGCATGCGTGTGGCTGCGCATCCGATACAGATAACTCAATTACTCTCAAACTCATAGTGTTTCTGGCGATTCAATTTCGGTTGTCTTAGATGTCTTTATTTCACTGCACTGACAACCGACAGCGGTTAATGATGTTTGTTTGCCAATCTTGTACAATTGACAACGATTACATAAATAATATCACACTGGTCTGCATCATAACATAGATGTAAACAGACATTTATTACAAAATTAAACACAAATGCTACCATTCTTTTGTGTGAGAAAAGCTGTGTTCAACTTGAAAGCCTCACCTTCATGTCTTACCAATTATCATCATGATCAATTAAGCTATAAGTTACGGTTACAGTTTCTGTCAATCATTTTCCTGTTTATTACACACCTATTTTATAAATAGAAGCCATATTAATATTAATTTGAAGTGATGTTTAAATATAAAAAACATTAAATGCAATCACATGTATATAATGTGGGGTAAACCATAAAACGTTATTAGAATCATCCAATCGTATTTTTAAACTAGTTTTTTATAAACAGCATGGCCATTTTTGCGTACATCTGTATTGAAATATCTATTTGGAGAGAAGTTACATTTCCTTTGCAATTTATTTGTAAATGCATGAACTCTGCAATGGGAAAACTCCCTGTTTACCAAAAACAAAGTTGTGAAAATATAACTTGAAGTTTAAGGTTTAGCCCCACCCACCCCCGTGGGAAACGTTAACACTTCATACTCAGGTCAACATTCACCAAATGATAACCATCATATCACAACTCAAACTTTATTTAAATGCAGCAGGACTTTTTGCAAGTTATGTGATAGAAGAACAATACTACCGTTACATTTCCAAAATGCTAAATTCTACATTTATATTCTTTGGGTAAGTTAAGCAGCAGCTTTTCTGTTTACTAAAATATCTACGGAAGAACCACTACTTAAATGAAACCACAAAACGGGCCGGGGTATGTTAAGACTGCCCTGCTCACCATAACATCGCAAATAAAATGCCAAGGACAAACTGGGGAAGACAGTTGGCTCAGTGCCACATGAATGCCAGGGACCAGAGTGGTTTGGTCTGTGACTGGTACAAGTGTGGTATGGTCTCTCCTGCTCTCACCTGCCATGTGACAAAAACGCGACACATAATATAGACATTATAACTGGCAGGCGGTGCTACTTAATACCTGCGTGCTGATTGTGGCACTTAACGACAGCATTGCCAGATATCTAGATTGGCGCACGCACAGAGCGGTGAATTGTTCCCCCCAATCACGGCATCTGCATACAACCAAAGGAATGAGTTGCATTTTTAGCCCGGCCTGCTTTTTGCCGGGCCACGGGCGCTACGTTATGCACGACCTGTCATGCGTACCGACCTGTCATTTAATGCCGTGCCCCTCTCCAGTACTAACCACTGACTGACATGTCAGATTGCTTTATGAAGTCATGCGATGGTTAAGTGGCCAGGGCCTGACCTTGTCAGAGGCTGAACACCTAATCATGTGCTCTGCGGTGTCTGCCCCAGCCCCAACGTCTTGTTATCGCAACATCACAGTGCAGTAGCAACTGAACCGAGCAGAGATTGCCATTGCAACAATGCTCTTGCCAGGACCACAACCTCTGATAGAGGCGTCGCTCTATATGCACCCTGATAACAATCGGGGTAATGTGAAGTACAGATCTAATTGATCACGTCAAAATGTGGTAATTATCTTGGACACCGGTCCGTTGGAAAAAGGCAAACTTGCTCGCAAATTACACCAATTTCGGGGGTGCATTTACGTACAAAACATGAACCCTGACTAATGTAACCAAATACCAGCAATTATAATAAGGTAAGGTAGTCAGTCACTCCATCGCTTGAGGGAAGCTGTTTTTCAAATTCTGGGGGTAACAGCCATCTGAGTGCTGTGGCCAGTTGCAAGCTTACACAACAGCACAGATAACAAGCATTATCAAGGGGAGGACATTTCAAAATTACTCATATTGAACCAAACTGTATCGTATGTTGGCAGGGTAGACCAAATACGCCCTGAAGCAAAAACCTGCCCAGGAAACAGTTCTGATAAGATAGACAGTGGCCAATTACAAGCACAGTTACACAGTAAAAACAACCACACAGCCGATCCAGTTTATCTAACATAAATAAGCAAAAAGTAATCAAACTACATCATTGGCGATGCCTGCGTCATTAGTGCCACATCTGCGCAACATTCTGCAAAAACATCTTCGCTAATGACCCCGTCGGCAAAACAAGTTTTTCATACTTCATGAAAACCCTCCATTGGCACCAACCCAGCCATGTAACAAATTAGGAACAATCAAGAACATGATTCATGTTCAAATGTGGTTGATTAGGGTTTGTAAGTTTTAATTCACACCGATTATGTTGGTGCTATGATGTCAGAATCAGAACCATTCCGCTTGTTGCATCTTTGGCATTACATGTTGCTTTTTATGTGCTTTTACTAATCATTAGAGGACATTGTTCCGAACATTTTTTGACATAGTTCCTTATGAAATTTTAAATGGCTGGTGTAATGTTGATCACGGAGGTAGGTTTGATTTCACCTAGTCGGCGGGGTTAAAGCAATAGATTCAGTAACATTCGCTAGGTAGCTTCTTTGTGACTGCAGATATTTCTTAAGAGCTTTTACAGTTTACAAACAATTCTTAAAACATTCCGATGGACTTTTTTATATAGTGCCTTACGAAATGAAAATGGCATTTATTTCACCTTATCCATATGGAAGAAACTAACAAACTTGGGACCATTTGGCTGTGGCTTGTTTGTGACTACAACTTTTATGAATAATTTTCAGAATAATCTGACGGAACATTTTTAGGTTCTCATGCAATGGCCGACCGTTTGTAAGTCTGATTTCACCTTGACCATGCAGTCAGAACTTGGTCAGGTTTGGAACAACCCACTGTGGCTCCTAAGTGGGTACACATTACGAGAACTGATTGTCTTGAGGTTTCACAGTATAAATCATTATCAGAACCTTCAAATCGACATTTGAAAAGTTGACATGACACGGTAACAGGCAGACGAAATGGATTCATCACGAAGTCTTTGTAATTCATCCTGATCATTCACAGCGGCCTCTTTGTTATTTGTGGTTTTTACGAGCTTTTATAAATCAATGTCACAACTTTCAAACAGAATTTTTTAGACATGAAATATAAATGTCAGACAAAAACCGACCCATGCAGCCAATACGCTTGCAGAGGAGGATGTCTACTTTTTATGAGCTTTTATAAATCGTTGTCAGAACATCCTGAACATTTTTTTGCATACTTTCTAGTGAAATATAATTGGCAGACAGAGACCAGCCTAGATAGCCAATAGAGAGGGAGGGAAAGTCTACACATGTTTTTTATACTTTTTATAAGCTTTTATAAATCATTGTCAGAACATTCTGAAGGAATACTTTCGACACAGTTCTTCGAGAAGTGTAAATGGCAGTGACCGGGACCTGGGCGGCACGCGGTCTCGCAGGTGAAGCGTGCGGTGCCTGAAGGTCTCGTAGGTCAGCCAGCTGGATCCGGCATGCCCTAACAATGCCAGGCCCCATTCAACCACACAATGCTGCACCACAGCCACAGGCCACAAAGATAACTGGCACAGAGGCAAGTTAGTGTACAGCCGGAGAAATATCAACATGATCTACCTGTCTGTCATTTCAGCGGGACAGGTCACTGGCAGGTATGCTAACAAGGATTTAATAGCAGCTGTCTCCAAAAACTGGCACCTGCCACCTCAAGCAGAATGACAACTGTCTGTCAAGACCCGCTCCGTGATCACGGCATGGTATGCACAGTGCAAGAGTCACTGAAAAATTGACCGGCCATTAATGCACGCTAGCTGGTGTTTTATTTGTTCCCTGCCATATTTTTTTGTCAACTGCCGAGTTCTGTTTCACATATCAGGTATCTTTTACCTTTTAACTGCCCTGTATTGAGTTTCACGTCACAAACGACACCGATTTTATTCCCACCAAACTGTTTAACCGTCCATTCCGTAACCAGAAACGATCGTGGACACCATCATAAATATTACATATTTTGTCTCATAAAACAACTGCAATAAAACTAAAATTGGAAACAATTAAAAGCAAAATTACGATTGTTTACTGGAATGCATGCCTTGTTGGCGCCAGTGTGTGAACACCTAGCTATGATGTGTTTACGCACCTCAACACAAGGAACGGATGATAGTGGCTTGTGTGTTCACCATCATTACTGCTATAAAATGTACATTAAAGCTTCAGTGACACTGAATCGCCTGACAGGAATCAGGCAACTTGCCTGCCATTAAATGTGCACTCTTCCAATACCCTGGCACATGTTGACATCACAGGGTGTAGTAGACCCATAAATCACAGGCCAGCACTGGTGGGGGCCAGGTCTTCAAAGCAGTTTGTAATTTGACTAAAACAATTCCAATGCCTGAACCTGCATGATACTTCACAGAGATGAGCAGCTGCAGGGTATGAGTTGTGTCAGTACTGAACTAATCCTACATTAAATGCAACTAACATCTTATTAAGCATGGTGCCTTACACCTTTTATCTCCAAAAAATATTCTAACAAAAAACAACAGTGGAAATAAAACAGATGAACCAGTTACCTTGCCAATGAAAATCAACATTTCCTCGAAAGATCAGACACATTCTTACTGTCATAACCAAGCCATAAAAAAAACAATTTAATAAATCTGTGGGACAAATACAAAATTCAGACAAAATTAATCTCCATATGTCTGGTGACTACCGTATTTCCCCTATGCATTGTGACACTTAAAAATAATTAAATTTTCAGCTGTCCCAAAACGTACGGTACACAAAAACAATTCTCAGAATCCCTGTCCCAATACTTAGGGACGTGAACGAACCCTGATGTCATGGCGTCCCTGATTGGAATATTTAGTGGCAATTCCCTTAACAAAATAGGGTATAGGGTAAATACGGTACATAGTTTAACAGAATAAACCATTACCTAATCGAATGGGGAAGAGAGTAGATGTAATTGGTGTGCTAGTGTTGCAATGTTAATGAAGACTGACACTAGGAGAGTCATCAGCATCCTGCCCCCAGCCTCTACAGCAGCCCCCCCCATTCTGCTGTGTGCATACACTCCTCCACTGTGTACAGACCACCCCCTCTTGCTGTCATTCATTTATGCCATTTCCCACACTGGGCCATCAGAATCCTATGTAACAAGGGCATTTTTATCCAGTATGACAATTTGTGTTATATATCATCCGGCGTACGTTATATTTTTTTATTAGATTCTCAACCGTGATTGCAAGACATTTTTTTTAAATGTTATAACAGGGTAACACAGATTTTTTTGAACCTAACCCGGATGATGTTGACTATGCACCATATGAGAAAAAATAAACACTATTTTATTATTTATCCCATACATTGTCTGACATCACTCAATATTCATGGAGTGATTTATGAATTCTTGTAGAGCGTTTAACCCTCTCGTGGTCAGAACGCCCGAATCAACCCGAGTATGCCTCACGGCCAGAACGCCCAAATCAACCCGAATACAGGGGCACATTTACACTGGTACCGCGAAACAGTGTCATCCAATAACGGCAATTTATTTCGGCAGTTAGCATATAATAATATTGAAGTTTCACTGGGAAGCATCAAAACTGAAATATGATGGCGATTTCAGTGACTAAATAGCGCCAACCACCACGCGTTTTGTAGTCGAATGCAGCGACACACAATTTCCGGTCCCTCTTTTATGCCACGCAGTGAATATTTTAATGGTGATTTTCAGCCAATGAGATTAAAGTTTAACATTTGCTGCGGGCATAAACATGGAAGCACCCAGGAATTATTCCAAAACACGCGTCCGCAGGCGATTTCTACGATTAAATGCTAATTTTTGAGCGGTCTATTTTGCTGTAAAGAAGTATTAATGCGCCGCGCAACGAAGCGGTTGGTGTTTTTTAGCTTTGTTGTAATTCTTGACATTGTCATCATGTCGAACTCCAGTAATTTGGACTTGATGGAATTTTCGAATCGAGTTTATAACGAACGCTGCCATCGAAGGGGAATGTTTTGTACTATGATTACGCATTTTAAATATAACACCAACTTAATAGTTCAGACGGGATGACGGCTATGATCACAAAGAATGCCATTTTGTATAAAATCTTGAAAATACATGCACTCTGAAAAACTGAAATTATTTCAGTTTTATTTACCATAGACATTTAATTAGTTTTCCATTCTGTAGCATAGTAATTTATTAACATTTCATACGCAGCATGTAACCGCTAATTATTAATGAAAAATATTTAAAAAAATGAATTGTTGAAAATTATTTAAGTATTTTATTTTTGTCAAACTTTAGCAATTCATATTTGGGTCATAAATTGACATATATGTCACATACTTGGCTAGTTACACCAGGAATTAGTTCTTCAAATGTAGTGAAAATTTTACTTGAGTTGGATCAAAAATTATTTATTTATTTGCATTCATACAACCCGAGTATATCACGATTCACTCACAGCACATTCTCTCGATTTAATAGGGTTCAATAACAGGCACATATTTGCATTAATCTGGCCTTGAGAGGGTTAAACACAAGTTGGAGCACAAAGTATGCTTTAGAATAGTGTGACAAATGTCGAGGAGATCAATTACTAGTCTAACTATGCTCACATTTATCAGAAAGAAAAAAAATTTATTTAAATGAAAATAAAATGTTTTATCTACACAGGATAATTTCCTAACGCAAGAACATTACCCCTTTAATTAAAGAAAAATCTACTTCTCAAGTAGTAAAATCACACACCTAACTACAACATCATCAGCCAAATGGGAAGTACAAAGACTTGAATAATTATAACAAAAAGAAAATGTTACCATTTAAGTGTAAATAAATCAAATACATTGAAACCTCGCTATTAGGTCGCCTAGAGGACTGGAGAAAAGTGACCTGAATAGTGAGATGACCTTATTAGCGGTAAGGTATGTGCCTTAAGGTATGTGACCTTAACTGCGAGTTGGCTGTATTACTGAGGTGACCGTAAAGTAAGGTTCCACTGTATGACACTAGGTTGGCCTACTGGCAGGAGTCGGAACTCACCCATTGAGTGGATCAAGCGCAATGGCTCGAGGCTGATCAAGCCCATCCCAGAAGAGCACTTTCCGGTGCGACCCATCTAAGTTGCTCACTTCGATGCGATTCGTTTCCGAGTCTGTCCAATAGAGTTTCCTGCTGAGCCAATCACAGGCGAGTCCATCGGGCGAGACAAGTCCTGTTGTAATGATGTCTCGGGTGATATGGGAAGCATTCAGCCACGTTTGTTTTATCACCTCGAGGGTGACATCTGTCCAGAACAACAGGTTTCCGTCATAGATAAAGTCGAGGCTGGCTGCATCTTCGAGGCCGTTCACGATGACTGTTGCATTGCCGTTGGGATGACCAGCATCCACCAGTCGGATGTCTCGCCGGTTTGCAAACAGCAACTGAGGAACCGCTACAAAACACAGTGTATTATTAGACAATAATTATAAAAGTATTTTTTTTAATTACATTGGATATTTATCTAAAATATTATTCTGTACTTGTGAACAATACTGATTAAAATTTCATTGCTAATCAGTACATTTATTACTGTTAATTAAACAATTTGAGAACTTTATAAGGAAAGTTGAAAGCTACAAAGATCTCTGAAACACTACCAATCTGCTGGTTATTTGGCACCCCAAGTATGCTCAGAGACCAGGAAGACCGTATCGGACTTATCTTAAACTACTTGCATCTGAATTCAGAATAACAACTCCTGAAGTTGATAGTTAGTACTTAGGACAGATATACATAGAGAAGTGGATTAGTTAATTGGGTCCTGTCATCAAGACAATTAGAAGAAAAGTGGACCACAAATCATTCTACAGTTTAGTCAGCAGAGTGACCGAAACACCAGTTACTGACCGTTGAATCAGAGTGCCAACATAAGGTGTTTTATTATGACCGTGTCCTCTATCAACTCTGCTTCAGATGTTCGTGTTTCTCACCCACACCACACACCCATTTAGGCATGACAAATAACTGTAAATTGCACATTTATTCATGTTAAGAAAACACTGACGTGAGTTACAGGTCCGACAGGTAAGACACTGGCCATAAACAAACCATATTTGCTATGGCCTGCTAACTGGCACTATTCCATTGCACAAAGCGAACCACTTAACCATAGTCGATGTCACATAGATTCACCTGCCGTGAATAGCGTATGTCTAATTTGTATAGTCTATGCATGTAAGAGAGTACATTTCAGCAGGTGGCTGTCCCTCTCCGCTCTGTTCGCTGCCCTCGAACATGTTCGAATGACAGGAAGCGGCCATCTGTTGTGTTTCTACGAGGGGAATCTCGGCACCACCCAGAGTAAAGGTTAACTTCAACATATGGGCAGGTGGTCCCGCTCACATTCAACTAGCGGAAATATTAAGGTATACATAATCAGCATTTTCTACACATGGCACATGTTTCTAAGCGTTTTAAATCACAAGTAACTGCAACTAATGTCATGTGACAGTACGTGTTGTGGGTGAACAACCAAGTTAATGACACCATCAAAACGACACAATATCTTAAAAAATTCACAGCATATTATACACCAATTAATTTAGGTACTGTGTTAAACTTGTAAAAGTGACATGTACCTCTTATTTTTTTATAACACTTTGACCCAATCCCGACACACCTAAATTTGTCAACCACTGGTGCATTCTGCACATTAACCATGGTCGTTATGCAAATGGTTTTGCGATTGTCTGTTGCCACCGCTTGAAAGCACTAACGTTGTAGCAGTCAAAAATATTAAAACTCACGTTGTCAACCATGAATTGCTCCCCACATTTCCCAGCGTAGGTAGTAGCAGATGAATTATATTAGTGGTTTGTGGCCTGGGGACGCAGGTGTATTTCTGCATAACAATCATTCATCATCGCAGTCCGTAGAGCGTTTCTCGCAAATAACCTTTGTCCAAACCAACATACGCATGGCCACAGATTTATCTGTTTACTATATTGTACACCTGATCTTTTCGGTGGTTGTTTTGCACGGTTACGTTTCCCTGATTCCTTTTTTTTATATATGCAAGAAATCATAAAGTGTGACAGATTTTACTGAAGCAAATCACAGTTTCCGATCTTGTGAAATGCATGACTCCACACCCAGTCTATGCTCATATGACTTATTCACCAAAATTACCTTAGCCGTATCAATTTATCATGGATGTTTCCGTTGTGGGAAGTGGTTGTTGGAGACAGAGATAAACACTGAACGAGATTACAGTCAGCTACAACCTTGTTGCCTTTCATGTAGTTTACGTTTACTACATGCGTCAGGTAGACCTTGTTTTAGTGGCTCGTCTGAAAGACACTAATTTTCAACAACTTCCTACCAATATACACCTAACTAGTAACTACTGAGTCTTGTTTGTAGGTATGAAATGACAGAGACTGCCACCAGTGATAGATGTGGCAGACTGATAGATCTCACTTTCTTGCACTCAGACCATCTGTCTGTCTGTCTGTTCTTCCAACTGTCTGTCCGTCCATGTCATATACAAAATGCCTAGTCTTATTATGCTCACATTAGAAACAAATTATTTAAATGAACATAAAATGTTTTTTTGTCTACACAGGATAATGTCCTAACGCAAGCACACTATCCCTTTAATTAAAGAAAAATCTACTTCTCAAGTAGTAAAATCACACACCTAACTACAACATCATCAGCCAAATGGGAAGTACAAAGACTTGAATAATTATGGCAAAAAGAAAATGTTACCATTTAAATGTAAATAAATCAAATACATTGGAACCTCGCTATTAGGTCACCTAGAGGACTGGACAAGTGACCTGATTAGTGAGGTGACCTTATTAGCGGGACTAGTATCCTATACTTTACTGTTTTGATATGGCAAGCCTTTCAAGGATTTCTGCATCCTGAAAAAACTTCTGAACGAGGAAAAGGTGACAGGTACATTACAACACGTTCTATGTATGTTTTGATTTCTAATTGGCATTGATGGTAATGGCATGTGGCAGTGATGGAAGGATCCATGCATACAACGACAGAAACTGCGTCGGTTTGTCATTTTCATGTTGATTTTTGCGAAAAGTAAAAATTATAGGATTTTTTGAAAACAGGACTACAGTTCAGTGACATGGACAATTGTCAGTGTATTTTTTTATAGCAAATTCTAACTTGGCACACAGTGTGAAATTGCACAACTCGCATTTAACATTGTTTCAAGGAGGGAAAATCACAGTACGTAGGCTACTTGCCACAAGCAAAGCCCCATGCTACTGTGTCACGGTGTACCATGAACCACCCACCCACCTCAGCACCCATGCCAGGAGATTCACTCATCAGAACCACTTATCAAGCTCCATTTGTCACTTCACTGCATTGTAGTGATCCATCTTCCGACTTCGCATTAATAAATTACATAAAGTCAACCTTTCATGAAAACTAAAAATGCTTTTAAACATCAATATTTGAGGTGGCACATCCATGAATATTTGAGGGGTAGCACCCATAAATGTTTGAGGTGATGCTTCCAACGTCACATCAGAGCACCTAAAGTGCTGGATCAGTCATCAACTAATGCATTGCAACTTTTTTAGGAAGAAGAAACCACAAATACAGCCAATGAAAGTGAATGAGGGGGGCGAGCTGTCAGGTCTACTAAATAATGTAAAAAGTGCTAACCATTGCAGCAACATTTGCCACAAAGTTCCACAAAATCAATAGAAATATATGGTGGGAGAGGATGTCACAGGGCCACATGAAACAAAATAATCATGTACATTTTTAATAAGACAAATAAAAGCAAGGTAATTAAAATGATGGTTTGTGTGCAAGTGGTTATTGTACACAGGATGCTATGTCCACATCAAATAATGTGATAATGTGTCAGGTCTGTGATATTTAATTTTCATATGTTGAAAATCACAAATGCTAAATTTGTTATACTAAAATGTCAACTCTTAGTTTGGCATCTAAAAAGGTCATCACATATTTTTAAGACAACAATACATTTCGGTCTGATATGAAAACTCTCACAATTAAGTTTGTGTGCCAGTACACCTACAAAATTAATGACCACCATCATCTGGAATGGATTAGAAAATGTGACACTTTCTTAAAACCAGAAGCAACAAATAAACATCATCATCCGACAATCACTGCGCATTATTAACAAACATTACAATCACGATCATGGGTTAATATCCTGTACAACCCCGCTTTAATTATTCAATCATCGTCATTTAGGACGTCGGTGCTTTAACGTGGCAATAAATTAAAAACCTGCGGTATTTATGTGGCGGCTAACGTATGGAAGCCTATTACAGCCGCCTGGATGCTATTAGAGAAGCGCTCTCACCAGTCACTTTACGCCAGTTAGACAAGCATGCCAGTGAAGTACCCCAAAGACCCAGCACCGAGTAACTAGTGTAACTCTAGCCACAAGCGCTCTATGACTGTGGCTGGGGTGTCAGAAATGGTGACAGCGTCATCAGTGGAGCAGGGGAGAAGAAAGAACCAGGCACACCTGGGTCTTGTGATGTCCACCGCCTGTTTAGCATGACTACAGCTCGGTGACATGCCAACTCCCCTCTCCCGCTCTCTCTCTTGCACCTCCAGTACCATTATGATAACTCAATTTATGATTATATCAAGGCACCTGCCATGGGGGGTGGTGGGGGGTGGGACCATAGATAAATTACGCATAACATGGGCAGATGCAGACAGCACTGGATGGATCATGATACCAACAAAATGCTCAACATTACCGGTTATCAAACTGCCAGACACTACCCTGAGGCTGACCTAATTTCTGACTGACCTAAGCATGTGTTTACTTAAACATGATTCAACAAAGACTAAGAAATGTCCACAAGATCAAGATGTGTACCTATTAACACTAGGGAGAAATCCTGAATTCTTTGAAAATAAGAAATATTTCTCAACTATTAATGACACTGATGTAACTGATGTTTTAGACAATGATTTGACACAAATTTGTAACATATTTGAGTTCATGTATTCATTCAAAATCAACGGAATGCAATCATACACTACACACTGCGTCAAGTTTTAAGTCGACAGATTCAAAGACTAACTAATGACTTAAACACTTTCGACACAGTTTGGGAATAAAAACATTACTTGGAAGCCAACAAATTCCATGCCACCTGAATAGAAAATTTGTGTATTTTGCAGACATGCTGACCTCTAATTCCAGGAAAAGGCTCTGCGTTCACACATAACTGAAAATAACGAAGCATACTCCCCGTAGTTAGCATTCACTTCCAAAACATGTTTAGACTACTGATTTTATCACATGTGACTGCCGTGACAGGATTAGATAATCAATCATACAAATATGTATAGAATACAGCTATATATATATAGCACAGGTATGTTTTTATCTTGGTACAGATTAATTCCAGAACTAGAAAATGCCACTAAACAAACTTCATATGAACCGAACAGAGTATGGTGTAGCTGTATGGTGTAGCTGTATCACATCTGTACTTTTCTTCTACTGCTTGCACAGATATCTCACTAATCTGTCTGCCAGCAGGTAATATCTTAGTGCCATATTATTTAAATGATACTCCTATGCTTTCCAGTGCGGCAGACTGAAATGTGAGAAGTGATTTCAAGACATTACTGGATAAGGAAACTGGCAGAGTAACTCAATCATCCGGTGTTTTTTCATGACCTTGAAGTGTCAAATTCAAATCCCTTTTTCTGGCAACTGACATGTCAAACTGTGCAGCAGAAGCCATGATGGATGTTGTGAATTAGTTTTTAATCAGACAACAAAAAGTTGTGTTTTCTTTTATTCCTTGAGAAGAAGATTCAAAGTGAAGGTAAATATATGACACAATAAAACAAAAACATGAATGGATGATTAATGAATGGAACACGTTATCCACTGATTGTGTAAAAACCAACAGTGTGACTATTTTTAGAAATAAAACTAACAAATATCTCAGAAAGACGGGTACTTTGATGACAAATGCTGGGACTCTCGATAAGTCAAAGGTTTCACTGGTCCAGGGTTTATGGCATCATGTCAACTCTAATTAACTCTAATGAACACATGTACTAACCAACAAGTAGCCTATGAGAGAAGAGTTGACAGGGATATCCTCTTACTGGGAGGTATAAGAGTGCACACCAATCAGCGTGTCAATACGTTAGCAGGCCAACCCAGGTAACATCGGAATGAGACCCTAGTCTAATACTAGCACTGCCACAGCCTGCAGTGTCACCTTGTCACCTGTCATTGCCAAGTGACAGGTGACAAGTGACAGGCTGACACTTGCACTGGGTGACACCAGGATGATTGCAAGAGCTGCACACAGGGCCCAGTGTACACTTCCCAATAACCACACTTGCATGATATTCAAATGAGTGCTATCGGCAGCGCCGTGCATAAATGTTCCAAATTGCCTATGCATGTTTTTTTAAGAAGACGAACATCCGTGAAGATTTTTCTGGCTATAACAAATATATTCTTTGTGCCAGTAATGTTCTCTCTTGCACATGGAAATATATGAACTAACAATTTAATAATCTCACACAAGTAACAATATGAATTGGGGGATTGTTTAAAGAATGCTATCATATCCCTGTTTTTCATGTATTTGCTTCAAAAGTCACATAAAATTTAATAACAAAGTATTTCCCATACAAGTATAAAACTAAATAACAAAGTTACAACTATAGTGGTCAAAGAGCAATACATATACTGAATTGAAACAATAAAATGCAATATGCCAGTTTTTGTTTTGTTGTCTTAATTAACACTATAAGGCAATTTGAGAAATTTTACTTTATCTCATCATGATAGGCCCACTTTGATCAGACACTACTTAATTTCTGAAGGTGGCACGACATTTCAAACCAGTAAAAAGGCGCTAAATAGCAGACAACAAAATGTATCTGACCATCATTAATATACAAATGTTTTCTTTTTAAATATACAACCACCTGAATACTACTAGCACCATAGTTCAGAGATGGGAACACAACACGTGTCTAGTTCCTGTGGTGCTGTCAGCTACAGTAAACTATAAAAAATCTGAATTTTTTTATAAAAAATTCAAGTGCAACTATATAAACAGAAAACACAGTAAAAGATGGACACAATGCTTGGCACTGCTGGTCTTATTTATAACTGCGGTACAATAAAACGCCTCTGGCGAACTGGAATAGCTGTGGTTTCTATTCTAGCCCTTTAGGCATCCCCCTTTGAAACCCTCTAGGGTAACAATACATCAAGAGATTACAGTCTATACCCGGCTCGCTGGGGTGAAAAGCTGCCGTTCTGCATTCATAGAATGTCACAATCATTTTCTGGAATAATAACTTGTGCGACCCAATGAGAAAGGGTACACAGGCTGTAGGATGTGTGCATACTAATCTACGGTATCACCGCCATCTCAGCCCAGCGCCGTATCAATGCCCAGTAAGACATTCTGGCGTGCGTGTTTGTATTTCAGCCAGCTATATCCACCACCGGCTTTTTACATGCACACAAACAACACAGAAAAGGCATGCAAAGCTGGAAAAACAATTCTCTCTCTCTCTCTACTGTTAGAGCACGGCCAAGTGTGTAACTTGCCTGGTTAATGACAGATAACAAAAACAGTCTGAATATCGAGCTAGGTGGCCGTATGCCAAACACAGTTCAACTTTTTTGCAAATGTCGAGTGCCTCAATAACACGCGTGTGCACACACACACACACACACATACCAACTAACAACCCGAATGGGTTCATGCCATATCGCACATGGCTGTGGCACCAGTGCGTCTATACACATGGCTGTGGCACCAGTGCATCTATACGCACACATTTAGAAAAGTTGGCATCTTTATCAAATCTGCCATGGTAACCGAAGAGAAAAAGTGACACTTTCCAGACAGACCTTGGCTAGGGCGTCTTCCAATTAAATACACTCCTGCGTATTCTTGCTGGCTGACAGATGACAAATAAACAAGAGCAGCGGTTACAGCAAGCAGTACACACAAACTATGTCACTGCATTGCTCCGTACACAAACTCTACTGACAATGACAATGACAATGACAATGCACACACACACACACACACACACACACACACACACACACACACACACACACACACACACACACACACAACAACAGATTTCCACTCACACAAATAACAATATGAATTGAGGGATTGTTTAAAGAAATGCTACCATATCCCTGTTTTTCATGTATTTGCTCCAAAAGTTAATGTCACATAAAATTTAATGACAAACTATTTCCCATACAAGTATAACACTAAATAACAAAGTTACAACTTGTGGCAAAGAACAATACATTTGATGCTATTCAGATTTCGGACTACATTAATAGATTATTTCTGTCTGTACACTTCAAGATATGTTTATTTTGTTATAATATAATCTACACTTGATCGGAATAGGATATTTATACAGATTTATACAGAACTCCAAGTCACAAATACGGATTTCAACCATAAAAAGTTGCATGCCTGCAATGCATTTGCTTACTTCCAAACTTTCTATGGGGTAGAAACTTGTCAAATTACATCTGCACTGCCGTTTGGCAAAAACGTTCATTACCTAATTGATGCCTGATTCTATTATCCTGAAGGCACGAAATGTCAGGGTGCACAGGCCAGCTCCTAGTCTCTCCATTGACGCCTGGAATCATGCCAACTACAACACGTTTTTACTAATTTCACCTGACAGATGTGAGCGGTTTTAACTATGTGCAGACATTTTATAGCAATTGCTTTCCAGCAACGATGTTCAGCGAATAAAACCTTTAAAACAATTATATTCCAAGATGTTGCTAGAAGCAAACATATTCGTAGGATTTATAAAATGACAAGCAGCTAATTTAAATATTCTTCCTCTTAAGGCAACACTAATTTTACTGGTCAGAACACAGACTGACCAATGTGTATTGGGCAAATAAAAATGTGGTTTTGAAATGTTATTTCTGATCGAAACGTTGAACCATTCTTTTTGTATGGATTACTCAGAGATAAAGAAAGATAACTGAAATCGATGAACAGAATCAATGCCAGCTTCACCCCTGAAGACAGGGAATCAAGAGGAGATCAACAATTCATACAGATAAGCATCATATCATGCAAACCTTTTTATTGACCTGTCTTCTATCCAGCAAATTACATTTTACTAGTACATTTTATAATTAAAATTGACAAATGCAATCAACGACAAACTATCCTGCATCATTATTCTGTAATAATGTTTGTTAAATGTAAACAATTGTTTAACAAATTTATTTCTTCATGTTATTATAAAGCTTGATCTGGCTGCACAGCAGTGTGTGCTATAGGTGGTAGCTGACAACGGACATACACAGCAGTGTGTGCTATAGGTGGTAGCTGACAACGGACATACACAGCAGTGTGTGCTATAGGTGATAGCTGACAACGGACATACACAGCAGTGTGTGCTATAGGTGATAGCTGACAACGGACATACACAGCAGTGTGTGCCATAGGTGATAGCTGACAACGGACATACACAGCAGTGTGTGCTATAGGTGATAGCTGACAACAAACATACACAGCAGTGTGTGCTATAGGTGGTAGCTGACAACGGACATACACAGCTGTGTGTGCTATAGGTGATAGCTGACAACGGACATACACAGCAGTGTGTGCTATAGGTGATAGCTGACAACGGACATACACAGCAGTGTGTGCTATAGGTGATAGCTGACAATGGACATACACAGCTGTGTGTGCTATAGGTGATAGCTGACAACGGACATACACAGCAGTGTGTGCTATAGGTGGTAGCTGACAACGGACATACACAGCAGTGTGTGCTATAGGTGATAGCTGACAACGGACATACACAGCAGTGTGTGCTATAGGTGATAGCTGACAACGGACATACACAGCAGTGTGTGCTATAGGTGGTAGCTGACAACGGACATACACAGCAGTGTGTGCTATAGGTGGTAGCTGACAACGGACATACACAGCAGTGTGTGCTATAGGTGATAGCTGACAACGGACATACACAGCAGTGTGTGCTATAGGTGATAGCTGACAACGGACATACACAGCAGTGTGTGCTATAGGTGACAGCTGACAACGGACATACACAGCAGTGTGTGCTATAGGTGATAGCTGACAACGGACATACACAGGTAAGGTTGTTTCCTTACACAAACTAGGTTAAAAATGCCTAATGTGTCAGTGAGGGAGTTTCGCAACTGACCAGTGGCCAAGTGAACAAGGGATGGCAAGGAAATGACTTCCAGCTGCACAAGGAAGCAGCATTCTTGTAATAGGCTGAAATTTAAGCTGGCAGACTGTCGTTATTCATGTGTGCAGGTGTAGGGCAGAAGGGCGGGCAGGGGCGCAGTCTGTTACTACAGGTAGAGCCAACACCTGCACTTGTCACCCCAACTAGTTAGCCCACATGCTACGTACCATGTTTAACGTTGCATCAGGTATTTTTATGTGGTTATGAAGCAGGTTTTTTATTCAGTCGAACTGGTATTCCATATGGTATGTTACACGTGAGACAATACTTAACATTTCCATACTACATAACAGTAATCAAATTTGAACGAAATGACAGGACTTTCAACACAAATCATCATTGTGTAGATAAAATGCACTTCTTTGTGGAGTGCCCAATAGAGCCCATTATGTCATGTTTCCTGCACACGGTGTGTGGAGCCTGGAGCAAACCATTTCTAATTTCAGGGAACCATTTCAAAACCAGATTACATCTTAGCATAACAATTTAAAACCATATACTGTACACCTCATAATATACACCATATAAATATGCACAGAATCATATGGTACAAAACACCAGTAAGCATACACAACCACAGTCTCTGCAGATTCCACAGCACATACCTACAGCCCAACAACTGTCTGCACTTTGAGATGGACGAACTGCGCTTCCACAAACAAAATCCCATCTTCATTACGTCTGACTGCATCCAGCCTCAGTAGCAGTAGACATTTCCCCATCAGTGGTATTTCAGTCCCGGCTGTCTGTAAGTTATATATGTCGACAGTGCGAGGTAATAGATAATGTGAAGTTTACACTGTCTTGTTTACCAAGATGTTCTGTTTACAAAAACCATAGCTTTACTAGAACAGTGAATTGTACTGCAAGTACATGATACTACAATGCTGAAGCCAGCAGGTTTGACAGATACAAGGGGACTAGGAAACTGGCCTAAAACATCACTGCCTTAGGTGGGAGGTGGGATGCAGATTGACTCAAAAAAGGGGATGGATTGGGCCCCCAAAACAGGTACACGGGAGGATGTGATGCCCTGCCACACCCCGCTACTGCCGACAGCAGTGTTTATCATTATGACGGCTAAGGCAAATCAAATTTCCTAATTATAAACATAACCATTTTAAGTGATATATAAAAATGTGACACTAACATGTCGATATAATATTTTGATAATCTATCTGAAAACATATTTGATTTAGTGAAAAGCCCCATTAAGTTCTTTTAAACAGCACCTTGGGGCTTACCATCTATTAATGAAGCACTGCAAATTTGCCCCTAGCATAAATATGGTCGCCTTGAAGCAGAAACACAATTGAACAGATTTATACTTCTTCATTATCTCCATTAATACAGTGCAGGCAAATGTGTACCAAAGTACACCCAGGTTATTAACCTCAACACTTGACTTGTGTGTATATTATTTTACACACCGTCAAACCAAGTGAAACTCAGGTTGCATGTGTTACATTTCATGAGCTGACGAGCACCATATTTAGCATCACAATAATGTTGATGATCATAATAAAACTTGATTTAGACGCTATCAAATCCAGGGTGGTTGTACTAATGCCCCATTCATGGTTGTTTACAGAAGAGTGCCATAAATAAATAATAAAAATAGATAAACATCAAACTAGATAATAAAATTTAAAGTTAAATTTAGTTTAAAGTGGTTTCTTTCCTCTATAGTAGATGTGGTGTCATGATCTGTGCGCTTGTTTGCCTTAAGTTATTATTACCATGGTTTAGTTTCAATACAGTGAACAAAATAAACTTTACAAACTGGTATAATAAAACAGAACGTTCATTCTGTGAGTTTGGTATTCCATTAAAGTATTGCAATTAGTTTAATGTTTAACAACTACCACCTGATCAAATACTATTTATTTAAACTAATATAACACACCAGAGGGAAACATCCGCCTATTCGTGTTATTTGAACAAAAACATGTCCTACATTCCTATGACTCGTCTAAGCCAATGTACACAAATCCTCAATTTACGTCATGGTCGTACATCCCCCACACATACTTTTCAGTGCATGTATTAGTAAACACACCAAAAAATCATACTTTACTATCTCCTTAGTATGTAAGGAGGATTAATTATTCTGCGGCAGACTGGGACAGTTTTTAGCACCTTTTTGTTCCTTTGCCTATAGCTTGACTAGCTCCACGTGAAAAGGATGAAATACAGGCAATATACTACATACATGGATTATTTATTGACACAGTTTCTAAGGTGCAACCAGCGACACAAAGATGAAAACAACCAGAACTGCACAAAATAGTTTGTTGTGTCATGCATAGATATTAACTGCCCCGCTTACAATGTCAATGCCATTATCGCATAAAAACTAGCCTGTTCCTAACTACCAGTGGGTCTACTAGTGCCAGTTTGGGTGTCGTTCCAGAACTACTACCCTTTTAACAAATATCCAAAGTTCTGTCTAGAAATTGTGGGGAAAAGAATTATGAAATAGTTACCTTCTAATGTGTTTTTTTCTCATATTTATAATCGAAGAATGACTTTTCATACAACATAAAGTTTACAGTTTGATTTTCTCTGGGAAATTAATAACAAATTCTAAAAAGCTACGATTAACATGCCTACACATTAACAGTTTGACATTTGTAGTTATGATGAATATTTACTAGACAACCATTGTATCAAGTGCTTTACTTTTAGTTCACGTAAAATACTATAAATAAATATACAATGATTACATCATTACGACATTACCAGGTATTATATTTCATTTGTAAATATTGCCATATCTAAAGCAATGCACATTGCCAGATTAGTTATAAAAGCATTCACAAGTACATGTCACATGACAATGAGGGAATAGGGTTACTATAATGGTTTAAAAACAACGATCGTTTTTGTTTAATACTGATCTAATGTCTTTAGAAATAATGTTACACTACAGGACTTCAGCTCCACATACACAAATCATTTATGGAACTACTTTTTACATGTCTGAGTCTCTGACAGTGACAATAAAGATGTGAACGTTGCACGGTACATGCAAATTAATTTTATTCATAACAAGGGAAAAACAAATGTGTACACAGTCATTGGTCATGTGTCAGGACTGTCTGCAACAGTGCATACTCATATGCATTGTCATGATCATTTGTTAAATACTGGTTTATTATAATTTCCTAATCACGGCTTTTAAGTTTTATCGGTGTAATTATCCTACCTGTTTTTATTCAGAGAATAAAACATGCATAATTTAATTGCAATGAGTCACAATTTTGCAAAGTAACAATGTGTGACTTACTGTAATGATTTTAAATGATTGTTACTGTACTGAAGTCACAATAAAAGTAATATTTACTCTGCGGTATTTGTACAATAATTACATATGGACCAATTGTGTCTTGAAAACAACAAATTTTGTATATAAATAAAGTACTTAATGTTTAAATGTTATCAATTGTCAACAGTAACTATAAACAAATATACAATAATTAATGAGTTGCAATTGTTGTGAAATATGGTAATATATACGGAAACACTTGTACCATATAAAAGGGTTTTTGTTAAGCGTGCTGATAGCAGGGACCACTAACAAGACTATAATATGACATAACACTATTAAATTATAGACAATTTGTTTTGTCTTGAGTAAGTTAAGTTCCATCTATCCATACACAATGCTATGAGTATGAGGGCATTCATTCCTCTACCATTATGGTAGAAATGGAAGCTATGCATCAAGGAATCGCCAGGATTAATCCAGCTCCAAGTCAAAGCACAGAAGGATTGTTGTGCTCATACGTTGGTTTCATAATATTAATTACTATCAAAATAAATATTTAACATACTATTTATATCTTTCAGTGGTATCATAAGCTTTATAATTTAAACATGACGACCGTAAACATAGCTTCTAGCAGAAGTCCCATCCCTGTTCACTGATTAGGAGGATTATATATTGTAAGTATATCACTTCTTTTTATACAAAACAAGATTTATTGATACCCATGCCCAAAGTATTTGAAGTAATATTTGAGAATGTCAAGTACTTTTATCATCATCATTAGGGAAGTATTATAAAGAATAAAAAAATCTTAAATATTTACAACAAAATATATCCATATAGTATATACCATATTTAGTTCAATCTACAGCTGTAATTATCTACTAACTACATTGACTAACGATAGAACATATACATTCCACTTTATATTTAAATATCATACTGGAATGAAAGACAAAAGCAATAGTCAATGCCATATAACTTGGTGAATTATATTAGTCTAATTAAATCACATTGCTCTAAAGCTGCTTGTTAATTATTGGCTCAAGTACAAATACATCAGGGTGTTTTTCACACCTGCTGTAGACTAGACTCATGTGAGCCATACATGTAGGCAGTCATTAAGCCCATAGGCTTACTTGGAAAGGGTAGTTGGCAACTTGGCACAACTGGCTTCAAAGCAGTGAAAGCCTAATTTAATCCCTTTAGTCAATGCAGCAGTCCAACTGTACCAGTGTATCTTGCTATGTAAACGCTCATAAAACTCTAGGTTAAACCTTCATGAGGGCCATGCTCAAGTTGACAAGTGGGAGCAACCATAAAACCAGAAGAAACTAGTGGAATCTACAACTTAATCAAATGAAATTGTTATGTAGTTGAAATGTTCAATAAAATAAATATGTCAATTACTATTACATTGCTTCCTATTACTATATTACATTGAGTTTTGCTCAACATATCACTATTATTTCAATATTTATAATTGTTACTATTACATATTACTATTACACCAGGCCTGGTCAT
Source organism: Escarpia spicata (assembly GCA_963995525.1). Taxonomy (NCBI): domain Eukaryota; kingdom Metazoa; phylum Annelida; class Polychaeta; order Sabellida; family Siboglinidae; genus Escarpia; species Escarpia spicata. The sequence goes on from OZ023212.1 coordinate 10,803,991, forward strand.
TAACATCAATGTTATTTGCAACAAAACGAGATTGTAATATTGTGTTACATACATCACTACACAAATGATACTTTGAATTGATCTAGCAAGTTGATTGTGTTAATTCTAGTAGTGTGAACATGTTTAAAAATAGAATTAATAAATATCTGATAGGGGCGGGGTATGGGTAGGTGAAAATCTATGGATTCTCAACAAACCTAAAGCTTCCCAGACCACATGCTTTCTGGAGCATGTAGCTTTGGATGGGAATCTTGTTAAAGTAAGTCGTGTACAAATCAAGCCCACCTAGATGTCACTGTTATATATGGGTAAGTTCATGAGTTGGCAAATCAATGTGTGACATTGTAATGAAAAATTCAAACTGATATTTTCAATGTTTCGTTCCTGCTATGTGGTGTACAAATATGTATAATTGAAGTAATTAGACACAAGGAGATAATGATGCAACTATATCTATTGATTTTCAATATGCAAATGAACTACCATATTATATGTGTAACATGGACACCATTTGAAGACAATTTCTCATACAAACACATGCATACTTCAACAGAATATCATGCCTTTTTATTATTCCTACTTCAAAATAGCTGTTAAAAGAAGCCTTGGCCATTATGTTGTCGCTTTACTAGAAAAAGTATGAAAACATTCAAGACTGAGATACTTAAAAATATTATTATCGTACTTGTCCCGTGATATTAGTATGGTAGTCGGCATAATCTTGTGAGACAAATACGTGTAATAGGCCCACTAATGCAGTGATTAACTGCATTAGTGGGCAGTATGAAAAAAAATGGTACAGGAGCAATGACAATACACAAAGGTTGTGCGTGCAACATGGACACGAACATTATGCAAACAATGTATTGCACCATGGTAGCATCACTACATCAGCTACAACTACTCCCAAAGGTAGAATTATGTATCTTAGTACTTATTACAAAGTCCCAATAATTTGGGCTTCAAGGAAAAATATATTGAATGATAGGGTTGTACATGTAATCATGGACACCAAATATAAATGGTGTCCATTAGATGATGTACCAGGTAGAAACAACAGGCGGTGATATTTCCATCAAAGTCACCAGATTGCTAGCCACCAATAAGGTCAACATAATCACAAATACAGGTTCACATGGAAATCTTCCAAATTAATATGATATGTGTATTTCGTTCACGTGTAAGGTTGTTACCCTCACTGTACATGGCTTGCTGTTTTTGAAAAGAGGCCAATGACATCATGGCATGATGCTATCTGCCAGATTACATCTTGGCGTAACAATTTAAAACCATATACATATACTGTACACCTCATAATATACACCATATAAATATGCATAAAACCATATGGTACAAAACACCAGTAAGCATACACAACCAGTCTCTGCACACTAGATACACATTATCTTGAAAGATGACACAGTATTGTAGCTGTCAGGTGTGATGCATGGTTGCATGTGTAACATATATTTGAGGACACAATAAATACCTAAACTCCCTATGACATGTTTGGTACATTTCAAATGCAGCATTTGTTAAATTCACTGCTGATGTAATAAAGTATATATGATGCCCTTTATGTGTGATAAGTGTAAAGCAAGTGGTATCCTAAAGATATGTGGTTGAAAGTGTAACCAATGTGGACACCACATGTTTGCATTTCCCTATCAGTGCTACACATGATATCCCATAATTTTTTTGTTGGATCCAAGCAATACACACATTGAACTATGCCAGGATGGATCAAATAGAATGCATGTTGTTTCATTCACAGCTTGGAACTAATAACAAATTTAACCTTTTTCCATGTCACAAATTAGGCTTGCAAAATCAGCCTTCTGCGACGAGACATGTGCACTTACAAATTAACGGTGGCTACATCAAGGCTACTTTTATGTCTAATATATCTACCAAGTATAGTGTATCATTTGGTGTGAAATGCTTGCCATTGTTGGCAGCAATTATTGTAAACAATGCACATGAAATCAACATGCTAAAAGGTTTGCCAACTCGTGACCTTACCCATATATATAAATTATAACTAGGCCTAAATATTTGTTTACATATCAGTGTGTTCTTTTCACCATTCAACATAATTTTAGGCATGTGATGTTATAAAATACAAATAATCAATTGTGTTCTATGCCACCTTTGAGGCCCAAATAATGCTCCGGTTTGTGTCAGTCTATGCCAGTGGATTAGCGCAAAATGTGCATGAAAACAGCAATATAACAGTGCAGGTCGATGCAAACCGGAGAGCTATTTGGGCCTACTGAATCAAAGCTATAACAAATGTTTGGCTATACACCGAATTGGGAATAAATAAGAAACCTATCGTACAAGCGAAAGAAAGACAGTTTCGATTTGTTGGGGACTTTCAACATGATGGTGACGAACATGCCTCGCATCACTGGCATAGCGTTAGCCATATGTAGTATTAACCACTTCCATAAAACTCTTGCAATAATTAAACACCCATATGTGGCTATATTTCACGACTTGTAACATTTCTGCTTAGCGTAGTCTTAGACTGTCTGAATTGTGAAATAAGTCGCTACGCCGACGTTGTTGCTGAGCGGTTCGCCAGGGACGCCCATCTACGAAAAGCGCAGTGACAGACTATATCGGGAATAACAAACAACGCTAAGAATTGTGGGAAGTAAATTCAGAGGAACCACACGAACCAGAAACTTGGGACATTAACTCTCTAAGTCATTGACCGCACTGTTTTGTTGCAATATGTCATAATAATCATCTATGTGCTGAATTGTGTGTGGAACTTATAGATGCTACACAGCATAATTTGTAACGCAGAGGCACTCGAAAGTGGTGTTTTGTGAATCACGGGTACTAATAAAAAGCTTCCCTTCTCCGTTCTCAATAGCCAGGTACATGGATTGCCAAAGCCGGATACCGGCTTCTAACAAAAACCCTGTCTGTATAAGGTAATGATTATAGGTACCATGTTTTAACAATTAGATTACATATATTTCACAGATGTATATAACTGATATCTTGGAAATCAGAATGTTAAACACAAAGCCAAACATATAAACAGAAATACCTGCATTAAATCATGAACCACTATGTTTTAAATAATAATTAACTAAATGACAAGTCATATGTGTAGTGGACGGACCAGTGGAAACTTGTCTGGTACAGTAAATGTATTTATAGTTATACGTGCCCTTTGTTTATAAATTGTGTTACCCTTTGCCAAGGGTGCTATAGCTTCGGGGGGGTATTAAATTAATCGAGTACAGTTCAGTCAGACTTCAAACAGTGTCAGTGAACACCGCCGGTCTGTATACGTGCATGCCAACACTGTTTCACAACCCCATGAAAGTACACTTGGACAGAGACATATGGTTTTTAAATAACCAACCAACAATGATTATCAAACACCACTCCAACACATGCACACTGCTTTGTGGGTCTCATTCTAACGAGATTCGGTTCGCTCTTCAAACCCTATTGGTACCGCCAAAATGGCGGCTAATCAGTCGCAGACTTCACTGAGTAGAAGTATTCACTTCTGTCAAACTTCGTATTCACTCAACTGATCGTTAATATAAAAAACGAATCAACCTAAACATCCCATAGGCATAAACGGATATATATAAATGATCAGGTCACACTGAAATCATAAAGTTGGTGAGTATGTAATCAAAATGTATAAGTTTCGTCGACCGAGCTCAGGCTGGGGACTGGGGTCAGTGAGAACGAACTCAACGTGAACAGAGCAGTACTCACCTCGCAAATAACCCGTTAAGCAGCAGAGGATTATAAATATTTGCGGCAGCCTCATCCTCAGTTGTTCGCAGAGGGGTTACGAGAAGCTAAACACTTTCAAGACAAAAAATCCCATAGAGTTGTCCCAGATTTCGCCGTAGTTTGAGCACATCTAACACTCACACACAGCACACTGCCTGTCCCTGTGTATTTTGATCTGGGTACACTTCGTGTACTACGGCGAAATTACTACGCCGTGGTGATCAGGCTTCCGGTTTATATTCAGATGAAAGTAGGCCGCAACATAAACTTGGTTTGAAAACAATTGCGTGCAGTAGGTGCTAATCACAAGGCATGCAGACTTATGAGATTTTAATGTTTGCATTTATATGCTATGCGTAGGCTATAAAGCGGCAGGTACCTGCCTACAGTGTAACGCGCAAACCGCGAATCGTACGAGTGAACGTGAGCCTTACTACTTCACCTTTGATCGCCAGGTGTCGCCAGCGAAATCAACACGTTTACTAAGTTTTTACAATGTTTACCTTTACTGTTTCAATCAAATTACTGTACCAACGTAATAACTGTGTATACGTGTCACATGGAACCGCTTTGTAAGATGGAAGGAGAGGTCCATTAACAGGTCCAGTTACATGTTTGACGAGTATGATTACAATGAATTGTAGCTATCATTTTGATTCAAACTTGAGTTTGATTTTAAAAAGCATAATTATAGTGTGATGTTCAGAGGTGCTAAATATAGGATTAATGTCAATAATGTAACCAATGTAAGCTGTGTGTGTGTGGGTGGTGGTATGCTGTGTGCTTGTGGGCATGCATAATATGCACGGTTTATAAACAAGAACTCAAAAATAATGATGATTACATCAAATTAAAACACATTTTTAATGTGTGTAAAACAAAAATTAATTCCTTTTAGGGACAATAACTGCATCAAATGCAAACATCAGTAGCGCAACAACATTATAGGAAGAGCAACATTATAGGAAGAGTAACATTATAGGAAGAACAACATTATAGGAAGAGCAACATTATAGGAAGAGCAACATTATTTGACAAGATAATATAATAAAGCAGCTTCACATTTAATTAAAATGCAATACAAATTCAAAAATGTTATGTAACTGTTAAACATGATTGCTATGCATTTTGAACCTCAAAATGGTGCAGATTAATTAAAGAGAATATGTTGCGGCATGATTATAATGGTGTTCTGAAATTAAAGTATTGGTCTTAGGATACTAAATAAAATAATATGAATTTGTTCGATGTGGAGCTGGGAGCTTGATTTACAATTATATAATGTAATATTTACTTTCAATTAAACTATTAAATGTCATAACAAAATATGTGTACCATAGTAGACAAATAAGAATGTACATGTACATATACACTGGCATATATTGAAACCTTATCAATTATGCACAGATAACATTACTACACACACTATTGCATCACCATGACCAGTTGATGGCAATATATAACACAATTTTGTGGTATTGTATGAAAAACTAAACATTCGTTAGTTTCTTTTCAACAGGCTTTGCTCTGACATTCTGTGTGAATTATGGTAGGATTTTTACATGTGTCCTAAATGATATGCTGTAGTTAAAATATATAGTTGTTCAAATATTAACAGCCAATGATAAATTTACCAACATAATATGGGTTAAATTTTGAATTTTGTTTTATAACTTTTCCAAATGCTGTTGATGGCCACAAATATAACCAAACAAATGAATTTTTTTTAGCAATACACATTATGTAATCATAATATTTACACCTTTTTATGATGTGTCGCTGTTGAATGACATCTTTAAGCAGAAGATACAAACTACTCTTTGCTGCTACAAAAGTGATCAAAAATGAAATGCCAAAAATTAGAGCCTATCAATAAGAAATTGGCCTGCCACCAGGTGACAATGATGTGTACCTTGTAGCAGTAACATTTGCTAACGATTGTCCTATCAAATAAATTTTTGTCATTTGATAAAAACATGTCCTATCTATCACAGCTAGCATTTTAGAAAAACAAACCAGCATCAATGGGCTATATAAACTGAAAATACAAACACACAAGGTATTTATTATATCACCAATCACAGAAAAAACCTGAAAACAGTATAAAATGATGTTTTAAAAAATGCATTAATTTATTACTCCTCAAAAAAGGACATACCCTTAATTCAATTATTTTGCTTTTTTGTACACGATATTTTGTTTTTTTGTGAAATTATCATGCAAACTATTAAATTATTTCTTTTTCAATTCTAAATTCAGCAAAAATAGGGCAAAAGTAGTCTGGTTCAATATGAGAACTCTATTGACACAGCTACATTTGTTTCAGATCTAGAATGTAAATATTTTCTAAATATAATGCTTTTATTTTGTTTTCATGTCAACTACCAGTAAGTCCTTTCTATACACGTTTATAAACATTGTTTTCCTAAAATAATGACATCATGTACTGACGAGTTATTGATAGAATGGTAGGAACAAACTAATGGCCAGAATTACTAGATGACTGTCCTGACCTCTTGTGGATAGTTCTATCAGTTTTGTGCTGCACAACCTGCCCTCTGTTGGATAGTTCTATTAAACTGTTTCTGCTTCCACGACTTGTTGTACAGCAGTTGTACAATGCAATTAGTCGATCTCAGATGAATATACGTGATTTACAGCAAATTGCAAGACTTTTCTGTTTCTAAAAAAAAGTTGACAGCACTTTCAAATATGTTCAAAATCTATGCCTTTCTTATGTTTTTTCCCATTTAAAATGTATGAAATGCACTTGTACCAAATTGGAAAACAAAGCTGTTTCAAAAGCAAGAAATCATTCAAACAAAATTTGATTTGTTTCTAAAATGACTCCTGTTTATATTTACATTTTTTCATCCAACATTTCTAACTTTGACCAGTAAAGTTCAGGTCAGCGCAGTGACAACCAAAAATACAAGTACTATACATCAATGCCTAGTCAATAGACATATCAATCATCGTCTGATCCAGATGAAAAGTCAGAATCTGTGCTGCTACTGTCGCTACTGCTGCTGGTACTATCCACCCGAAATCTGAACATTGGCTCCACAACATTTGTGCGGTGTAGTGATTTCTGCGAATTGAAACCTGGCAGCTTGTTCATTGGAACTCGTGGTAGTCGCAGCTCGGCCGATTGCTGGAATAGTAGATTGTTGCTGGCGTCATTCAATTTGCGACGAGTGCACCACTGGTTTCTCTCAAACCTTGGCTGTTGTGCTGGCGTCGGTTGTTGCTTGCTGTTGGCGCGTGATCCAAGGTGAATCGCACGGGAACCGGTGACTGTTTCTTTGATTGTCGCTGCGCTATCAATGCGGGGGATTGCTTCATTTTCCTTTTTCAGCATTTCCTGCATTCAAAATATGGCATTTACAAGTATGTAAAAACTAAAACGGCTATGGGTTCTTCATAGGGTCGTAGATGACCCACCGAGTGTTTGGCACGTGAGACCCAAAGTGCCTAGGAGTTGCATAACATACAAACTCAATTATAATTAAATAAATATATGTATACCTACACATACACATGCTGATTTGATTATAGTTAAATAAACAGTGAACCATATTATAGTCTTTATAAAGTCATATCATATTTACACATGTACACCATTACTAATATTTAATTATTTATTTAATTATTAGAGAAGTAAAAATAATCTTTCTGAAACATGTCTGCTTATTTCATTTTAGTATGTGGAAATGTGCATGCTTGCTAAAGACAGCAAGCCAGTTTTGTGCCCGGATTTTCCTTGTGGAATACAAACACAGAATACACACCTGCACTTGTACCTTGGACTCTGTGATCAATGTGTCCAAGTCCTCTGACCAGCCCAGCTGCTGGACAAAGTCCCTAATGGAGTGGACAATGTCTCCTACAACATTGCACAGTGAGGTAAGAAATGTTTACGGTCTCCCAAATAATCACAGGTTGAATGTTCTTTATCTGAGTAAATGCATCCCCCGACATATACTATTCCAACTAAACACATCTAGACGTTATCGCATAAAAAACACACTATTAAAAAATAAAATATGTAGCTTTAAAAAAGATATCGAATATACTTTTTTTTACACTATTCACAGAAAACTTGTACTGTTAAAATAAAAAAAATTATAACAAATAATGTACACATTAAAAAGACAAATATTTACTTTTTAATGACACATTATTTGGTGTGTTGTTCAGTGTTATTCTATGTATATTTACCTTCTACAACCACATCGTTTGGTCGGCGATTCTTTCGACGGAACGGTCCCACAGCACATTTGTTGAAGAGCACACGTGGTACGTGTTGTCTAGACATGTCCACAATACTACCAAATGGCTCCACCTGGCATACAAAGAGGGCAAATGGTCTGAAATTCCACTAAAAGACAGTGGGTATTCAATTTTGGGAAATGTAGATGCTTACACTGTGTTGGTTATTATTGGTATTGGCATGATATATTATTGGTGCTCAATTTTAAATAAGTTGATTTTTTTATTAATATATGTTGGAAAGTAAACATAATTTAAAATACATATCTGAAATAAATAAGCTGTAGCCCTGAACATACAATGATTAATATAAATTTGAGGATACAATACTTTGAAAAAAATTAAAAGTAACATATCATATATGTTTCTACGTTTATTAGATTTCTCATTCACTTGTAAATATTAAGTAAAAAATAATAAATAAACAAAATGTCAACATCACACTGACAGTTTGCATTTAACACCTTATGGCGACGTCATGTGACAATGTCATGTGACACTGCTCGCTATAAGCTGTACAAGTTTCTAAAACCTCACGTGAACTTACTTCTAGAGATGTTCCCATGATGAGGATGAGGTCAGCTTGAGGACAATCAGTGAGGTAGAGGTAGAAACGACGGGGTAGATCCTCACCAAAGAACACAATGCCAGGTTTCAGCAAGCCCTACCAAGCAGAACAGAATCACTCCAATATAAATAATCCCTTTTGGTTATCCTACATGTTTACAACAAATGAACTAGATTCATTGACTGCTTCCATGGTTACAAGTCCCATTTTTAGTCTGATATAATTGTTTTCTAAATATACATTTTTATTTAGAGATATCCCATGTTAAGATGTCACTTTCGAAATTTCCCGTGTGTAGTGATGTTATTGCTAGATCAAAATGTATGTGTCACTATTTGAAACACCTAATTTTTGTATTTCTGAGCATTTAATATCCAATGCTACACACGAGGAGGAATCATTTTATTTGATAAATTCGTCATCAACAGCAATAGGTTAATCTGAACGAAACATCCAATGTCAGTGCTGCGGGGAACGTATGTAAGAGATGTTGTTTTGACAACATGTTGTTATACATTTCTTTATCTTGTAATTTTCACAATGTTTTCTTTCTAACTACAGTCGCGCCTCGTTATAATGTGGTAGTCGGGGTCCACGAAATTAATCCGCGTTATAAACAGGGCGCGTTATAAACGGGGCGTGTTCCCGTATCTGCCGTCAGGGGCGCTACGACAACGACCGAGACCGCTGCTGCACGAAGAACGCCATCGAAGCCAAAGGCAAAGTGTGCACGTCGCGCAGTCTATGATGCTTATTATACTGCCAGCCAACGTCAATGTGTATTCTGTTTAAATGTCATACACTGTTGGACACTGTTGAATGTTGAACTGAATAAAATTCATGAATTGGGTATCATTTTTAAATAAACAACGGATCGACAAGCCACGGTCAACTGAACGATAATATGGTACCGCTGACGTAAGATCTAAAATAATGACCTGGCACTCAGCAGCCGAATACGCAAATGATTTGACAAACGGTGTGTTAGAGTTGATTAAGGATTTAAGCTATAAGTACGTTTACAATTGGCTTAACTTCGTCTTTCAATCAAAATACAAATTTAGAAAGCACATTTACCGTGCCGAACAATATTACGATTCACCAATCCATATGCAGTTGACGAATTAATATTTTGGCGCACCAGTACAGGCAATAGCTTTGCATTCATCGCCGCGAAAAGCTAATATTTGTTACGCAATGTTAGCTTACTGATCTTGCCTACTAAGCTGTATTAAACCGTATTTAACCCATTCTTAAGCAAGGCGTATTTGTGAATTTCAATTGCACTTTACAAGTTGCCCTGCGGCGGCACCGAAACCAGGCGAACTTGCGATCTGCAGAAGCCATGAGCATGATTAGCAGATTGGAAACGATTCGTTTGATGTCGGTGCAAAACAAACAATACCTCGCTCCACATTTACTGTTCCTAAAGTTAAAATTGACCATAATTATAGTCAAAGAAACTTATACCTTTGATAGCATTGGCAGTGCAGAATAAACAACGGCAACGTAGTGACACGCCTCACACTTGATTCATTGCAGTTGTACATCAAGGTTAAACTTATTGTCCACCAACTAGTCTTAGGTGATTTACTCCAAACAGCCCAAACTTGAGCTAACGCAGGAGTTGTGTGGTACTTGTTTGTGCGCACGCGTTGTGGGTAGTTTGTTTGTTTATTTTATAGGCACTTTAGATGATTGGGTGTGGTGAAAGGGAGGTTTATGATCGCTGTTTGAAATGCTATGGGGCTTTCTAGTTCAGTAATCGGTGGTGGAATCATATTCCAGATTCTAACTGCTCGGGGGTAGAAAGAGAACACTGCTGCATTGATGCGGCACCTAGGGGCTACGTAGTGGCCACAGTTTTTTTACTGTGTTAGTAGACCTGGTGGGGGTGTGATGTTGATTATGTTATTTAATATTTTTTTAAATGTCATGGCTTGTTTGATAATGCATCGTCGTTCAAGAGTTGACCATCCTAGGGTGGCTATTAGGTCTGCTGCGTTTGTTTGGCGTCTGTGGTCATTTCTGACAAATCTGGCAGCACAGTGTTGTACTCTTTCAAGGTGTTTAATTTGGGCGACAGTGTGTGGGTTCCATATGGGAGATGCATACTCGAGTTTTGGTCGGATTAGCATGTTATAGGCTGTTTCTTTTACTTCAGGTTTGCATGGTCCGAGGGTTCGTTTGATCATGCCTAGGACTTTTGAAGACTGCTGGAAAATGTGTGTGATGATGGGGGCAATTTCCACTGCAGTCTCTTTAAGGACTCTGGCTGGGAGTTCGTCGGGGCCTGTAGCTTTATTTTGGTTTAGGTTTTTCAGTTGCTTAATTACTCTGTCTATCCCGATTTCGAGGGAGGGCATATCGGGATAGATGGATGGAGCTAGTTGGGGGATGGGGCAGATTTCTTGAGTAAACACGGAACTAAATTGGTTGTTAAGTGTATTTGCTTTGTCATGATAATTTGTGATTGGTTGGTCGTTTGCTTGCAGTGTAGGGATGCCAATGTATTCTCGTTTGTTTGCTTTAATGAATGACCAGAATTGTTTTGGGTTTGTTTTTAGGCTGTCTCCAATGTGATTGTTTAGATAGTCTGAGTAGGATTTGGTTGCAGCTTTAGTGGCTTGTTTTCGGAGTTGCCTAAACCTTTCCTAGTCACTATTACATCCAGTTTGTTTTGCTTTTTTATGGCTTTTGTTGCGTTTTCTTTGAATTCTTATTATTTCGCGTGTTATCCAGGGGAGGTGGGTTTTTGCTTTGGTGTTGCGGCTGGGGATATTATTGTTGACTAATGAAGTAAGATTGTTCCAGAAAAAGTTCCAATTTGTGTTGACATGTGTTGAATTTGGGTTCGTGTCAAAGTATGTTGTTGTTAGTTGTTTTATGTCATCTTTAAGCTTATTCCAGTTTGCAGATTTATATTGGAACACTTTGTGTGGTGGTTTACTGTTACGGATTGGATTTAGGTTTACGTTAAAGGTCACAGCTTCATGATCACTCATGCCGGGAGTGGTGTGAGTGTTAGCAATTATCGATGGATTAGAAGTGAGTATGAGGTCAAGGATATTGCCGGAATCAACTCGTGTGTGATCGTTGACTATGTTTTGTAATCCAAATTCTCTAATTATTTCTAGCAGTTTTTTATGCTTGCTGGCAGTTCTGTTGTCAGTGGTTTGCTGCTTGCCCCAGTTAATATCAGGAAGGTTGAAGTCACCTGCTATAACTACATTAGGAGAAGTTTTTTGTGATCTGTACAGTTTTGTTAGGGATTCGTGGAGAGCTTCAAGGGATTGAAGGTGGTCACTGGGGGGTCGGTAGTAGGATGCAAAGTATATGGATTTGTTTCGTGTGAAATGGATTTTTGTCCATACTATTTCACAGCTTGAGTTTAGTTTTGTAAGTGGTTCTGCTACAATGTCATCGCGGAAGGCTATGAGAACTCCACCACCATGGGTGTTTCTGTCCTTTCAGATGGCACTATAGTTAGGTGGTAGGAACGAATAGGTGGGGTAGTTTTCGTCTATTTTGGTTTCGACTAGGAATATGATGTCAGGATTATTTGACTGAATAGTTGTTTTTAATTGGGTTGTCTTTGCGATGCTTTTGACACTGTTGGTATTGATTAGAATTCCGCTAAGTGTGTTACGTTTGGTTTTCTTACGATGTTCAGGGGTTGATGCATTTTGAGGGTTTGGTCCAAAGGTTGGATCCCAGGTTTGGGATGTACGACTCGTGTTTGTTTGAGCGATCTGGTGTGGGGGTCAATGTTTTGGTTATTTTGGTCTGTGTCACTAAGGCTGTTATATCGGTTGTGAGAACATTCCAATAAGTGGTCTTGGAAGAAGGAATGACTGTAGTTAGGATGGTCGCATTTCATGCAGTGCCAGGAACAGGAACTGTTACAGAGGAGATTATATTCATCTGGACTTATGTCACAACATTTAATGTGTACCCATTGGTTGCACCGGTTGCAGCAGACTGCTCGGTGATTTGAAGCAACAGGCTTTTTACAAAATCCACAGGGGTGTCTGACTGGGCCGGGGTTTGTTTGGATGTCCCCACAGAGGATTAGTAGGACAAGATAACATGTTTTGTGTCCCGATGTAGGGATTGCATAAGCCAGTTTGGTGTGGTACTTGTTACGGGAGTCTCTGGTGAAAGCTAGTACCAGTCTAATACTTGTGTCAGTCTAGCAAGACCTGTCATATGTTAGCAGACCATTTGGATCGTCCATGAATTGGGTATGGTCCAGGTGTATTGGGAACTTGGGTATGAATGCAATAATGATACTAATCAGAACTACCACTGGTGTGCCCATTTTGGGTGGCCCCATCATAAGAGCAGCTATTGCACAAGCTGCTCTGCTTGTACAGTTATGTTAATGCAGTAAAACAAAAGCAAAAAAACAAGAGATCATATTCCACTATAGATGTGGGTATTGTTTTTATATATCACAGCTAATATAAAATCACAGTAGTAAGATCACAGTAGATGTAAAAGACAGTAGTAAAATGTAAAAATGTATTGTATATTGTGTTTGCTGTTGGTTTCTTGTGTGTTGCTGACTGCGTACAATCCGGATTTGTAACAGTATACTACGTAAGCTTTGTGTGAATGGACTGATTTTGGGTTGTTTTAGGGGCGATTTGGTTTTGGCGCGCTTTGTGTAAGTTGTTTACAGATTCGCCATCTTGTTTTGAACTGGTTGTTATGGAAGCTAAGGCTAAACCTTTGTTAAATCATGTCTTAGCGTTATTTGATCGCATATATCACCATGGGATTATATTCTGGTATATCTAAAATAGTACTTCACACAGTTAACAGTAATAAAAACGTTTAGAAACCGTGAAAATAATCGATAACAGCGGAGCGAAAAAATCGGAATGGACTACACCTGACGCATGCGCAGACCATCCTAGTCGTTCAATATACACATGTCGTGGACAAAGATGGGGATAATTTCACACAAAACAATTGACAGTTATTACCGTGTTAATATAGTTTGTCATAGCGCCCATTCGCCCCCTGGCGGCAGAAATTCGGGGTCCACGACCGACCGCGTTATAACTGAATCCATGTTATAACGGGGCGCGTTATAACTGAATCCATGTTATAACGGGGCGCATTATAACGAGGCGCGACTGTATATTAAAACGACCATTCTGGTGAATTGCTACACATGTTGTTATGTGGAGAACATCTGGATAAAGGATACAATTCTGCATTATATTGAAGGAGTAGATATTACCATAGCATTTCAAACAGATGGGAGGATGTTTCCAGGGTACTCAAGCTATTGGTATCTGGTTGCAATAGGCAAAGTAGCTTTGACATTTAACTACTCTTTCAAAAAAACAAGCTATTTAGACAACATCGCAAATAAATACTAAAATATGTTTATGTTGTAAGCATTAGTTACCTTTATTATGCTATATTCCAAATCTACGTTGAATCTAACCAAATCAGAATAATAGCTGCACTTACCCAGCATGTTTTGCACTGGCACCGGGGCAACTTGTTATTAAATATCTGTTGCTGAAACATAAATATATACATAAGTATATGATGTGTTCTGAAATATTAAAGCAATATTCAGTTTATAGTTGCTTCCACAAAACCCACCAATATTCAGTGTTTCTGCTGGTTAACATTTGCTGGATCATTAGTTTATTGTACATTCAATACAAAACCTTAGTTTGGACTCTAATAATAAATCCAGATAGGTCAGGGGACGGAAAGATAATACTTAGCATTAGTCATTTCCATAGTGTATATATAACAACTACCAATGTTTCTACATTTTTGACAAAATAATACTTGATGTCACAGAATCTGGGGAAACCAGCATCTTGAGATCAAGCAGGTACACCAAAATTTACCTGTTACCAAATGTCAATAAAGTGTTATAAAGGTTAAAAATAGATAAAATGTCAATTAAGTGGTTAAAAAATATATAAAATGTCAATTAAGTGGTTAAAAATATATAAAATGTCAGTTAAGTAAAATAAATACATAAAAAGTCAAGTAGTATTTAAGCTTCATTTTCTATGAAGCTCTACATTTAAACAAACTGGTTGTGACTGAAATAACACACTAATCAGAAACTATACAATGTCCTGATGTTACCTTGAGCTCATCTGGGTCGTGAGGCTCCTGACACTGGGCACACATTGCTGTACGGAACGAGCCGTGAGCTTCCACCAACTTCTGGGATGGCACGCCTGCAACTGAAGGAACAAACCACCGTAGCACAGTTTGGTAAAGATTATACAGGAACAAAACAATAATTTTAACATACTTGTATGTAGTATTTATTATATCCATTATAAGTTTTTCGTTTTGGCAATATGGCTATATGACATGACAAAGAGAACTTTGTTACTATTATAAACTTGAAATGTGTGCTGATTTAAAAGTTAACTGTTTGGCACGGAGACATTTTGTGGACATTTACATTCATAGATTCGCATGAATTGAAATAATGAAGTATCACAAAAGTGGATTACTTTACACAACAAAGGTTAGCAATTTTGTGGAAAAAAGGGGGCAGCAGAGAGAGATGAGGGGGAGACAGAGACTACCAGTACAACTAAGATGAGCAATTGTTCTGGAAAGGAGTGTAAAAAATGGTCAAAGTAGAAATGAGTCTGTACAAAACTGGACTGAATAGGACAAAAACGTCAACAGCCAGAAGCTAAACAGTCAGTGAACTCACTTCTCTCGAGGCCGTCAATGTTCTGTGTGTATACGCGTGATAACAGCCCCTTCTCATGCAGCAGACGTAGGAAGAAGTGCACGTAGTTGGGGTAGAACTTGCCGGGGTACAGCTCCTTGGCGAGGGTGTAGAAGGGGCGGGGGTTCTGCTGGAAGAAGTCGATGTCGAAGATGGCCTGAGGGTCGGGGATATTGTACTGCCGCAGGTTGTCATAGAGACCAGTGCCGGGGGTCCTAAACAACATACAGCATGGGTCAGTCATGGGGTCAATTCTGTTTTGTCAATTCACAACATTTCATTCCAATTCCACCTTTCAAAAATCACACCCAATTAAAAAATTTCAATTTGTTTTAACAGTTTTATTTTGTATTTGAAAACGTGTGCACAATCATATTTTTAAACATCAGATAAGATTTAAAATTGCGCAATTGTTCTTTCAACATCACTTGAGTAAGTCAAGTGCACTGGGTCATGTTTGCTGTTACAAAAATCAATTCCAAAAAATTCAATTCCAATACCGTATTGGAATTGATCCAATGACTGGCATGTGTCAGTTACATGTTAATATATCCTGTTTAACTGGGACTCGAATGCTCACACATTTAAGCACTATGCTTTTGTGTAAAACAGGGAGCACTCATTGGTATTTGGTTATGTTCTCTGCAGTAGTTTCTTCGTTTCAGCCGTGAATGTCATCATTTTTCACTCCAGATCTTTTGGTAAACTTTTAATATAGTCATCAGTGATCAATTCTGAATTCAAAACAGTTAAGATACTTTCTGTTGCAAGTTGTGATGGTCTAGCCAGAGACTGACTAGACTAGAACAGGAATGCACAAAAGTCTTCATCAATCAGAGTGAGGAACCAGAGGAATTACAGTGGATAACGCAATCTCAACAAATTTGCAAAGTTTCCAAACGTGATTGGGAGTTTATTTCATACGTCACTGGGAGTTTGTTCCAGATGTGAATGGGAGTTTGTCCCAGAGGTGATTGGGAGTTTGTTTCAAATGTAATTGGAAATTTATTTCATATGTTATTGGGACTTTGCTTCATATGAGATAGGGAATTTGTGTCAGATGTGATCAGAAGCTTGTTTCAGATGTTGGGTACATCTACAGACAAAGCATGCTTGCCCCTATTCAGCTTAGTTCTATGGACAAAATGTTTAGGAGTGCATCACATAAGCTGCATGCCACCCCACTGGGGTGTTCTCACCTGAAGTCTGGTATGCCACTGGGAGTACTGATGCCTGCCCCCACTAATACTACAATGTTCTTGGCCCGGTTTGTGAGGATTTGTTGAACAACGTCTTGTCTGGTGGATCCGGCCTTTACCGCACTCAACGCCCGCCTGTAACAATGGCACATGGGGCGTGTTGTAACACTGTAACGGCTGGGCATGGGGCAAAACAAAATATTGCATGGAGTAAATGAAATAGGCTATAGTACAAATGAGACGCGTCATGGTGCAAATGTGATAGATCATGATGGATATGATGTGAAATGGATCATAAGGGAAATGAGATAGCCCGTGTGGTAAATGAGATAGTCCATGTGGGAAATGAGATAGTCCATGTGGTAAATGAGATAGCCCGTGTGGTAAATGAGATAGTCCGTGTGGGAAATGAGATACTAGTCCATGTGGGAAATGAGATAGCCCGTGTGGTAAATGAGATAGTCCGTGTGGTAAACGAGATAGTCCGTGTGGTAAACGAGATAGTCCATGTGGGAAATGAGATAGTCCATGTGGGAAATGAGATAGCCCGTGTGGTAAATGAGATAGCCCATGTGGTAAATGAGATAGCCCGTGTGGGAAATGAGATAGCCCGTGTGGTAAATGAGATAATCCATGTGGGAAATGAGATAGCCCGTGTGGTAAATGAGATAGTCCGTGTGGTAAATGAGATAGTCCGTGTGGGAAATGAGATAGCCCGTGTGGTAAATGAGATAGTCCGTGTGGGAAACGAGAGTCCATGTGGTAAATGAGATAGTCCATGTGGGATATGAGATAGTCCATGTGGGAAATGAGATAGCCCGTGTGGGAAATGAGATAGCCCGTGTGGTAAATGAGATAGCCCGTGTGGGAAATGAGATACTAGTCCATGTGGGAAATGAGATACTAGTCCATGTGGGAAATGAGATAGTTCATGTGGAAAATGAGATAGTCCGTGTGGTAAATGAGATAGTCCGTGTGGTAAATGAGATAGTCCGTGTGGTAAATGAGATAGTCCGTGTGGTAAATGAGATAGTCCGTGTGGTAAATGAGATAGTCCGTGTGGTAAATGAGATAGTCCGTGTGGGAAATGAGATAGTCCGTGTGGGAAATGAGATAGTCCGTGTGGGAAATGAGATAGTCCGTGTGGGAAATGAGATAGTCCATGTGGGAAATGAGATACTAGTCCATGTGGGAAATGAGATAGTCCATGTGGTAAATGAGATAGTCCATGTGGTAAATGAGATAGTCCATGTGGTAAATGAGATAGTCCATGTGGTAAATGAGATAGTCCATGTGGTAAATGAAACAGTCCATGTGGTAAATGAGATAGTCCATGTGGGAAATGAGATAGTCCATGTGGTAAATGAGATAGTCCATGTGGGAAATGAGATAGTCCATGTGGTAAATGAAATAGTCCATGTGGTAAATGAGATAGTCCGTGTGGTAAATGAGATAGTCCGTGTGGTAAATGAAATAGTCCATGTGGTAAATGAGATAGTCCATGTGGTAAATGAGATAGTCCGTGTGGTAAATGAGATAGTCCATGTGGTAAATGAGATAGTCCGTGTGGTAAATGAGATACTAGTCCATGTGGGAAATGAAATAGTCCATGTGGTAAATGAGATAGTCCGTGTGGTAAATGAGATACTAGTCCATGTGGGAAATGAGATAGTCCATGTGGTAAATGAGATAGTCCATGTGGTAAATGAGATAGTCCGTGTGGTAAATGAGATAGTCCATGTGGTAAATGAAATAGTCCATGTGGTAAATGAGATAGTCCGTGTGGTAAATGAGATAGTCCATGTGGTAAATGAGATAGTCCATGTGGGAAATGAGATAGTCCATGTGGTAAATGAGATAGTCCATGTGGGAAATGAGATAGTCCATGTGGTAAATGAAATAGTCCATGTGGTAAATGAGATAGTCCGTGTGGTAAATGAGATAGTCCATGTGGTAAATGAAATAGTCCATGTGGTAAATGAGATAGTCCATGTGGTAAATGAGATAGTCCGTGTGGTAAATGAGATAGTCCATGTGGTAAATGAGATAGTCCGTGTGGTAAATGAGATACTAGTCCATGTGGGAAATGAAATAGTCCATGTGGTAAATGAGATAGTCCGTGTGGTAAATGAGATACTAGTCCATGTGGGAAATGAGATAGTCCATGTGGTAAATGAGATAGTCCATGTGGTAAATGAGATAGTCCGTGTGGTAAATGAGATAGTCCATGTGGTAAATGAGATAGTCCATGTGGGAAATGAGATAGTCCATGTGGTAAATGAGATACTAGTCCATGTGGGAAATGAAATAGTCCATGTGGTAAATGAGATACTAGTCCATGTGGGAAATGAGATAGTCCATGTGGTAAATGAGATAGTCCGTGTGGTAAATGAGATAGACCATGTGGTAAATGAGATAGTCCATGTGGTAAATGAGATAGTCCATATGGTAAATGAGATAGTCCATGTGGTAAATGAGATAGTCCGTGTGGTAAATGAGATAGTCCATATGGTAAATGAGATAGTCCATGTGGTAAATGAGATAGTCCGTGTGGTAAATGAGATAGTCCATATGGTAAATGAGATAGTCCGTGTGGTAAATGAGATAGTCCATGTGGTAAATGAGATAGTCCATGTGGTAAATGAGATAGTCCATGTGGTAAATGAGATAGTCCATATGGTAAATGAGATAGTCCATGTGGTAAATGAGATAGTCCGTGTGGTAAATGAGATAGTCCATATGGTAAATGAAATAGTCCATGTGGTAAATGAGATAGTCCATGTGGTAAATGAGATACTAGTCCATGTGGTAAATGAGATAGTCCATGTGGTAAATGAGATAGGTCAAGGAAAAATGAATTGGGCTAAGGAGTAAATGAGAAAGGCCATGACCAAGTGTAATTGAGATGGTCCAAGATGTAAATGAGACAAGTCATGCTGTAAATGAGATAGGCTATGGTGCCAATGAGATAGGCTATGGTGCCAATGAGCAGGGTCATAGTAAAAATTAGACAAACGAAGCCGAAACAGGTTATGATGCAAATGACAGAGATTGTTGTGCAATCAGTATTTCACAAGTGGATATAATTCAAATTCTCACAGACACTGTCACTCAATGATACACTGAAACTGTCATATGGCTACTGAGCAGGTTCAGTCTGTCTGCAGAAGTATGCTGGGAATCCCAGCCTGGGATTCATATAGGGCCCAGTGGGTCCAATGATACAGTGTATACACTGTCTGCTCGGCATCTCCCACACGCCAGACAGGGAAGTAACTCCGGCCACTGGGAGCAAGATCCAGTGGGTTAGAGACAGAGACCACCACTCTGCGAGTCCATGGCAGGTTACACATTTACCCCCTGTGTGGGATCTTTTACTTCCCCTGGCATAGACACCAGATAGAAGGGACCAATGGCTTTTAGTGTCTCTTCCGAAAGACGCAGGCAACGGGAGGTGAACGAAATTGCATGAGTTTCAAAATGGCAGCAGTGAATTCGAACCATCGTCTCCTCGATCGACAGAACGGTGCTCTACTGTGCGACCACCGCTCCCTATTAAATACGACACATCAGTCAGGGAACATGGGGTTGTGTCAGTGTTTCGTAGATGACAAAATATTACTTTGAAAACTGACATACCTGAGTGTTTTGATCCTTTGTAGCAATTAATGTGCATACCTTAGTATGTTAGTACCATTACGACGTTCCAGTTTGCACTTGAAGTTTGTACTTTTGGTGGCCATCGTGGTTGCACACCGCAATAAGCCTGCAAGTCCACAAGCAGTTCTGACACTCCCCTTGATGTGTGACCCACTGACCTAACCCTTTTGGAACTTCATCAAAATACCACATAACTCTGAGGTGATAAATTCAAACATGTGTTATTATCAATGTGTGTTCATGTGGTTTGTAGACACGCTATGAAATGGATTAAGACTTTCGTATACAAATCCCTAAGGTCAATACAGAGGCCATAGATACTGTGCTCATGAAACTACACATTAGACAGGGGTGTAAAAAAAGGAGGGAATCATCTTGGAAAGATTTTGAAAGAAACCACTAAAAATTAACATTCTAACTTTTTTCATGTACATGTTTGTGGATATTTCAGTCTAAATCAGGGATGGTCTCATAAGTCTGTGGATATGTCAGTGTAAATAAGGGATGGTCTCATAAGTATGTTGACATTTCAGTCTAAATAAGGGATGGTCTCACAAGTCTGGATATTTCAGTCCAAATAAGGGATGGTCTCATAAATCTGTGGATGTTTCAGGCCAAATAAGGGATGGGATGGATGTTCTCATAAGTCTGTGGATATTTCAGTCCAACTAAGGGATGGTCTCATAAGTCTGTGGATGTTTCAGTCCAAATAAGGGATGGTCTGACAAGTGTGTGGATGTTTCAGTCCAAATAAGGGATGGTCTCATAAGTTTGTAAAATCAAAAAAGTTACGCATTTAGCATCAGTTCAATGCCATCGCTCCCCCACTAATACATGGTACGATCGAAAACAGCTATTAGCGTCAATTGGCATTAACATATCTTTCACTCACTAGGTGGCACCACTGTGGCAATATATCTTATTTGTGATATTACCCACCCCCACCCAATGCTTCTTATTCTGGGAGTTTGCAAAATTTTGCAATGATAAAGATAATAATGTGGCAGACCCCAGAGTTTTAAAACTCCAAAGTGAAGTTGTAGAAGGTTAGCAGGCAAAAGAAGATGAAATCAAACATAACAAACCTTTGAAAATAAGGACGAAACCAGCTCAAATATATTCCAGTGGAAAAGTATTCCGCCAGTCAAAGCGAAAGCATTTTAGTGTGTTTTGGTAATGGACATGTGTGCTTGTACAATACACTGAATCAAAATACAAATACATGTGAGCCCAACCTTTATACAATTATATACAAATGTTGTATCACATCACTTTAATATTAAGTTTCTACGCATTTTAAGAAAGTGTGATAAGAATTACAATTTCTTATCTGATGACAAATGATAATCTAGATAACGTTTAATTTTTTTATAAATTACTATTTGTCTTATTTGAACTTGCTTACCTTATGTTTGATCTTCACTGGTCACTATTCTGTTAACACATCGTAAATTTTAAGTAAGACCATAATTATGTACTGAAAATAATTTATTCAGCTTCACTAAAAAGTTATGTGAAGCTACAGATTAAATGCACTACATTGATCACTGCTGTACACACACAGTGAGGAACACTTATGTGTACTGGTCATCTGACACCTGTACATTACCTCTGTAGCAGTGAACTTGTAGAAATGTTCCCATTCAGTGCTAGCCTACTGAAGTTGTTCACGAGAGCCGTGTCAGAATGAGTCTTGTAAACCTTGCTGCTCGATGGCGCATGTGGTCGATGTTTCGGACGTGGCAACAATTCTTTTGGAGGTGACGGTTTTCGTGCTGAAATTATGCAAGTTAAAATATGATTATTTAAATCCATGTGTTCTAAGTAAATATAATTTCCTAAATCAGCTAGACAAAATTTATTATCTAGCTAGCTGTCTCCCATTTTCCCTGTCTCCCGCCCATCTCTCTTTCTGACTGACATTGAGAGAGTCAGTGTCATCTATTGTTTTTTAATTGTGGCACTGTAGGCACTATAGTACTGCTTACTATGACAACCTAAAATAAAACAGATTTTTGAAGAATTTCTGTTGGCAAACAACCTACTTCACCTACCATCACCAGTGGTTTTATTCTTGTGTTTAACCTTCCGTCTCCGGCGTTTGGACTTGGGAGGCTCGGATGGTGGAGCGGCCGTCATTCTTGAATCCATGCATCAAGTTGTGCGTGTGTGCTGTGAGACAACAAAGAGTGATAGGGGCTGCCCGCGATCTTGTCATGGCTCAACAAGCCCTGTCCCCGTCACTGGTAGGGCGGACGTCAGGCATGGTGGTGATCTGCTGTGAAACAGCCTAAAAACATTGATGTCCATGATAGATTTCAAAGACAACAGCAGCATTGATGACAAATAAAGTGCATTGTATGTTATGTAGACGTACATGCATAATTATTGTTAATCTAATGGAATAGCATGACTATTTTTCACAATATGTGAACCTGATATACAATTTGTTTTTAATATCTCTTAGAAGATGCATATATATCAAAAAGTAATTATGATTTTTTATCAGAAAACTAACCCTAATCTTTCATCCAAGGGAATGCCTGGTAGGTGGATTCAGACCTAATTTATGCCAGTTAAAGTGTGTTGTCCCGTTCATTTGTATTGTACCTGATAAAACAGCTATCTAATTGAACAGTTCAATATTTAAAAAAAATGCCAAGCTGGCACTCAAACCCATAAATAGCATCGTCAGGGGGGTGTGATGATACATTATGATCAGTCCGTCTAACGAGCTTAGCAGGGAAAATAACGGAGGGAATAGTCAGAGATACCATCACTAAACACTTGGAAGATAATGACCTGTTGCGTGACAAGCAATTTGGTTTTATCAAAGGTTGGTCTACAGTTCTCCAATTACTGAAAGTACTCGACTCATGGACTGAGGAGACACAAGATAACGGTGGATGTATTGATATAGTTATTTGTAGTATAATGTGATTTTATTAAAGCATTTGACAAAGTTCCACATCTACGACTAATTGAGAAACTACAGAGCTATGGAATTCAAGGAAATATTCTAAGCTGGGTTGCAGCTCTGTTGGCCCATAGAACACAACGTGTAAGTGTCAATAATTTGTTTTCAGATTGGCATGATGTCATCAGCGGCATACCACAAGGATCGGTGATTGGCCCCCTACTTTTTGTTATATTTATCAATGACCTACCTGAAGTTATAAAGAGCTCCAAAATATTCCTGTTTGCGGATGATATGAAGCTCTTCCGTCCAATTTACACCAAAGAGGATTGTACTAGGCTTCAACAAGATCGTACCCACGCAGAACTTTGGACATACGATTCTCTCTTAAAGTTCCACCCAGACAAATGCAGCCATATGAGGATAGGATCATCAACCATAAGAAATAACAGATACACACTGGGGCCTAAGCATATAATGCTGGCAAGTGAAGATATTGGTATCACTTTTCACTCATCATTTAACTTCGAGAAACATATGTCGAAAAAAATTAATAAAGCCAATTGTATGATGGGGATAACTCGTCGCACATTTGATTGCATGGACGAAAAGTGTTTTTCTAGTTTTTAATTTTTGTATTCGAGCCAGTAGGAACTGAGCATTCACATCGGCCTTCATTAAAAACTTATTATATTTACAAAAGAAATCTTGGGATTAATGGCTCATATATACGACCCGAGTCACGATCAGCAGGTCACTGTTGGTTTAGGCCTACTAGTGTTAATACACAAGTCATATAATTTCAAAAACATTATTGTATAAGCATAAAATATAACTGGCATGCAGTCAGAGCCACTGGCAAACTTTACATACATATATACAGCTCTGTTGCTTAATACAAACTATATTCAGCACACACTTCCAGGCATCTAACATAAAGAAGCGTTTGATGGTTGCGAGGCACTCATCACCACTGACACATCTAGAATGTGTAAACTGCAACCCCTATCTTGGTATCTCTATCTCTGATGACCTTAAAAGGCACTCCCACATCGCAACAGTAACAAAAAAGCAAACTCCACACTTTCTTTCCTAACACATAACATACGACACTGTCCTATAAATATATACTAGAGCATATCCAACACCGTGCTGCTCGTTTCATTACCGGCGACTACCACTCCAGACATGAATG
This sequence comes from Escarpia spicata, assembly GCA_963995525.1. Classification (NCBI taxonomy): domain Eukaryota; kingdom Metazoa; phylum Annelida; class Polychaeta; order Sabellida; family Siboglinidae; genus Escarpia; species Escarpia spicata. The sequence goes on from OZ023212.1 coordinate 10,828,312, forward strand.
ATCAATTACAAACATATTAATAGACCTAAAACTCAATACCCTACAAAGCAGACGTTGGGACCTACGACTTAAATTCATGTACAATATAGCTGAGTGATCTATCCCAGCCATCCCCGCAGAAACATACTTTTGGCCCCAAAGAATAAATAAAAGACGCATCCAACCCAAACATTTCCCAGATCAAGTACCTTCAAACTTTGTACAACACCTAACAACCAATAACACCAGGTGCTATACAGTACCTGCATCCCACACCAACCAATTCAAAAACTCATACTTTGTAAAGATAATAGTAGACTGGAATAAACTAAACGAGTCGCAGGTCCAGGCCGAGACCATAAACACCCAAACACTCAATAACACCATACGCACCCACCCCGTCGTAAACCATAGCCAACAGTGGCTCCTTACGATGTAAATAATTAGAATTAGAAACGTAGCAGTGACATGGTTTGCGGACACAAACAAACCATGATAGCATCCTCTCCTCCTTCCTGCTAGGCACTAGATCTACGAATGCTGTTTCGTCCCTTCGAACTGTAAATTGAGGCCGAGTGAAATCTGATTCAGCGACTCTGACTGTCTCTATGTGAGTGTCTCACTCTCCGTTTCTGTTCTGGTTGAGCCTGACTGAGAGTGAGACTGGAGTCTCGACTCTCACTGAGTCAGTACCAGTGGACGGCTCAATGAATAATTAATCAGCATAGCCGTATAAAAGTATTTCACATATGAACCACATGTTAACTAAGCAACTAGGTAAACTACAAGTGACTTACGTAATCAATGCCAAGTTCTCGACATATGCTATGTTTATACAACTGTTTCACAGAACAGCCAGAAACAGATACGGCGGAAGTTGGACCGCGCCACGCCGGTAAAACAATCTCTCCGACAGAAGAGCTCTCGTTTCATGGCAACAGCTGACGCCATATGTAATCAAATCGCCTGGGCGCGCGTAAACTGTGCGTCAAATGCACTGATATCATCTTCTACTTTCTGTATTCAGCCTAGCCCCAATCAAGCACGCACGCGCGCGCGTGCGCACTTACATTTTCAATTAAAACACGCGCGTGCACACACTTTCAATTTACATGAAAACATACACGATGGGATGATTGGTAATTGTTAAAACAACGCTACATTTCTTAGACTTAGTCTTAGTTAGAAACTCCGTAAGCATAACTACTATAAGAAATACCCGAAAATTCGGTCAACATAATTTAATTATTACAACGGTGACTCAGCCATATATATGCAAATTTTTGTTTAATTTACTTCTTTTAAAATCTATAGAATCTTGAAAGTATAACACCAGAACTGCAGAAGTGATCATAGCAACGATCTGTTTAATACTGTTGTTATTCAACCTATGCTACAGCCGGGCCTACACAAATCGCAGCAACTTTGCCGAGATCGATACACAAATAGTCCAATAATATGCGGATTAACGGTGACAAGCATTTCAGTTATCGTAATCGCAGCCCAAATCTCACAGCATTAGTATTTATCAATAATCTGTTTGGTATTGGTCGGTTTATAAATCTATAATGTTGGCAACATTGGTTATTCAATAATTCGTGAATATCTATAACGAGTTCCACTTCTATTTTAACCCGCTCCTAAAGCAATAATGGTGGTAGGCCTATTAGGGTTGGCCGCAATAATATTTTCTGATGCATTAGAATAAAAATTCTCTGGAATTGTAAGAAATGTACAATAAGAGCAACTTGTTTATATCTTGGTCTACTACTCATATTGTTATATAAAGTCTAGTGATTGACTACCTTGTCCTAATAATGATTTTCAAGTGTGAATCTGTATTTCCTCCACTTGATCACTTCTCGTGGTATACTGTCACGTACTTCCTGGTGCCTTCCGCAATAGAGGGAGTCGATAGTTTTGCTTAGGTGCTCGATCGAGGGCTCATTGTCCAGCTCCTCTATCATAGACAATATCTTAATTGACGGCATTGAGAGCAGAGTCAGTAACGACTGTTTCTCGGGAGTATAGTTCTGAATAATGTTCAACCTATCGCACCATCTGTTGATCTCGATCTGTGAGCGTCTCTCCTGATGTGGATTTCATGATGCAACGGTGCCATATTCCTTATAGTGGGGTCTACAGCCTTCTTGATGCCATCGTGCATGCCACGTACCTTCCCACAGTCGGCTGAGATTTGGATATGCTCGCAGTTTCAGTCAGTAGACACTGGCACAGCGCCTTGCAGTGCGTTGTGCAGTGTTCCATGCATATCTGAGAGCCGACAGCGTCTTCTCGCATGGTTTGTGTTTGTGATCGTGCTAGCAAGGTTTCTCGTTGAGGCTCACCGAGAACACCAAGGTGAGAGTCTACCAGGCCTGTGTGCTGAGCACCCTCCTCTACGACAGCGAATCGTGGACCACCTGCATGCGCCAGGAGCGCCGCCTCAACACCTTCCATATGCGGTGCCTCAAGCGCATCTTCGGTAACACCTGGCAGGACCGTGTCCCCATACAGCGATATATAGGAGAGAAGATATGTACATGAGAGATGGCCTCCATCTAAGTGGGAAGGGGGCAGCAGTATTCTCAGAGAATCTTGACCCTCACATAATAGGTATAACCGAATCATGGGCAACCACCGATATATCAGATGCCGAATTGGGACTGACAGGATATGAAGAAGGGGAGTGTTAGATCCTTGATCGCGGAACCGTTTACCATGCCCCGTCTCCTCTTTTCCTTTTACATCTCAATGTGTCACAATAAACGTGTTCGTACTTTCTCTACGAGAATCTTCATTCTATAATGTCGCTGTACGCACAGCCCACGGCCAGTACACGACATTAATTGGCGACGAGGTAAACTGACAACTCTACGAGTTACTTTGAACTAGACTACGTCTAATTTCTGTGTGAAAATGGAAACTGTCGCTGACGTCGCACATTTTTCGCTGGAGCCGACTGACAGCGCAGGCCATCGCTGGGAGCGTTGGGTGAGGCGCTTTGAGAACTTGTTGGTGGCTAAAGACATTCAGAACGATACAAGAATGAGAGCGATGTTGCTTCGTTATGCTGGTGAGGCAGTGTTTGAATTGAGTGAAGCAGTGGGGGCGACAGAAAATGATGATTTCGCAGAAACCAAGCGGAAGCTCACTGCTTACTTCAGGCCGCAGTGCAATGAAGAATATGAAATATTCAAGTTCCGACAGGCTGAACAGACGTCGTCAGAGACGCTGGACCAATTCAATGTACGATTGCAGCAACTAGCCAAAAACTGTAAGTTCCATGAGAAAGACAGAGAAGTGAAGTCGCAAATCATCAAAAAATGTGCGATGTCAAAAGTGCGTGACAAGGGGTTAAGTGAACCTACAATCACGCTAGAGAAGTTACTGACGTTCGGGCGCACACTGGAAGCTACACTACAGCAGTCGAAGATCATGAGAAACTCTTTTTCGTCCGTGCCGAGGTCTGTCCACGCCGTATTGAATGACGAGGGGCAGCGCAACTCTTCACGTGGAGGTTTCAGCTTTGGTCGCCAGGTGGCGACACAGAGATCGCAATCCACCAAGAAAGCGTTTTCCGCCTGATCGCCAAGGGACGCCACATCGAGACGATCGACTAGTCATGAGCAGTCAGCAGCGGTACAGACGTCACAAGGGGCAGCACCGGCAAGCTCAGGCTGTGGTGGACCGCTACACGACGATCGGCGAATGTGCAAAGCTTGGGGCAGGAGATGCTACAAGTGTCAAAAGCTAAATCACTTTGCTAATGTGTACAATGCAAACACTCAACAGACACACTTAGTAGAAAATGACACACACTCGCAACGGAATGACAAGTTATGTGAAGACACATACACACTTGGCCTGTATCACACAAGAGCCACCCACACCATACTACCGTATATTTGCAATGTCCAGATAGAGGGAAGTGAAGTGGCTATGGAGATAGATACCGGAGCAGCAGTTTCGCTTATATCGGGGGATGAGTGGGCTAAAATCTGCAAGACATCTGTGCTCACTCTCGACACGCGTAACGTTACGAGGTTGCGAACGTACGCAGGTACCACAATTGAGCCTTTAGGGCGAGCACAGGTGAACGTTTGTCACAACAATCAACAGCAAAGGCTGCAGGCAATCGTAGTGCCTGGGTCGGGACCTAACCTGTTGGGAAGGGACTGGCTAACAGTGTTGAAAGTGAACTGGGCTACCGTGAACCAGGTAGACAGAGAGGACTTCCTAAAGCCTTACGAATCAATGTTCAGTGAGGGACTAGGCACTCTAAAGGGGCTGACTGCGAAGTTCTACGTTGATGACACGGTTAAACTGAGGTATTGTAAACCTCGACCTGTACCTCTTGCTTTACGAGCCAAAGTAGAGGACGAGCTAGATCGTATGCAGAAGGCCGGAATCATCCGTCCTGTGGAGTATTCTGCGTGGGCCGCGCCCATTGTACCGGTCTTGAAGTCTACCGGCGCAGTCAGAATCTGTGGCGACTATAAGGTAACCATCAACAGAGCCGTCAAGGTAGACAAGTACCCGATCCCGAACGTATCTGATCTGTTTACAAAATTAGCAGGTGGTACACTGTACACCACGCTGGACATGAGTCATGCGTATCAACAGGTCGTACTGGATGAAGAATCACGTCCGTTGACTACAATCAACACGTCGAAAGGGCTATTCGCATTCGAACGTCTGCCTTTCGGTGTGAGTTCTTCTCCAGGTATCTTCCAGAGAATCATGGAGCAGTTACTACAGAACATACCCATGACTGTAGTCTACCTCGACGACATCCTGGTCACAGGAAGAACGCCAAAAGAGCACGATCGTAATCTGGCTACTGTGCTAACGCGACTACAAGACGCAGGGTTACGCCTGAAGAAGGAGAAATGTGCGTTTCGTCAGAAATCGTGCACCTATCTAGGTCATGCGATTGATGCTGAAGGTATTCATCCTACGGAAGACAAAGTGCGAGCAGTACAGAACGCGCCTGCACCGCAGAATGTACAGAAGTTGAGGAGTTATCTAGGACTCATTCACTACTATCACAACTTCTTGTGCAATCTCAGTACGCTGCTTGCTCCGCTGCATGAAATGACACGCCAACACACAAAGTGGAAGTGGGGTCCGACGCAACAAAAGGCTTTCGATGAGTCTAAGGCACTGCTTGTTTCTTCAGATGTGCTTGTACACTACAACCCTGAACTGCCGATCATCTTGAGCAGTGATGCATCTCCTTACGGGATTGGAAGCGTACTGTCGCACAGATTGCCCGATGGCAGCGATAAGCCTATCGCATACGCATCACGCTCTCTCTCCACAGCGGAAAAGAAGTACGCACAGCTGGAAAAGGAAGCGTTGTCGTTGGTCTTCGGGATATCCAAGTTCCATAAGTACCTTTAAGGGAGGGACTTCACCTTGCAGACCGACCACAAGCCGTTGGTCGGGCTGTTGAAGGAAGATCGTGCCATCTCCGCAATGGCTAGTGCACGCATTCAGAGATGGGCACTAACACTAAGTAACTATCAGTACCATCTGGAGTACAGACCGGGTACGAGTATCTGTCATGCAGACGGATTGAGTCGCTTGCCGCTACCAGACACTCCTGAACGAGTACCAGTCCCGGAGGAAGTGGTTCTAGCACTTACAACCATTAACGATACACCCATCACGGCAAAACACATCGCTAAATGGACAGCAACCGATCCGATGCTGTCACAAGTTCTACGGTTCGTGGAAGGAGGATGGCCTAGCGATGTACCACGCGCGTGGGAGAGTTACACTCGAAGGAAAGACGAATTGAGTGTCCAACACGGGGTGCTGATGTGGGGAGCAAGAGTCATCGTACCACCAAAGGGTCGTGATACGTTGTTGAAAGAACTACACGAGACGCATCCGGGCATAGTGAAGATGAAGGCGTTAGCCCGAAGCTACCTCTGGTGGCCAGGTTTGGACGCTGAAATTGAGATGTGTGTTAAAGGTAGTATGGATTCCACCAAAAATCTTTAGTTTTCAACACAGATCAACCATATTTCGTATGCAGATACATACCAACATAGTTAAGGTTTTTTTCATGTTTCGCATAAATAATGCAAATTAGGTATCCAATATGGTCGCCATAATAGGGAAAATTAGGTATTTTTTGTCGCGCTCTAACCAAAAACGTATTCAAGTTACAAGCTTGTAATTTAGCACAGGGATTACTGTTAGGCATATCTACTGCATGAATATCACAGAAATCAGATATGTTGTGTTGTTTACGTGAAAAAAGATTTGTTGTCGATAAAACCTATTTTGTGTAACTTTTTCATACAATTAACGCCTATAATTCAGAAACCATTAAATATATTATGATTTCTTTTAATTCATGCAGTAGATATACTCATTAGGTACTGCGATGCAAAATATTTTGCAGTTATACCCAGTATTTATTCTACTAGAGCACAGCAACTTTAAGTACTCACAGCAAAAATGGTATTCCGAGAAAACGATGATAAGGTCATTTCTATAACCAAATTCTGCCAAAAGTCATCCGAAGAAACCTCAATATTGCCACTTTGTATTACTTTTTCAGCTAATATACTAACTGCATATTGAGGTAAGGATATGAAAGTACATAAATAGCAAAGAAAGTCCTTCTAAAAAAAAATGTAAAAAATCACTTTTTTAATCCATACTACCTACCTTAAGGACTGCACGACATGTCAAATACACAGCAAACAACCACCAGTGGCACCACTGCATCCATGGGAATGGCCGGGACGAACGTGGCATCGAATACACATTGATTATGCGGGACCGTTCGATGGACGTATGATACTCATCATAGTCGATGCTCACAGCAAGTACATCGATGCACACGTTGTATCAGCTGCGACAACCAGTGTAACTCTCACGAAGCTAAGACAGACATTTGCGATTTTGGGTCTACCAAGCACAGTGGTATCAGATAACGGAAGCTGTTTCAGCAGTGAGGAGTTTGAACAGTTTTGTCGAGCTAACGGAATCAAACACATCAAGTCTTCACCTTATCACCCATCCAGTAATGGCTTAGCTGAACGCGCCGTTCAGACTGTAAAAGCAGGGTTGAAGAAGACAAATGGCAACCTAGAAGATCGTCTCTACACCTTCCTAGCACGCTACAGGGTAACGCCACAAGCTACAACCGGCAGAGCTCCAACAGAGTTTGTGTTGAAGACACCACCGAGCACACGACTGGATCTTCTACGACCATCCATTCAGAACCGATTCTTGCGTAAACAGGAAGAAGACAAAGAACGCCACGACCAGAGAGGAGTGGAGCGAAGTTCATGACAGGAGACTGTGTCTGGGCGTTGAACTTTCAGGGACAACCGAAATGGGTCGCTACGGTTATAGAGAACAGGCTGGGTCCGCTGACCTTCGCGGTACGTCTGCAGGATGACAGAGTGTGGAAGCGTCACCAGGATCATTTGCGCGAGAGAAGGCCGATCGAGGCGACGGCAGAGCGTCTGGTACCACTGAGGGTTGAAGAGCTTCAACTTCCACCGAGACTTGCAGAGCGTGAAGTACTACCTCGGTTCGAGCGAACAACATCGACACCACCACTATTATCTGGCAACTCGGACGTGACTACGGGTACCTCCACAGGAGAGGTGATCTCAAGACCAACAGTTGAACGGTCGCAGTCCTGTGTAGTACCAGACGTGGTAGTACCGCTGAGAAGATCACACAGAGTGGTGAAGCCACCGGACAGATTGAACTTGTAAAGTCTATATTACTGTCATAACGGACAATGCATAGATCAAGATAGCCAGAATAGACTAGGTTTCGGTAGCTGTAGCTAGTCGCGAGAGCACTAGATTAGTACTATAAACAATGGCATACTATCTATCTTAGATATGACATTGATACGTATAAGGGACTCTTGTTTGCGTTAAAAGTTTACATTTTTATAATTATACTAATTATGTTTTTCTTAAAGGGGGAGGAATGTTGGATCCTTGATCGCGGAACCGTTTACCATGCCCCGTTTCCTCTTTTCCTTTTACATCTCGATGTGTCACAATAAACGTATTCATACTTTCTCTACGAGAATCTTCATTCTATAATGTCGCTGTACGCACAGCCCACGGCCAGTACACGACAGGTAGGTGGAGTTATTTTATATATTAAATAATCTATCCAGGCTTATGAAATAAAATTAGACAGAGAAGCAGATTGCGAAGAAGCTGTTTGGTGTAACATAGTTACAGGACACTCAACGTTAACGGTTGGATTAGTTTATCGAAGTCCAAACATAAGCATAGAAGAGAATGAAAAAATACAAAACGCTACAAGGGAAGTGAGCAAACGGGACTGTGTTATGGGGGATTTTAACCATGGGCATATAACATGGAAATCTCTACAGAGTATGGGTAGTGAGGACCACCAAACTACTATTTGAAACTGTAGAACAAATTAGCATACCGTTTGCAACAGTTTTCAACTTGTCATTAGAAGAGGGAGTGGTTTCTTTAGAATGGAAAGAACCAAACATTATACCATTATTTAAAAAAGGTTCGAGAAACAAGTCAAATAATTATAGACCAGTTAGTTTAACATCGGTGATTTGTAAATTATTAGAAAGATTAATTAAAGATCACGTGGTGGATTTTCTTGTTAAACATAACTTGATAAACCCATCTCAACATGGGTTTCTGAAAGCGAGGTCATGCTTAACAAATATGTTATGTTTTTTGGAAGATATCACTAAGTGGGTAGATGATGGATCACGAGTAGATATCATCTACTTAGATTTTCAAAAAGCTTTCGACAAAGTGCCACATCAAAGATTACTGCTTAAACTAAAGGCCCATGGCATGGGAAATGGTATAATTAACTGGATAGAAAAATGGCTGATTGATGGGGAGGCTTCAAACTGGAAATCAGTTTTGAGTGGGGTTCCACAGGGATCAGTACTGGGATCTATATTATTCTTAATATATATAAACGATTTGGATGATGATATAGCAAGCAAGGTGTTGAAATTTGCAGATGATACAAAAGTGTTTAGAAGGACTAAAGGTGATGAAGAATATACAATGGGGGGACTGTACTAAGTACTACTGTAAAAGAAAAAGACTTAGGGCTGACAATTAGTGCTGACATGAAGGTTTCAGAGCAGTGTGGAATTGCAGCTTCAAAGGGAAATCACATCCTTGGATTGATTAGGCGAAATATAGCATATAAAGAAAAAGAACTAATAATACCACTGTACAAAACAATAGTTAGGCCTCATTTAGAATATTTTATACAAGCGTGGAGGCCATACCGCAAGAAGGACATACATATGCTAGAAAGAGTACAGAGGAGAGCGACTAAAATGATACCAAAACTGAGGGATCTTAGTTATGAAAAACGCCTAAAAGAATGTGGTTTAACAACACTAGAGACCAGGAGATTGAGAGGAGATCAGATAGAAGTGTTTAAAATATTGAATGGTTATACAAATATTCATAGAAATATGTTTTTTTCAGTTAAGAAAGATAGAAAGACTAGAGGACATGAAGTTACATTAGTAAAGGAGCAGTGTAGATTAGACGTAAGAAAGTTCTCATTTTCACAAAGGACTGTGAATGAATGGAACAGATTATCTGATGATTGTGTGGGTGCTAGTAGTGTGAATATGTTTAAAAATAAAATCGACACATACCTCAGAAGGGCTGGATATATGTAGATAAAAGGGTTGGACTCTCGATAAGCCAAAGGGCTTCCTTGTCCACCTGCCATCTAGAGTTAATTCTCTGGATGGCAATCTTGTTAAATCTTGTTGAAGGCCTGCAACATTAGCTCTGAAGACTGGAGGGCAGTTACCGAAAATCTCACTGCTTGGCATCAGACTGTATACACAGGCATTGGATGGGCTGACGGAAAGAGACACCAGCATGCGGCTGAGAAGAGGATGCGGCGCAAACAAGCAGCACTACCACTGTCATCCTGTTTCGTCTGCTCTGGCTGCGGCAGAGGCTGTCACTCCCAAATCTGACTGCACAGCTATTGCTGACGCTGCTACATTTCTAGAAACTGACAACAGGGCGCATCAGCATCGTCTCTCGAGACAATGCTTTGCCTACTATGAATCTCTCTTTACGCTATTATTATGTCGATAACATGGACATATCCAAACAATACCAGACTATCGTATCGTCGAACAGGCTGTAATACAGCATCATAGCGGAGACACGTTTCACCCCCAAGACGAGACTAACGTCAGCTGATCAAGTACATTAAAGGCACACTATTAAAATAATAGAACACAACATATTTCCCCCTCTCTGTAAAGATCACTGTTCCGAAATCGAACAATAAAGAGGCGCACACAAACTGTTCAAATTACCGATGTAGCCACTGATGTTTAAAGTCACATGCTGATCTAACAGCTGACTAATGTCACAACAAACGTTCAAACTATTTCGTCAGGTAGTCTTGAAGGTACCGCGGTGAACGTCTGTTTCGCCTGGGCCGTTGCTACTGCGGGTAACCGGGTTGTTGAGCAGGCAGCCCTCCGATATCAAGGTCATCAAGGTGGGCGTCCGACGAGAGCCGTTGATTTCCTGGTTGTCGCGATCGAACACAACGCCGTGAGTCTTCGAGCAAGAAAGTATTGTGACCAGCTTTAGCGGCGATACGCTTCGGGTTCGACAATGACGATGCCAGCTTGTATTTCCGGATAGGTCGTTTCGTCCTGATCCAGTCTCCAGGTTTCATCGTCGTATTTCGCGAACGACGTCATTTGTTGATGCACGCTTTGATTCGTTCCTGCTTCTTTGCTATCGATTCAGCTAACACTAAACTGTTCGGCGGAGATGCCTGAGGTGGTTTCAGGTTTTCCAGAAGAAACCGTGGTTTACGACCTAGCATCAACTCTCCTGGAGTACGCTGTGTCAACGCGCGTGGTGTCGATCGGTAAGTTTGCAGGACTGTTCGTACTGCATCTGCTGCGAGACTCTCTTTGATGACACGATTTAGTCTCTCCACACCTCCGTTGCACTGTGGGTTGTACAGCGCACTGCAACGATGCTCGATACCGAGTTTCAGCAGAAATGTTTCAAACTCGTATGTACTGTGGTCCGTTGTCGCTTTGGAGAACTTCCGGGATTCCCTAACGAGCGAACAGGTCCTTCAGGATCTGGATGATGGCTGAAGACGTCACCGTACTGGTTGCGGCTATTTCTGGCCATTTAGAACGTTGTTCCTGTATGACAACCAGAAATTGTTGGCTGTGAGGTGCGGCCTGCACCTTGCCGAATATATTGACTTCTATCCGCTGCCATGGTTTCTCCGGCCATGGTGTGGGCTGAATAGGTGACTGTGTAGGTTTGGTTGATTTCTTACACACCGCGCATGATTCACAATCTCTGATTAGATCTTCGATGTGTCGATCGATGGCGGGCCACCATACCGATTCGCGACAGCGTTGCTTAGTTCGCACGATCCCGGGATGACCTTCGTAGGCCATTTTCAGCTCTTTGTCCTGAAGTATGGTAAGGATTACAGTACGTGTGCCACGTGACACACACACACATCGTTGAACACGGATAGCTCGTCTTTGGGTGGGAAGTAGGCTTCCATGTTAGGGGGTGGGCGCCTGGGCCAACCGTTCTGTACAAAGTGATGGACCTGTGTCAAAATGCCATCCTCGGAAGTAGCGTTTTTCAACTCGGCTGCAGTAACGAGGTTATCTACCTCAATTTCCATGACACAGTCGTCTGTCGTCGATTCACACTGTTCTTCTTTCACCAGCCTGCTGAGCATATCTGTTATCTGGTTCTTGGAAACAGCAGTGTACTGAATCTCAAAGTCATACTGGTGTAGGCGATCAGACCATCGGTAGATTAGAAATGGCCTGTGGCCCGAACCGGATGTCGCTAACAGAGTTGTGAATGTCAAGTGGTCCGTCTTCAACGTGACTTTTCTACCGAAGAGAAACACGTACATGCCAGTGTTCGCACGCGAAGATACATACCAGTGCATCACGTTCTGTGGAGTACTTCCGTGCTGTTGCTGAAAGCGTTTTGGATATATACACGACAGGCCTCTCTTTGCCATTTCACACTTGCCATAATATCGCACCAAATGCGATTCCTGAAGCATCCGTCATCACGATCGTTGGAGCACCTGGATCGAAATATACGAGAATTGGAGCAGATGCAATTGTCTGCTTCAAGTCGCGAAAGGCTTGACCTTGGTCGGCTGTCCATTCCCACTGAGCGTCTTTGCGCAGTAGTCGTCTAAGTGGCTAAGCAGTTTCCGAGTAGTGTGGAACAAATTTCAGGTACAAATTCGTCGTGCCCAGAAACGAAGCAACTTCCTTTGCATTGGTCGGTTCTGGTAGATCCTCAATTGCTTTCACGGTGGAATGTAGTGGTATGACAACCTTGGTATCCCATGAATGAAGTCGATTTTCGTCCTGGCAAACTGACACTTCTCACAATTAAGTGTGATGTTATACTCAGCCAGCCTGTTAAACACTAGCTGCAGTCGTATGTCGAGCTGTTCCTGTGTGTGTCCATGGATGGCAATGTCGTCCAGGAGGTTGATGCAGCCATCTATCCCCTTCAGTACAGAAGACACAATTTTCTGGAAGACACTAGGTGCTGAACTTAGTCCATACGACATCTTACAGTACTGGAAAAATCCCTCACGTGTGATGAATGCTATCAAGTACTTTCTATCTTTAGCCATTGGGACCTGCAGATAGCTTCGACTCATGTCCAGCTTGGTGAAGACTGTTGAGAGGTGAAACTCGGCAGACAGTTCCTCCATTGTTGGCAGGGGATACTTGTCCGGAATGATGGCTTTGTTTACAGCTTTCACGTCAACACACAGTCTTATTTCCGACGTGCGACAACAAGATTTGAAATCCAGGGTGATGAGTTAATTGGTTCGATCATGCCATCGTCTTGTAGACGTTTAAGTTGATGCGACACTTTGTGACACACTGGCAGTGGAAGACGACGTAAACCTTGTGACACAGGTTTAATTTCTGTGTTGACTCGGGGGCGGTGTACAGACTTTGCAATTGTCCCAAACCCGTTGAACGCTGTGGGAAAGGCATCAACAATGTCAACTGACTGAATGGCAGTGCCATTCCTTGTGACTGTGAACCCGAGACGGTTGGACAAATCTATCAACAATGTCAACGGACTGAATTGGCTAATGTGAAAGTGTCCGTTTAGCAATCGTTCCCTAATTCGCGGATTGCTGGTTTTCTGTATTAACTGATCACGAATTAGTTCTTCTGTGAGATCCAAAAAAGTTCACTCCCAGTTCACGCAATGCCGATATATACGCTTGCACGTTTTCGCCCGGACGTTGTGCGCGTTGGCGAAACACATCGCTCCATCATGACACTCCTCTTCGGGCCGAAATGCTTCCGTTGCGGAATTGTTGTACGTGTCCATGTTTGCCAATGAGGCAAACACTTGGTGCTCCTTTGTTCCTAGGCAGTGGATTTGCATGGCTCGACGCCAGGCCTCAGCTACATTTGCGCCGTCAAGGCCGCTGGCCACAAGATATGTCTGGAAATTCACGTACCATCGATTCCATGGCACTGTGGGCTCGCCTGGTGAAGCGAGAAACGCTTGTGGGGGCGGTAAGCTTGTCTCTGCCATCCTCGTCGCCAAATTATGTTATGTCGATTACATGGAAATATTACAAACAACACCAGACTATCATAACGTTGAATACACCATCATGGCGGAGCCACGTTTCACCCCAGAACGAGGCTGACGTCAGCTGATCAAGTATATTAAAAGCACACTGTTAAAGTAACATAACACAACATCTGTCATTCCATCTTTTTTATGATGATGGTTTATTATAGAAACTATGATAAAATACGTATTTGAAAGTTGAAAAATAACAGTATCAGTTCACAAGAATAATTATAACAAGCAATAGGGCCTACTGTTCTCATAAATACACGCATTACTATTGCAACAATGTTGGTCTTCCTCTTCTTCTTCTTCTTCTTCTTCTACCTTCTATACATTTTGCTGACGGGTGATTTTTCATTCTGTACATTGTAACTATTGTTTATAACACAACTATAGAACCATGATAATGTACTGGTATGTTGCATGGAGTCTGTGAATAAAGCAATTATTATTATTATTACCGCCAACTTTTGTTTTCCATGCTCTCTAAGCCCATACTTATTATTACACAAAGCATACGTGGAAAACTTATGTCCCTATAGGGAAAACAGATTATTAATCAAGATAGAAAATACACACAAGCCGCGTTCACAGTTCGATCCGCGCGGCATCACGACGTCGCGATCTGTCGCGGTCCGCCGCCGGAAGTTGAACAGTTCAATTTTATGTACCGCAACGTTCGCCGCATTCAAAATGGATGCTACTGATTTCGAATGTGTTTTTCAACGAAAATGCCGTCATCCCTGCAATTAGGAACACTTTGGTTTTGCTAAAAGTTCAACTTGCCATGTTTGACTGTGAACTGAGGAGCTCAAACGTACTAACCATACCGTTAAAAAGAAGAATCATTATCAAATGTAAAACTAACAACGGATGCCATCTTTGGAGACGCGCTAACGCGGCGTCAAAACGACGTAACTTTGAACGGCAAAATCGATTGCCGGGGCAAAAAGCGACGTCGCGGTGCGGCACGAACTTTGAACGCGGCCCTGGCATTTTTTAAATAATTTATCAGCCACTATTTCACGTAACACTTTGTTTCCCGATTTCCGTTTAAAATGTGCGGCGAAAGCGAGAAGTAATGACGTCACGGACACCGACCATTGGTTACGCGTTTACGGATGAGACACGGGGGAGGAAGATCGTGGAAAGGGACGAAATATGTCTACATCTAATAATAATAATAATAATAATTAGAGCATTTATAAAGCGCCGTGACTCCAGGTTACCCTGTTCAAAGGAACTGAGAAAAAAACGAAAAAAAAACATAGCACTGAAAAATTAAAGATCATAAAAACATGGCACCAAATAGGCAATCAAATTATTGTTAAGAAGCTTATAAAAACATTAAAAACAGCACTATAAATTTAAGATGATAAAAACAAACTTTCTGCTGGGCTGGTAGAACTGGAGCAGATCGGTGCAAGCAAATGAAGGGCTTTAAACGACATCGGTACGACCTTGTACTCAATTCGGTACGGACGGGAAGCCAATGGAAAGTCTCAATAGGATTGGTGTTATGTGATCATAGCGACTGGCTTTGATCATAACGTGAGCAGCTTCTAGATGGACTCCCTGCAGCTTGTCCAGTAGCTGATCAGGTACATCGTAAGGGAGACCATTTCCATAGTCCAGTCGCGATATGACGACGGAGTGAACCAGGAGTTCAGTGGCATGTTGTGTCAACCAATCACTGATGGAACGAATTCGACGTAGTAAGCTACCTGGCACAATTTCGACACTAGCGACTTCACGCTGATCGAGCTCACTGTCAAACATCACTGCAAGGTTGCTAGCGACGGTAGTAGGCTGGACATCCGTGAGGAATTAAGATTCACCATCGACCGCCCTACTCCTGGGACCAAGTGGCTACACTTTCAGCAGTGTACGTCCTCGACGATGCACGACACGATAATGACTCCATCGTTCAAAACGAATGCCAATATTAAGTATGGGAGCAGTGTTAAAAATACTAAGAAATACGTGTATGAACTATTATACTTTTGCTTAGGTTATTAGTTTTCTCCCGATCTCCCCTGGGTCGGGCTCAGACAACGTTAGTCTCGATTACCCAGGCGCCGTGGTTTTTTTTTCACTACTGCCTGGAACATTAAGGCTCTGCCAATGTTATGGCTTTACCCCAGATTCGGGTACTTACTTACTTATGCCCATCGTCCTTCCAGGTGCATAGGCCATCGACAACAGCTGTCCAGAGTCCTCTGTCCTGGGCTCTTGTTTCAAGCTTCCACCAAGTGTCTCCTGTCTTCTTGGTGTCCGCCTGGAGGTCCCTTCGCCACATGTTCTTTGGACGGCCTCTTGTGGGTTCCACGCCAGAGCCTGTCTGGTGATATCTTATGCTGGTTTCCGGAGCGTGTGACCAATCCATTCCCATCGTCTTCTTCGTATTTCATCTTCGGCAGGTAGTTGGCGTATCCTCCTCCACAAGTCAATGTTGCTGATCGTTTCTGCGTGGTAAATCTGAAGGATTCTTCTTAGACAGTTGTTGATAAAAGTCTGTACTTTCTTGATGGTGGTGTTAGTTGTCCTCCATGTATCTGCTCCATATACAGTAGGACTGACTTCACGTTGGAGTTAAACAGTCGAATCATCATGTGTAATGACAACACTTTGGAACTCCAGATGTTCTTGAGCTGTATAAATGCTCCTCTCGCCTTGCCAATCCTTGCTCTAACATCCGCGTCCGTACCACCCTGCTTGTCAATGACGCTACCCAGGTATGTGAAGTCATCTACCTCTTCAAGTGCACTCCCTTTCAGTGTGACTGGCTTGTGCAGGCTGTATTAATATTGTTGTATGTTGACGCCCACTTGTGAGGAGATGGCTGCAAGTTCGGTGGTCATCTCCTGCATCTGCTGGTGGCTGTGGAACAACAGCGCCATGTCTTCAACAAAGTCCAAGTCCTTCAAAACGGTTCGTTAGCTGTCCTCCATGGATTACTCTGCAGCCTGTTCCTCCATAACTGTTCTTAATCAGGTTGACCAGTTTGGTTGGTATGCCAAAATGTCGTGGTAGTTTCCAGAAGGTCTCCTTGTCTACACTGTCTAATGCCGTTTCATAGTCAACGAAGCTGACGTAGAGCGAGGAGTTCCACTCCAAGGATTGCTCTACTATGATGCGCAGTGTCGCGATCTGATCCACGTAAGATTTGTTCAGGCGGAATCCAGCTTGCTGATCTCTCAGCAGTGGGTCGACTGTACCTTTCATTTTTCCCAAGCTGATCCTGTTGAACACTTTCCCTGGCACTGATAGAAGTGTGATTTCTTTCTGGAACAGCTACTGAGGTATCCTTTCTTGGGGAGTTTTATGCGGTATCCCTCTCTCCAGTCTGATGGCACATCTTCCTTTTCCCAGCCCTTTACAAAGCGAGGGTACAGTAGTTCCATAGATGTATATATATATATATATCTGTCTTGAATGTTTCTGTTGGAATCTCGTCCGGTCCTGCTGCTTTGCTATTCTTCAGCTGCTTTATGGCCCTCCTGATTTCTTCCTTTGTATGCTTGTCAGACTTGATGGGTAGGTCCGTTTATGCTGGCTGTATGTCGGGGGGGGGGGGGGGGTCCGGGGGGGCAGGTCTGTTCAGAAGTTCTTCCAAACGTTCAGCCCATCTGTTGAGCTGTTGCTCAGTTCCCGGGATAATCTTTCCTTCCTTGTCTTTCTGGCTTGCAGTACTTGCCTGGTAGCTTCCTGGTGGTGTCGTCCAGCTGTATCATATGCGTCTTCTGCCAGGCTGTCAATGTAGTTGCGCTTGTCTGTTTTTACACTCTTCTTTACTTCTCCGTTGGCTTCTGTCTGCTCTTCCTCTGCCTTTGTCTTTGCTGCTCTTGTTCGACTGTTGTTTACTGCTGATTTCTTCTCGTTCTCGCAAAGTTTCTACCGTGATTCAATCTTTCTGTTGCTGTTTCTTCAGGCCAACTACTTCTTGGCAAGTTGATGTCAGTGTCTTTTTAGTGTTTTGTCACTGGTTGTTCAGGTCGGATTCTTCATCATGCAGCTCTAGTAGCACTTGGAATTTGTTAGCAAGGTCCAGCTTGTATTCCTCTCTTGTCTGCGGATCTTTCAGGAGGCCGACACTGTACTTTCGTCTCTTTGTTGCTGTCTCCATCCAATTTTTCGTCAGCTTGGGTTTCAGTCTAGTAACCAGCAGGTGATGGTCAGATGCCACGTCAGCTCCCCTCTTCACTCTTACATCTTGAAGTGACCTCCTGAATATCTTGCCTATGCAGATGTAATCTATCTGTTTTTTTGTCACGTGATCGGGTGACACCCATGTAGTCTTGTGTATCCTTTTGTGTGTGAAAATGCTGCCCCCGATGACAATCTTGTTCAGTGCACATGTGTCCGCAAATCTCTCTCCATTCTCGTTCATCTCTCCAACACCATGGGTTTCCATCACTTCTTCATATCCGTTGTTGTCCATTCCAATCTTCGCATTGAAATCTCCCACAAGGATGGTCACATCATTCTCTCGCCACTTGTCTAGGATGCTTTGTAGTCTGCTGTAGAACTGGTCTTTGGTTTCTTCATCACTGCCGTTCGTTGGTGCGTAGCACTGGATGACATTCATTTTGATTTTCTTTTTCTTTGTTCTGAAAGATGCTGTGATGATTCTCGGTCCATGCGCTTCCCATCCTATCAACGCCCTCTGTGCCGCTCTTGATAGCATGAGTGCTACATCTTCAGTGTGGGGGCATCGTCTTCTTCATGCCCCGAGAAGAGTGTATCCATCTCGTCTCATTGTTTCCCAGCAGTGCAAGGTTGTAATTGTTGCTTCTACTTGCACTGTCTTTCCTGTCTGGTACATGGTCCTCACGTTCCATGTTCCCATATCAATGTGCTTGGTCGAAAGAAGGGTGCTTGGCCGTGTGGCTTCCGTGGTTTCATGGCTTTCACCACATGGCGTCATAGGTCCTCGAGGTGAAGACCCTTCCTCTTCCAGGCATGTGTTCTCTGTAAATTATGTTGTCGACGATTCTGTAGCAAGTAGTTTTTTTTACGAGATGGAGGTGCCAGCCCCACGCTTAACCCCCTCCTTTCTCACCCGGGCTTGGGAACAGCCATAGCGGAGTTAAAGCCCCCTACCGGTAACATTGGCAGACCCATAGAGTTACATAATTAATCATTCCATATAAACTAGAGTGATAAGCTGGCTCACTGCAGTGACGCTGCTGTGGACCGCTGGCTGCCATCCAACTGTACGGCAGGAACTGTTGCATCCACTGGCATGACATACAGCATAGAATTGTTTGACAATGTATATATAACATGTTATAAATGTGTGGCATGGGAAATGTTAACTTGGATATGTGTAACTGTGCTCCCTGGATAATATATATCATGACTAATTAATGGGGTAGGCCAGCAGCCACCAGATTTGGGTTGGTTAAGGGTAATGATCTGGAGATTTGTCATCGTGCTTCCTTGACAAAGTGACTGATGATGAATTAATGGGGTAGGCTGTTCAACTAGCGTGTTCTATTTATATCTATCTGCAGACCTTTAATATTCAAGGCCGTTGTGAGGGGCGAAAAGGTGCTGCCATCTCACGGCTCCTGGGTAATCGAGGCTTAGCGAGACTACGGCAGCGTCGGAAATCACGCACCTGGTTGCGACCTTTGACCAGCCTTTGACCCCATAGGCCACGCGTCAGTCATATTAAACAAAATCTATGTAAAATCAACATAACAAACAACACCATATTCACATGTAAGCTAGTTTTCGCAGAGACCGTAATGTGTAATAATATGACCACATTAAAAAAAAGTGTAACTAATTACAAATATTGCAACAATATTGACCAATGAGCAGGCGACTCACTGTATTTTTCGACGTGTGGTGACGTTTCCGCCGGTGTTTCCCGGTTTTGTTCCACGTTGGTTAATATTTTTGGGTTTTCAGACAATTCCTGGCCCCTGCATATTAACTAAGCCGTACGTGTGTACTGTCCAATGTTGATAGACTTCTACGGAATATACACTTTTACGGGAAGCCACATTTTAGTCACTAGGACGCGTTTTCTGTCCAGACATGATCGCCGCCGACACCGGCACGTCAGTTCTGTCGACAAGGTATGCTGTTAGGTCGTGGCGGTAAAATGACCCGATAATTACGTTTATATTGTCTTTATGCACATTATTCCCCTGAAATATTCCATGTTGTGCCTTGGATTCTCCGCATTTCTTAGTTAACTGTTGTGTACGGGGTTGCGCACTTATTACTACAAAATTAAGTTTTGTCAATCGTTGACAGCTGGCATGTTTTTCGCGCAAAGTACGGGTAAAATGTTTTTTTTCTTCAAATTCAACACGTTTTATTGGCAGTCAGGTTATCGAGTCATTTACAAAGAGGACTAAATGCACTGTTAAGACTTGTTTTGGCGTTGCATTGTGCCTGGCTTGGGAATAAAATAATATATGTGAGTATCTAACTCACCCAACGAGGTGGTCTGGATAGATGTGAAATTAGATCTTGGACTTGGAATATTTGGGAAATTCTATTTTATGTAGGGCCTATTTAGTATTTTAGTGCTTAAATGCAACTTGGTACATCCACAGAACTTGGAAGACATACATACCATTGCAATTTCCGTCTTACGAAGGTTCTTAAGTACTTTCTTACAGGAAGTTACAATTGGACTTGGGCCAAAATTATGGAAACTTTTTAGAATTTGAACTCTACATTTCAAAGTCCCTTTTTAGGGTAACAACTAATTATTGAAGATATATTTAAAGAAATAATTATCTAAGTTAGTTTTCCTATCATGATATAAGTATTTAAGTATATAAGTTTTAAGAAAAAATGGTTCCATTGATCTTTAAATGCCATTATTCAGAATATTTATGACTGGCTTGTTTTTATTAAAGTATGTAGTGAAATCAAATCCTGCATGTAGGTTTGTGATGATTCGGTGAACATTTGCAAACAGTACCATAATTGATGGAAACAGTACATTATTCAATGCTGTTACTAGTGTTAGCCTATGTCACAATCAAAGTTATGTGCATGACCTCGATCAATCTTTACCTTGTCAACAATGTTTACAGAAATAATATATGTGCATTACTTTACTATTATGGTATGACATCTGCTAACTTAACCTTTCCCACATGTATGCAATTCTTGCGTGAACAACTTTGCCTTATGTTTTTGTTATAAAGAACAAATGTTTGGGCCAAATAAATATGAATGGAATGTTTGAATGTTCCAAATTAATAAAATAAAATTTATTTTGCAACAATAACAGTATACATACACAAAACAACCGTTTAAAAAAGTAAAGTTGTGTTGCATGGTGGTCACATGACACGTTATATACTGTCTTCCTGTGACCCCCATAAACATAAATTTTGAAATATATATACTTATATGATGATTATCACAAATGTATGACATCTTCTGTATGACAACAGACTGGGGATGCAGTGGAGAAAAAAACAAATTATTGCAGGAAATTACTGTTAGAAAACAATTATAAGAAATTTGTGCGGATCCAAACATAGATATAAAAAGTAAACAAATATTGAATTGCACTCCGCACATCTGGGATTTAGGCAATGCACGTGGCTAAGATAGTTGTCTAGATATTGATTGGAAAGTAACAATTTTAATTTTTTTGAATTTAATGTTTTGCATCTTATAATCAAGATTATTACATAGTTTTATGAAATAGAGTTTAGGTTACTTAGATTAAAAGTGTGTTCTTGGCTTCTCTGTATATAAGAGGTTATGTTGTCTAGTAATTCTGGTGTTAGTGGCTAGATTATTTTTTGGTATATAATGTTTGAAGGATTTAGGCAGTGTATTTTGGTGATAGTCAATAATCATACATAAATAGTGAGACATGCAACCTGTGAATATCAGTGACTTTAAGTATATTTTCAGATTTAAAAATAGGATCGGTATGACTTCTGTATCTTTTTTTGTTAATTATTCGTATAGCGCATTTTTTTTAAATTTCTATCTTATAGTATTTCCATTGCCCCATCCTTGTACACCGTAAGTTAAATGACTTTGAATTAAGATATAATAGAGCGTTTTTAAAGCATTGTGTGGCAAACATTTTTTCATTCTATTACTTGCAAAAATTGCTCTGGATATTTTAGAACTGATTATGTTGATATGTTTTTTCCAAGATAAATGTTTATCAATATATGCATTCCTAAAAACTTGACCGATTCTTCTTTGTTATCCTTTCCAACATGATTATTAATTTCACCGTATATTTTAATACAGTTATTTACCTGGTATTTGTTATTCGGTTGACTAAATATACAACAGTTTTTTTAAATATTTAATGACAATTTATTGGCACAAAGCTAACCGTACAAATGTATTAATTCTTGGTTTATGTTGTCTTATCAACATGAGGACCTGATTAGTATGCAGTTGTGTCATCTGCAAAACATAATAAATTCAGAGACGTAGAGTTATATCATTGATATAAATTAGAAATAAGATTTGTCCAAGTATGGGTCGTTGGGGTACTGTACTTATTATGTTTTTTTGAGACGATTGACATTTATGTATCTCGGTATATTGTTTTCGATTTGATAAATAACTTGCAAACCAGTTATTAGTTATTCCTGCAGTTTTCCATAAAAAATTAATTTGTACAGTAAAATATCATGGTTTATTATATCGATGCCTTTGAAAGGCCCAGAAACACAGCCAATGTAGGGTCTTTTCTTGCATCTGCAATATCCTTGAGCAAATGCAGTATTGGTTGAATACTAGAATGTTTTGCACAAAACCCATCCTGGTGTTTATACAAAATGTTAAATTTTCTAAGAACATTATTAGTCTATTGCATACAATTTTTTTCATTATTTATGTAAACACCATGTGTGTGGTATCCATTTTTTATTGGCTTGACAGACCTTATTACTGGACAATATGTTAACTTAATTATACTGATCTTGTTTTCAGCCCGTGGAGCAGAAGCCAGGACAGTGAACTCAATCAATATGCAACTTCAGAGATTCACAGTTTTGATCATGGTTTTGTTGCACTTGAGGCAGAAATTGAAAGGTAGGTCTTCACATTTGTGACAAACTTATAGGGTCAGTTCCATTCCGGAACAAACATTTAACATATTTCCTTTAAAAAGTTTAAAACATTCTTTTTGCACTACATTTTATTATGAGTCACCATTCTTTATGGTAGACATTACTGGTATTTGACTATGTACAGATATTCACACACTAAACAATGTTTGCATTTGAACATACACATTTCCTTATTTTGTTGAAGTAATAATGAATTATTTTAACAAATTGCAAAATACAGTGCAATCATATTACATATATTTTGGTAAGTAGATATCTTTTTAGTTTATTAAATTAGTTGAGTTTCTTTGACTTTGAAAAAGATCCTTATATTTAACAACGGATTCTGTTTAATGATAGATTTTCCTTACAAGCTCAATGAAACCCTAACCCTGTCATGCATATGTAAAACCCTAACCCTGTCATGCAGCTGTCAAACCCTAACCCTGTCATGCAGATGTCAAACCCTAAATCTGTTGTGCAGCTGTCAAACCCTAACCCTGTCATGCAGATGTCAAACCCGAACCCTGTCATGCAGCTGTCAAACCCTAAATCTGTCATGCAGCTGTCATGTTGTCAGATTGAAGACGCTCAGTGACGTGTGTTACGAACGATGTCACGTGTCATGTGGTGCCAGTGTCACGAGTTCTGAGGCGAGTGCGGATGAGTTCTGTGTGGACGATGATGTCAGCACGAGTCTCTTCCCCGTTGTCGAGGACCAGGAATATCTCGGTCTCAACGTCTTTGAGATGGGAACACTCACAGGTAGAGCAGTGGATCATATTGCAGGCACTCCCATTCTGTTATTGTATTGCTCATGGCAATTAATCAACAAGGAAGATTTATTGTTTACACTAATTGTTAGAAGCAGTTGGAGATGCATGTTGCTTGTTGTTGTAGTTAAACATACACATTTGCTTAAAAGAACACTTCCTGGGTCAATATTATCAAAATACTTACACATTTTGCAACAAAATTGTTTTTGTAAATATGACGGAGAAAGCATCGTATTGTTTATGAATTTTCACACAAAATGTATCGGGGGGAAAACATTGTAGCAATGGTCTTTTTCATTTGGCTTTTAATTCTCAAACAATTAAAAGATAAAAAAAATTGCAATGTTTGGCTTTGTGTAAAATTGTTGTAACATTATTATAAATAATGCAAATCCTTTTTCTCAATTTAAAATAAAAATCGTTTTCAAAGTTTTATTAGTTTTTGCAATCCAGAAATTTGTTGCTGACATGAGTGGGCGTGTCTTTGTAGAGCACCTAGATCCGACTGACTTGACGACGTTTGGCTGGAGTGACTCAGAGGAAAGTAGCACGTCACTAATGGGCATGAACTTTGACATTGCAAGCACCAGTGACGTCAGTGACACCAACAAGACACGACAGTCGACACAGAAGAGACGTCGACACTCAGAACCAACAATCGACACTAACCGGTAAGGGTTTATAAACCAAATGGCAATAAACATGTGATGTTTAGTGATTGTAAGATTTTGTTTACTACACAACCATACATTCGAAACTCAATTTAACTTTTCGACCGCCGTCCGCATTCTTCATCAGGAATAGTTTACGTCGATTTAACAAAAGTAGTTCTTAATAACATCATCAGTAGAATTTACTTTGATTGTTAGTTAGGATAACTTATGAAAGTGTGGATAGACTTAAGTTACATAAATTTAAAAATAACAGACCATCTGTCATTTGTAAAAACAACTTAATGTTATGATTTCATAAACTATTTGCATGTCGTGGATAGAGATTCATTTTTTCACTAAACTATTCTATTAGAACATGATGTGAAAAATGGCAAGAGCAGTTTTAAGTGAGGAATTTCAACAATACTAAAGAAACGTATATTTGACCCAGTGTCAACACCCAGTACTAGTACACTACACACGCTCACCCACGTGTCCTCTTACCCTGTTCCAGGCCTGACGAAGCGAAGGAGGAACAATTGCACGTTGTGGAACAACTCATGACAACCATCAGAGAAAAACTGGATCTCCGGGAACAGCTTGAAGTGATCCGGATCATTGATCCAGACATCACCATAGATCCAGTTGACACAGAACTGGTCGTAGGTAGGTGATCCTATCACATTGCTAGAAGGTACACATTGTCATCTTGGCTACATGTTTTGTGTCGTTGGTTTTGGTATTTTCTCTGGAAAGTTGGTTCTCTGCATTAGAAAATAAATATTGTGCTGTTGCAGGGTTTTAGTAGATCAAATGTGAAATATGGATCCAAAAGAATAGTATTTATGCAAGCAACAACACAAAGTCCAATATAGTGATGAAAAAAGGCCAAATGAATGACGTTTATTTATTAACGTGATAAGAGAGAAATGTGGGCTCGACATCCCAAGGCCAGGCCTGTGACTGAGCCCATACTAGTCTCCTGTACCTCAGGTTGACAGAGCCCACATTTCGGCACATAACACAAGCAGTATTGGTATACATGATATCATATATCAAACAATGTCATTGTAAACCTGTTCAGGAATTGTTGATTGCTGTGTAAATAAGTTAGCATAGTCTAGGAAATTACGGAATACATTTCATTTTATCCTTAATATAAAAAAGTATCTTCATTTACATGATGCAGGTGATTAACAAAGTTACAATAAACCTATTATTCTGTTAGTATTACGTCTTCTCCATGATTCCAAATAATTGAGGCACTATTTTATAATTTGTTGTACAATTGTAATAATACATATAACAACGTATCCCCCAAGACTCTTGTAACCTTCGCCCCCAGCAGTAACATAGTTGCCATGTGTTCTAGACCTTGCCTGTCTGAGTGAGGAGAAACTTTGCCAAGTGAAGGAGTTTGTCCTCGCCCGAGTCGACTCACAGAGTCCAATCTCCTCTGCTTCCTCATCTTCATCTTCCTCATCCAACTGTGATTCATCGAGCTCAACAACATCAAAAAAACAAACCAAGGTTTGTCGGCCACTAAACTCATGCAACGTTTGTTTGTATGGCCCAGAGTGGGTCCTTTTAACATTCAAAATTCCAGTACTGGAAAAGGTGCATTATTATGACTATTTAAAATAGCTTTAAAAGATAGAAAAAGAGAACTGGTACTGAAAAAACCCGGTTACTTTTTAGTTCTTTTCAACCTCTTTCTTAGGATTATATAAGAATTTGTATTACTGCAAGACGTATAACAAGCACATTCTGAGCACCTTTAACCATTTCAGTACGACAGGCCGGTTTTCCGGCAGCACTGTCTGTGACGCTTCAGTAGGACACGCCGGTTTTCTGGCATCGACGATGTCTGCTATTCAAATCATTTTTATTAATAATAATCCAATACGTGGAGCCACTTATTGTGTACGGTTGTCAAGGCGAATAAATTAGCTATTCAGCAGTTGTCATCGTTTATTATTGCTCAATAATAGTTTACGGTGATTTTCAAGGTTTTTAATGATGGATTATCAAAATCTGCGGCACAATGGCGGACGGCATTACTTTAACTAGCGATTTACCACCGTATGTTTTGTACAGATTATTTGAGTTTTATCGAAGAATCTTTGTCGGATGTTGACGATCGACATAATAACGATGTCCGGGAACTTAGTATACAAGTGAGTTTGGCAACTGCGAAAACGTTGAAATCTTGGCGGCCAACTTGGATTGTTGGTTACCATGACGACGGAATGTAAAATGATGTGGCTCATTTTATTCGCTAATTATCATACTTTTCGAAAATATATAACATTCCTATTCATAAAATGCATTTTTGTTGCTCAAATCTTGACTTGAAGTGAGGTAGTCCATTATGTTGCATATTCACATGGAATGCAGTATTCAGTGGTCACAGCTGATCAGGGCTGTAGTACTGAAATGGTTCAAGCTTTTCCTGGTACATTATGAAAAATAATATCAATGTTCTTGTTGCTGTTTTATATTTTTGTATTGATACTTTTTTCAAGTAACAACACTTGAATCACAAAAAGTCCCACAGCACAGGGTAAGGGGGTGGTTTGAACAAGTGCTGAAGGCAAGACGTTTTCAGAATTTTTATTAATGTTAATACAGAGACTTAAAAATGTCAGTAATAACAGAATAAATTTGCTAAAACTTCATTAGACTAATCTGATGTTCCTCTAACAGAAGATGTATCAGTTCGCAAAGTCCTAAGATAGGTTAAGTATTATGGGCAATCACCATGTATCATAGAGAAAATAAATTATTACCGTGGTGCCACATAGCAAAATGATGCTAACAGCCATTTCTGATCATAAAAATGCTATGTCCCACCACGTATTGTTGTTGTTTTGACTTGGCAAACTAATGGGGCTGTTAAGTGAGTCCCGTGATGTTGCTCCAACAGAAGCAGAGACGTCAGGAGCAGCGCGAGTCGCGTCAGAGACAACGCAAGGACTACCGCCAGGTAATGAAGGAACGACGAAGTGGCCTCTTCCGCAGAGAGCAGGTCCTCTCACTCACCAGCAACTTCACCAAGGAAGTTGAAGACGTCGACATCCTCACGTAATCACAGACCCGCTAGCTGCGTGTGTAGTCATAAATATGTTGCGTAGCAAGGGACTGGTCATTATTTATCAGGGCGGAGGAATTGCGGGGTTTTAAATCGAACCAACCTAAAAAAATCATATGCACCAGAATCTGAACTCACCTTGTTTGTAGAATTGACCTATCCGTCACATGACCTGTTTCCTAGCAACAAGGTCTGTTGAGGCATAAAAAAATGGTTGCTGAACATGTGCAGCTTTCGGATATTCTGTATATTTTGTTGAAATTCTGGCTCCAAATGTTTTCTTTTTGATAGAACACCAAACACAGTAGTTGGAGCAAGGACTGTGGGTGGGAAAGACTTATTTAGCAGATGTCATACTGCACTAGTAATGCAGCTATATTATGTAAACAAAATTTGGTGAAGCAAAGCTGGATGGATGTCACATAATGTGGATTGTGACAGGCAAACAGTGGATGCATAAATTCTGAAAACTGAAAATTTTCCCACCATCCAATCATAGACACTGTAAGTCTGTTATCTGATGCAGTTTCACAGTGTACTTTGGAAACAAATAAATTTTTGGCAAAATTATGTGCACTGAAAATCCGCCCCCCACTAAATCTCCAACAGTGAAATCCAATCTACTCCAAATCGTGTGCACTAAAAACTGACCGCTACCCTAGTTCCTCCACCCCAATGTCCCCGATAAATTTAGACCATGACCTAATATGAATCCATCGCACAATTCTGCATGGAGGCAGTTTAAGAGTTTTAGGCAGTTCAAAGACCGGAGTATTTAGTCCCGGTTTTCCTCTCGGTAGATGTTGCTATAGATATTTCACAGATGTCTCTACTGGTACTGCCACATACGGGCTTCGATATCAAACTTGTGGCAACAATTGTTTCAGGTATAAATATGTGTATATTTTTCTAAAATTATGTCTATTTCGGTAGTGTTACATGTTTCTATATGATGGTGCTTCTTAGAAGTGTGGAAATTCGAAGAAAATTATTTGAAATTCGCTCCTAGATATGCTGGAATTTTGCACTGGTTGTAACTTTTGGCAAGCGAGTAAGGTTATTTATTTTGTTCATTATTTTGTTAGAGAACATGGTAACGATTAAATGAAATGTTTTATGATTTAGCTATGTATTTGTTTAGTTGAGTTTGTGTGCCCCCCCAGCTTTCCTGCGAAGCAATGTCTTTATTTCATGAAACGGTGCAATCACCTTGTGAATTGGTGCTGTCACATGCATTATCTGTTGTATTTTTAGTAAGCAAGCTTTGCTTACATGACAATGTAAGGTGATATGAACATGTCAAGTCGTGTGCCGTGCAGCCGATCTCGAACTGCATTTGCTATTTGCCTGTGTCTTCTCAGTGCCAGGGTTTGGTTCGATTACAGCGAAAATCAGTCAGTTGTAATCCATTACAATATACAATGTAATCGTATTTACTCATTGTGCTGATTACTGTCATAATGTGTAATGCGGGACATATATTCAAACACTACTGTACTAGAATAAAATGTTATCCAAATTTATACATCAGCCCTTTTTAGCAGATATGATAAGTAACCATAGTTGTGGGGTGCAGTGGCACAGTGTTAAGAACACTGGCCTCAATCGAGAACTGGGATTTGAATCTTGTTGCTGTTGTTTCATAGCTTGGGCACTCAGCTGTGTAAACGAATATCTGGCTGTTGTAATTCCCATCTTTTAATATGGATAGTATATCCTATCGTGTATCTGGTCCTAATAAATTTCCCGACTTCTCCAAGTGAAGAACTTTACATGTAATTGTAGTGTAGCAAATCTTTATTTCATAAATTTGTATAAGGTCATTTCTTTTGGATCTAATTCCTTAGAAACCAAACTCAGAGGTGCATTAGGACAAAAGGGTTGGTCTATCTCAAAATCAATAAGCAGTATTAAATTTTTAATTATAATTGCAGAAATATACCCCGCATATCCGTGTTGAGTAGATGATGCACTTCACAGTGGTAGAAGTGATTGTCTGAAACTGAAAACAATCTTCTTTAATGTGAAAATGTGGGCAGGTGTGACACTGATGTTTGTGTGTTGATATTGAATTATCACACATGGTCGGTCAGTATATTTGTCAAAGGTGTCTTGCGTACAGAGCATGCAAAGACGTTTTGTACAAGAGGTTTGACAGTATGCATTATTGTGACTTTGCATGAAGACTTTGTAAAGATAGCAGGCATTAAATATGGAGAAAGTAAACAAATGTTGAGGAATACTGTTGAACATATATTTATATATCTATTTGCTTTGGTATATATTTATTTGATAGAAGCGGTTATGAAGTCGATGCTGTTCAAGCTTCCATGAAATGTAAGCTTCCCTGAAATGCCTGTTTCTAAGTTTAAATTAAAGAGAATAATTAACATCATGAGTGTTTTGTATGTGTATCGACCAATTGCATTGTGGACCATCCTGTATCTCTTAAGTCTGCCTGACAAGGGACTGTCTTGGTGTTGTGTATGTAAAAGTGTGAATTTTTGTACCCCCAGCGATTCGATTATGAGAAAGACAGATAAGACTAAGCGAGGGGGAGGACGTCGTTGTTTGTCTACCGGGGGCTAGGATAGAACATGTAACTGAAAGGGTAGAGAAGGTACTGGGGCATGGCAAGGGAGGGTCTATACTAGTACATGTAGGGACAAATAACGCAGAGAGGGAGGGAACAACTGGGATAGTTCAGAAGTACAGACAGTTAGTGAAGAAGTTAAAGAAGACAAGAGTAGAACAGATTATCCTCTCAGGAATTTTGCCAGTAATGGGAGGAAGGGGGCCGACATATAGAAACTGCAAGA
The DNA here is from genome assembly GCA_963995525.1 of Escarpia spicata. Classification (NCBI taxonomy): domain Eukaryota; kingdom Metazoa; phylum Annelida; class Polychaeta; order Sabellida; family Siboglinidae; genus Escarpia; species Escarpia spicata. Next base: position 10,858,377 of record OZ023212.1, read on the forward strand.
GGATGGCGATCAACGCACTAGTTGAGCAGATGTGTAAAGAAGAGGGGGTGGGATTCGTAGATTTATGGGGATACTTTGTTGGGAGGGAAGATATGTACATGAGAGATGGCCTACATCTAAGTGGAAAGGGGGCAGCAGTTTTCTCAGAGAACTTGCTGCAATCTGTTGACAGTGGGACAGGCTGCATCTATTTAAACTAGATTCGCAGGGGGGATTCACAGAGAAGCCTGAAACTGGAGGCATAGATAAAGACAGCAGAAATAAATCGGCAAAGAACAGCCTGGAAAACTGTTCTGAATCAGGATATAAATGCATTTGTTTAAATGCAAGGAGCATAGTAAACAAAAGAAGTGAACTAAACATTATGGTAGAAGATATTGACCCTCACATAATAGGTATAACCGAATCGTGGGCCACCACTGATATATCAGATGCCGAATTGGGACTAACAGGATATGTAATGTTTAGGAAAGATAGAATAGGAAGAAAGGGAGGTGGAGTTATTTTATATATTAAAGAATCTATCCAGGCTTATGAAATAAAATTAGAAAGAGAAGCAGATTGCGAAGAAGCTGTTTGGTGTAACATAGTTACAGGAAACTCAACGTTAACAGTTGGGTTAGTTTATCGAAGTCCAAACATAAGCATAGAAGAGAATGAAAAAATACAAAACGCTATAAGGGAAGTAAGCAAACGGAACTGTATTATTATGGGGGACTTTAACCATGGGCATATACAATGGAAATCTCTACAGAGTATGGGGAGTGAGGACCACAAGTTTTTAGTTTTAGTACAAGGTAGTTTCCTTTCTCAACATGTGCTAGAACCAACCAGGGGAGAGAATGTGTTAGACTTAGTTTTGTCCTCACAGAAAGAATTAGTTGACAATGTCAAGATATGTGAGCCACTGGGGAGTAGTGATCACAACCAGATACATTTTACCATCAAAGTAAAATCAGAAAGGAATAGTAAAAAGCAGTATAGGAGATATATGTCCACAAAGGAAGGTATAAGGACATGAGGAAATATTTAGCAAAGATAGACTGGAATAACACACTGAAGAATAAGACAGCAACCGAATGCTGGAATATCTTAAATAGTGAAATTAAGTGCATAGTCGATAAATTTGTACCTTTCAAAAAACAAGGGAAACGGTCTAAAAAGAAACACTTATCGAAAGAAGCCATTAGAAAAATGAAGTATAAACAAATGATGTGGAAGTCATATAGATGTACTGGAAATGATGAAGACTACAACATTTATAAAGAAGCACTTAATCAAGCTACAGCTGAAATTAGAAATTCAAAGAGAAGCTATGACAAAAAATTAGCTAGTAATATAAAACATGACAGTAAGAGTTTTTATGCATATATTCGAAGCAAACAGAAAGTTCAGGATAAGGTCGGTCCTCTAGAAGATAGTGCTGGAAATACAATATCGGAGGGATTCTTAATGGCAGAAGACCTGAATGAGTATTTTAGTTCAGTGTTTACCAGGGAAGATATTAGTTCACTGCCAGTACCAGAGGCTAAGTTCAAGGGGGCAGATTCAGACTATTTAGGACAGTTAGTTGTAACCTCGGAAATGGTAGCTAAGAAAATAAGGGCTATGAAGGATAATAAATCACCTGGAGTGGACGGGATTCCGCCGAAACTACTATTGGAAAATGTAGAACAAATTAGCGCACCAATTGCAACAGTTTTCAATTTGTCATTAGAAGAGGGAGTGGTTCCTTTAGAATGGAAAGAGGCAAACATTATACCGTTATTTAAAAAAGGTTCGAGAAACAAGTCGGAGAACTATAGACCAGTGAGTTTAACATCAGTGATTTGCAAATTATTAGAAAGACTAATTAAAGATCACATGGTGGATTTTCTTGTTAAACATAACTTGATAAACCCATCTCAACATGGGTTTTTAAAAGCGAGGTCATGCTTAACAAATATGTTATGTTTTTTGGAAGACATCACTAGGTGGGTAGATGAGGGATCACCAGTAGATATCATCTATTTAGATTTTCAAAAAGCTTTCGACAAAGTACCACATCAAAGATTACTCCTTAAGCTAAAGGCCCATGGCATAGGAAATGGTATAATAAACTGGATAGAAAAATGGCTGAATGACAGAAGACAACGTGTAGTAGTTGATGGGGAGGCTTCAAACTGGAAATCGGTATTGAGTGGGGTACCATAGGGATCAGTACTAGGACCTATATTATTCTTAATATATATCAACGATTTGGACGATGATATAACAAGCAAGGTGTTAAAATTTGCGGATGATACAAAAGTGTTTAGAAGGATTAAAAGTGATGGAGACAGACAGCATTTACAAGATGATCTTGATAGGTTGATCAAATGGTCTGAAAAGTGGCAAATGCTGTTCAATTTTGGGAAATGTAAATGCCTCCACACAGGTCATGGGAATGAAGAGGTAAAATATAAAATGGGGGGTACTGTTCTAAGTACTACTGTAAAAGAAAAGGACTTAGGGTTAACCATTAGTGCCGATATGAAGGTTTCAGAGCAGTGCGGAATTGCAGCGTCAAAGGGAAATCAAATCCTTGGATTAATTAGGCGAAATATAGCGTATAAGAAAAAAGAATTAATAGTACCGCTGTACAAAACAATAGTGAGGCCTCATTTAGAATATTGTATACAAGCATGGAGGCCATATCGCAAGAAGGACATAGATATGCTAGAAAGAGTACAGAGGAGTGCGACTAAAATGATACCAAATCTGAGGGATCTTAGTTACGAAATACGCCTAAAAGAATGTGGTTTAACAACACTAGAGACCAGGAGACTGAGAGGAGATCACATAGAAGTGTTTAAAATATTGAATGGTTATGAAAATATTGATAGAAATTTTGTTTTCTCAGTTAAGAAAGATAGAAGGACCAGAGGACATGAAGCTACATTAGTAAAGGAGCAGTGTAGATTAGATATAAGAAAGTTCTCATTCTCACAAAGGACTGTAAATGAATGGAACATATTATCTCCTGATTGTGTTGGTGCTAGTAGCGTGAATGTTTAAAAATAAAATCGACACACACCTTAAAAAGGCGGGATACATGTAGATAAAAAGTATTGGACTCTCGATAAGCCAAAAGGCTTCCTTGTCCAACTGCCATCCAGAGTAATTTTCTGGATGGCAATCTTGTTAAAACTATTGAATGCCACAAATTTCACTCTCATCCATGTGAATAAATAGTAAGTTGATAAACAAGACCCCCCAAAGATAGTTTCCATGCATATTGGTAATCAGAATCCAAGTCCACCCGCATTATGAGATATCGGCAAAGTTACCTCGGCATTGTACGTTGAGAAAAGACACCTATTCATATTTTCTGGTGAAAGCTGCATCTATTATTATCATCATCAAAGAGACTACAATGTCCACGGATAGCTACAATGTTACGATATAATGTCAAGCTGCAAATGGCCACTCACGTGATCAATCTGAGGCAGCGCTGGCACCCCTTCCCATCAGGGTCCTCCAGGTGAAATAAAAAAACTAAATCTACAAACCACACTAATGGGCTTGCTAGCATGCCTATTAATGTTCAGTCCCATACATGCGAAACTAACGGAGATATACTCCAACATACATACAGAACAACAGACTCACACTCTCTTTTACAGTATAGATGTTTTGAAGGCTGCTGTACCTATTTACTAGTGACTTTGGTAGAGTGTAACCACAGACAACATGGACTGGGTTCGAGTATTGGTTAGACATCCCGAGAGCCACTAGCATACACACAAGTCTACTAAACACTCCACAGGAATTGTGCTATAAATGATGCAAACTGTATTCTTTTATATCGATTAGTTATGTTTTTATTTATAATTAAAACAAAAAGATGATTTAGGAACCCTGTGTGTATATAACTGATATTGTAACAGCAGATCCTAAAATACAAACCCTGTGGGTACAAGACGAACACAAGAACGATTTAAGGGTTTATTTTGTCAATAAACAACACGAGCTGCAGGGTAGAGCTGAGCACTTCGAGATGTCACAGAATGTTACATGAACATCCCTTGTTGACATGAACATCTGGAAGCATGGGCAGACGTCATCAAGCACCACAACAAAAACATGCCATGAACACCGGCAGACGGTACCAAGTGTCGGACATGAACGTTGCAATGGTACAGATCATCCGACTAGCCATGGCAGAAACATACAGGGGTAGCTTTATAGGCAGAAGGCGGGTAGCAATTGCAATCACACATGCTTGAAACAGTTCTTTCGCATTTATGTATAGAAAATATACCCCAAAAGGTGTTTCGAATTTTGAAACAATTCTGGCAGCAGCTGACTAGTTTCAAACCAGATTTGTGTAACAAATGATGTACGTTGTCCTGTCACCCTTTATGGGGGTTTCTTACAAATCTACACCTTTTATTTGGGTAGATTGTAGGTATATCACAATATGAAAAAAGAAAACAAGTTGATAAAATACGGAAAGTCATAAATAAACGTAAGTAGTTCCTAATACAAAAATAGTAGACATTTTAGGCCACGTTTTACCGTAAATTATAACTTCAAAATCAAAACTTAATATATAATATATACACAACGGGTGTAACAATTTCAAATGGGAAAACATGGGAGAGAAAAAAATTACATAATCGTTTCGATAAAATGTAAAACTAGCCAGATTCGCAAACATCTCCCTATGATTCCATTAAAGAGGGTAGTAAATTTAGCCGAGATTCATAATTTCTAGGCTAAAAGAATGTGTCTGGGTTCATCTATAGGGGTATATAAAATACATCTGCAGTCTGTGGTAAAGAAACACGGTAGATTTGTAAAATAACCAGCATGATCTCTTGCGTGGTAACAAAGCCAAATGGGGAATATAAAGTGTTCGCTGCTCTAAACTTGCCCAATTCAAAGCCTTGTCGTAGAAGGGTAAAGCATGCCTTTCAACCAACAAAAACAATATCGTACATGTTTTCAAATACCAAGCAGTTTCCACGAAAGATTCCACAGCCATCGAGTGGCTGCCCTTGTCATGCAATAAACATATGACACGCATGTAAAGTGTATACATAGAAGTCTGTATATATATAGCGGCAACATCATAGTGAAAGTAGGAAAGAAAAATATCATTTGGAAAAACAAACAATAACAACAATAAAACACTCCACGATTTGAAAACGTAGCCACAGACCAGCGTGTGCCAGTAAACGACTGAAACAAACACAAGTGTGTGGCGCGATGGCACTGTCCATAGTAACACACACGGCAGCAGCAGCGACTTTTCTCAACGTCAACTTCGGCTGCACCCCCAAATGTCGGCAACCACACGTGGGATTGGCAGGTGGCCACTCCCCCTCAATGTCTTGATAGTTTAGCGACGATATCTCACGAAACTTCAATCACTGCAACAGTAACGACACCTATTAGAAATCGGTATTTGTTTGTGTGGCAGGATTATATAAATTCTTGATAATTGTAGTGATTCTCCTGGGTAAATGTGTAAGCTGAATCCTAGAACAATGATTTTATTTGGGTTAAATAATTACCGACATAAAAATGTCACAATATTGTGTCAGTTGTTGTCTTGTCCTATCATCATACTACATCAATGATTAGATGTGGAATGCCAACTCGGTCACTGGAGAAACAAAGGGGTTGTGACATGTTTCACAGAAAAACATCGCAACAAGTTTGGCTTCAAATGTAATAATAGTACTTTACTTCGAGCGTGACCTTCAAGGATTTACTACTGGTGTGAGAAGCACTTGTAGTCAGTTTATTTTGAGCAACACATGTATGAGTTGTAAATTGTTGTTTTTGTGTTAAAGTGAGCAGTGTGACTAGATGGTGGGCTGGCAACAGACAAGTGCAAGCCACCGCTATGTGTTCTGTATTGTTTGTGATGTCTCGTTGGCTTACATAATGGGCTTTACGCAGTGCACAGAAGGAGTGACAGCTAGTTGAGCATTGTGGAGCTTGGCGGTAGTTGAACATGGCGGTGCTTGGTTCTACTTGAGCGTTGTGAATCATGGTGGAAGGTGAGCTCAGTGGAGCTTGGCAGTAGTTCAGAGTAGTTGACCTTTGTGTAAGCTGCACTTAGAGAAGCTCGGCGGAACCTGCGACTAGTGGACGACCTTGACTGTCGCTCAGAGTAGTGGAGTTCGGTTGTAGCTGAGGATAGTGGAGGTCTCTGAGTGTAATGGAACTCGGCAGTAGTTGAGGACAGTGAAGCTCGGCGGATGTTGCGCATAGTTTCGCTTTGTCTTAACCTCTGTCTATCTTCTTGAAATTGTGACTTAACTGTAAACATTATTGGAGGAATACAATTTAGTTACAGCACTCTGGTGTGGAGTGGACTTGGGACGATTTTGTTACACACACACACTGGTGTCAGAAGTGGGACACACTGATGTCAGAAGTGGGATGTGGTGGGAACCACACTGGTAGCAAACACAGGGACAGCAATGGATCTGTCAACAGCAGGAGATTTCATGGCCTTCCTACAAGAGATAATGACTTGGTACGAGGGAGCCAGAGAATTGGACAGGAAAGACCAAGAAAATGAGATCATGGAAGTAAGGGATGAAAAACAGAAGAGGACAGGAAGGTACATGGCCAATTTATGTAGTTGTCACGTGTGATGAACTGCAAATGTGGACTGGCTGTAAGCCTGAAGTAGGAAGGAAGAAATGAGGATGTTTGATTCACCTGAAGGTGTTCCTGCGCCAAGACGATCAAGAAGGCTGTGAATGGAGACAGTGAAGATGATGATGATGAAGATGGCAGTTGGGTGGAATATGATGGTAAAGAAGAGAAAGTGCAAGCAAACCAAATAGCAAAATTTTTGCAGACACTAGTAGATTCTGCATCACGATACATTTAGGGTTGCTGCCAATATGTAAGTGGCAGAATATGATGGTGAAGCTCATAGATGCAGGAGAAAACGAGAGACAGCCGTGAACAGAAATCAGAGATGTGTCAGTGACTCTTGTGTTGACATCTCCACAGTTGATGCTGATCTGACAAAGATCGTTAGTCCCAATCCATAAGACATTGTGGCGTGTCATTAAGAGGAGAGCGTTTAGCTCTTGCGGTCATCCATGAGTTGTGAACAGGTACTACACAAGGTGTTGTTGCGGGCGCAGACTGATGGTAGGCTCAACCTTGTGTTCATTGGCACTAACCAGTCCATAGCAGACATGGACAAACCCAGGTAGGAGCAGATGAGGAAGGACGGCACTAACCCAGTGACATGTCGTCATATCAATCCACCTGGTGTTTGGCATTGGTTGAGCATAGTGGAGTTTGGCATTGGTTGAACATAGTGGAGTTTGGCATTGGTTGAGCATAGTGGAGTTTGGTACTGGTTGAGCATAGTGGTGTTTGGCATTGGTTGAGCATAGTGGAGTTTGGCATTGGTTGAGCATAGTGGTGTTTGGCATTGGTTGAGCATAGTGGAGTTTGGCATTGGTTGAGCATAGTGGTGTTTGGCATTGGTTGAGCATAGTGGAGTTTGGTATTGGTTGAGCATAGTGGAGTTTGGCATTGGTTGAGCATAGTGGAGTTTAGCAGCGGTTGAGCATAGTGGAATTTGGCATTGGTTGAGCATAGTGGAGTTTGGCAGTGGTTGAGCAAAGTGGAGTTTAGCAGTGGTTGAGCATAGTGGAGTTTAGCAGTGGTTGAGCAAAGTGGAGTTTAGCAGTGGTTGAGCAAAGTGGAGTTTAGCAGTGGTTGAGCAAAGTGGAGTTTAGCAGTGGTTGAGCAAAGTGGAGTTTAGCAGTGGTTGAGCAAAGTGGAGTTTAGCATTGGTTGAGCATAGTGGAGTTTGGCAGTAGCTGTGCAAAATGGAATTTGGCGATACTTTGGTAGTGGCTGAACATAGTGGAGTTTGGCATTGGTAGAGCAAAGTGGAGTTTGGTGACAGTTTGGTGGTGGTTGAGCATAGTGAAGTTTGTTTGAGCAAGGTGGAGTTTGGTGACAGTTTGGTGGTAGTTGAGCATAGCAGAGTTTGGCAGTAATTTAATATAGTGAAGTTTGGCAGCAGCTGAGCACAATGGAGTTTGGTGGCAGTTGAGAATAGCATGGCATTCCAGGGGATGAATGTTACACACAAACTTTTGCTATATATGCACACACAAAAATTACAATTTGCTGTCCTTACTTTCATGGACTTGCCACGACTGGTAACTGTTATGACGTTTATTATCACTGCAGGGTTGACCAAAAACACATTCAGAGCATGATGCAACTAAAGCATTTCCGATGTGACCGAAACATCTCAGGCCTTGATACACATCAGGGTACTAAGGCACACATTAGTGTTGGGTACATCAACAAGGGAGGTATTTCTAGAGGTGCTACAGGCAGGTATCCACTACAATCTCAAATGATGCAACTATAATATATCCACCTTGGACCTGTCTTCCCTTATCTGGTGTAACTGCCAGCTACCTGAATTTAGGCTAATCCCAGCTTACTGTTATTAAGATAATCCTATCTTCCTAAAACGACGATGATTTGAAGGTAGGCTTAATTATAGCTTCCCAAATTCAGGGTAAATACCAGTTTCCTGAAACTAAGACAACTCCGTTCCCTGAATCTCCTCCCAACTTTTTGAATCTAGGCATAATCCCAATGTCCTTAACCTAGACTTCCTGAAACAATACCTCGAGTTTCCCTAACCTCAGATAACTCTCAAATTCTAGAACAAACCATTACACGAATCTGGTAGTTCTGACCATATATCCCTTACCAAGACAGACAGTGGAACCTCATTAATCCGACATTTTAATCCCCGATGTACGTGTCTGGAGTTAGTGATTAACAAGTTTTCTGGATAAATAAACCATGTATTTAATGGAGTATATAGAAATTCTGTTTTCATGAAATAATGTCTGAGTGAAGGTTTCCGGATTACTGCTGTTCGGATTAGTGAGGTTCTACTGTTTGTTGCATATTTGTGGAGTGTCCCCCAGGCTTACCATTGCTTGAGCGTGGTGCAGTTAGAGAGTTAGTGGTAGGGGAGCGAGGGAAGTCGTCGTTGTTGTAGGTAGGTGGGGGAATGTTTGTAGGCCGGCTTGTAGGGGTGGTAGGCTGCAATCAGACGCACACGGGTAGACTACATTAGCGTTCTCCCAATCCACTCTCTTATTGCGGTCTGTCCCCACTGTATACTGGATTGTCGCCAAAATTGTTAGCAAGATTGTTGCCGTCCGGCGCAACTTGCACGAGATGTGTGCGAGGAAATCTTGGGACATAATGTGTCAAACAACATGTCAGCTATCACAGCATTTTTGACTGATGATTAAATAATTTCATAATAATAATTTATATTAAGTATATCAAGTATCATACTCCATATTTGGATGATCTGATTGTGTACATAACCATATGTGACATAATTACCTTATATGGTAGTATTGCACACCTTATAGGGTAAGACTGCATACCTTATATGGTAACATTGCATACCTTATATGGCATCATAGCATATCAAATACTAGGCTGTAATAAAAAAATCCACCCAAAACAACAAGCTCTCGCCGGCACAAGGAGAAAACATTTGACAGTAAAAACAATCATCTATGTGTATCCTACACCTACTGCATGGATAGCATTGGTATCTATGCAATCCACCGACAAGTTGTCCCATTACTTTTTCTCATCCTTTTTTTGTCATCTCTAACGAGAAACCAGAAATGTTTTGGCACTAGAGGAAAGGGCAGCAAGACAGCAACTTGAAGACGGCAACACAGATCAGCTCTATACTGACCACTCTTGTACTCAAGCAACAACGATCGAGCAGCTTCTGTTTAGAGGTGTTGTTTGGCGACAATCCAAAATAGAGTGTTAGGAGAGAAGAGGAAGAAATGAATGAATGATGTGAGGCACCATCGGTTCATTACACATGCATTTCTGAACTATGTACTCACTCTTTCCGCCCAGTGACAGAACAGGGTAATAGTTCTTTACACACGTTAGTAACAGTCCAGCGAGTGCTGTGTACAGATGTTTTTACAGAGTGTAAACGCAGCTGCTGCAACTACGGGTCTGGTCCGAGATGTTCACATTTTGGTTGGTGTGTTCACACATTTGTAATTCATTCAAATGTGTTAACACACTTACAGAACAGTTCATGGGTAGATATGTTCACAGTTCTCTGTGTTAATACAGATACAGTACACTACATGGTTGCATATGTTCACAACTACAGCTAGGCTCTGATTGAAGGTGTTCACAATTTGAACAAAAGCCTCTATTCAAAGTCACACATGAACAACTACTTTGACTAGGGTTGGTTTCACAATCCATTCCTTTTGTAAGAAGGAAAGTATGTAGATGTTTGAAAAAAATACGTAATTTGGAAAAAAAACATGCAGGGCATCATGAACAACTCTATGTAACTACGAACTATGCTACATATGGTATGAACATTATGAAAACTCCCCCTGCTCAAACTACTACTGTCTGAACTACTCTCGACAAACAAACATTCACCTGACCTAAATCCTGAGGTCAAAGTTCAAATGCTCACCTGAGCTACTACTACTACTTGATTTTTCTGTCCTCCGAGTCCGACTCGTTGATGTTGATGTTGACGATGATGATGACATGAATGACGACGATGGTGGTGCTGCGTACGTCGACCGCCGGACTGTGCGAGAGTAGGACGACCCACTACTGAATCGGGACGTGTCGAGAGGTGAGAGGTCGCGCAGACCAACTGGCCTCGAGGATCGTTTCTCTGTTGCAGCACATGAAATGTGTGTTAATGTAATATTATTCCCTCAAAAAATGTAATAATCATATGTAAATAGTTACGTATTTAAGAGATACTTATGGAATAAATTGCTGAGTAATAATTTTAAATATCTGCTTCAATGAAGCCCAATCTTGTCAGAAAAAAATTTACTAGTTATATCTTCCATGTTATACATGGGAAATAAATGTTATATAAACAGCATTTCCCCACATATCTACCATACTATTGTTGAGTAATTTACTTGCAATTTTGCATGTGGTAACCAAACCAGGGCACAATCTATTGTTTGTTTTGGGTAATAATGAAACATAATTACTACTGAATATGAAAGCTTTTATTTCAGGTTAAAAACTCATACATATATATATATAGACAATTATGCATTAAACATTATTAAATAAGTAGAAAATATAAACAAGTTAAATAACAAACCATAAAAGTTAAACATGAAAATAAAATAAAAAATATATCTTAAATATATGAATAAGTTAATAAACACAAAAAGTACTTACCATCTATAGTGATTTTCGACGATGTTTCTAGACTGCCCTTGCTGTTCTCTGCTGTGCAGACGTAGCGACCAGCGTCAGACATCTCGCACGACTGGATCTCTAGGGAGCATATTCCGAGGGAATAGTTGATCTCGTACCTGCCTCCCATCCTCAACTCCTTCCCGTCTTTCGTCCACGTCATCTGTAACAGACACACCCTCGCTCAGATCCCTCACAGTCGGTCCTTCATCATAGTGTGAGAAACCTGTCTACATTATAAAACAGAGTATGGGCCTTTCTCTGTATGTTGCTCTGCATACATCCAAACATCTCCGTCAGTTTCTCATATATGGGTCTGAAAGTGCGTAATGGGCCAGGTAGCCCATTAGAGTCATTAATGGATGGTTTTTAAAATTCAACTCAGGGGCCCCATTACAACGGGGATCTTGGGCTCCAATGGAATGTCAGGCCTGCCTATCGCTGATCGTGTCAACCCAGCAACAAATACCAGTGTGGCATTATATGGTAACACTGTTGCTATCTATGGGCAGTATATAATTTCTTTGATCTAGAGGTGGCTTTAACTAGAATATATTAACAGATGTCTTTTTTTGCAATGCTTTATAACACAATATGATATATTATTATAGTTACTTACTAACATTAAAGTTGTTATTTATACAGTTTTGTTATTTACTATTTCAATATACTGATCAACAATTGATATATTGATACATTTTTAGCTGCCAATGGTACTTTTTATTTTACAATTTACATTGTAATTCTTAGTTCTATTAAGTTAGTTCTTCTACCTTCCTTAGTTTAAAGAAACTGTTTCAATCAACACATTCCATTCCTACCAACCAGATGACCAATCCACAAACCTTGGGAGTGGGTTTTCCCTCCACGGAGCAGATGAGTTTCACTCCAATGCCCTCCTGGATGAACCTGTCTCGGAGGGGGAAGACGAAGGAAGGTGCCTTGTCAGCCGGCTCCTTGTACCCCTCAAACTCACTCTCAAACAGCTTCCTGTAAGCACGCTGTATAGGTTAGGGCCAGTCTCACAAGTTCACAAACAGCTTCCTGTAAGCACGTTGTATAGGTTAGGGCCAGTCTCACAAGTTCACAAACAGCTTCCTGTAAGCACGCTGTATAGGTTAGGGCCAGTCTCACAAGTTCACAAACAGCTTCCTGTAAGCACGCTGTATAGGTTAGGGCCAGTCTCACAAGTTCACAAACAGCTTCCTGTAAGCACGTTGTATAGGTTAGGGCCAGTCTCACAAGTTCACAAACAGCTTCCTGTAAGCACGCTGTATAGGTTAGGGCCCGTCTCACAAGTTCACAAACAGCTTCCTGTAAGCACGTTGTATAGGTTAGGGCCAGTCTCACAAGTTCACAAACAGCTTCCTGTAAGCACGCTGTATAGGTTAGGGCCCGTCTCACAAGTTCACAAACAGCTTCTTGTAAGCACGTTGTATAGGTTAGGGCCAGTCTCACAAGTTCACAAATGTGCCTTCAGCATTAGTTCAACTCCCGTAAAAAATTTAGGGTAAAATATGTGCAACTTTTACAATCCATACTGCTATTATAATGTCAATTTGTATTAACATGTTTCACTTGTTAGGTGGTGCTACTGTAGCAATTTATTTCCCCCATGATACATGGTGAAGACCAAATGCCCATACAACGCTTAAGGTATTTGGCACTTTGTGAACTCACTCTCAAACCTCTCCTTGTAAGTACACAGTGCACACATTACAGATGGTCTCGTAAGTCACACAGTGTACACATTACAGACGGTCTCATAAGTCACACAGTGTACACATTACAGATGGTCTCATAAGTCACAGTGTACACATTACAGACGGTCTCATAAGTCACACAGTGTACACATTACAGATGGTCTCATAAGTCACAGTGTACACATTACAGACGGTCTCGTAAGTCACACAGTGCACACATTACAGATGGTCTCGTGAGTCACACAGTGTACACATTACAGATGGTCTCGTAAGTCACACAGTGTACACATTACAGATGGTCTCATAAGTCACACAGTGTACGCATTACAGACGGTCTTGTACGTCACACAGTGCACACATTACAGATGGTCTCGTGAGTCACACAGTGTACACATTACAGATGGTCTCATAAGTCACACAGTGTACACATTACAGATGGTCTCATAAGTCACACAGTGTACACATTACAGATGGTCTCATAAGTCACACAGTGTACACATTACAGACGGTCTTGTAAGTCACACAGTGCACACTTTACAGACGGTCTCGTAAGTCACACAGTGTACACGTTACAGACGGTCTCGTAAGTCACACAGTGCACACATTACAGATGGTCTCATAAGTCACACAGTGTACACATTACAGACGGTCTCATAAGTCACACAGTGTACACATTACAGATGGTCTCATAAGTCACACAGTGTTCACATTACAGATGGTCTCATAAGTCACACAGTGCACACATTACAGATGGTCTCGTGAGTCACACAGTGTACACATTACAGATGGTCTCATAAGTCACACAGTGTACACATTACAGATGGTCTCATAAGTCACACAGTGTACACATTACAGACGGTCTTGTAAGTCACACAGTGCACACTTTACAGACGGTCTCGTAAGTCACACAGTGTACACGTTACAGACGGTCTCGTAAGTCACACAGTGCACACATTACAGATGGTCTCATAAGTCACACAGTGTACACATTACAGACAGTCTCATAAGTCACACAGTGTACACATTACAGATGGTCTCATAAGTCACACAGTGTTCACATTACAGATGGTCTCATAAGTCACACAGTGCACACATTACAGATGGTCTCGTGAGTCACACAGTGTACACATTACAGACGGTCTCATAAGTCACACAGTGTACACATTACAGATGGTCTCATAAGTCACACAGTGTACACATTACAGACGGTCTTGTAAGTCACACAGTGCACACTTTACAGACGGTCTCGTAAGTCACACAGTGTACACGTTACAGACGGTCTCGTAAGTCACACAGTGCACACATTACAGATGGTCTCATAAGTCACACAGTGTACACATTACAGACGGTCTCATAAGTCACACAGTGCACACTTTACAGATGGTCTCGTAAGTCACACAGTGTACGCATTACAGATGGTCTCATAAGTCACACATTGTACACATTACAGATGGTCTCGTAAGTCACACAGTGCACATGTTACAGATGGTCTTGTAAGTCACACAGTGCACATGTTACAGATGGTCTTGTAAGTCACACAGTGCACGCATTACAGACGGTCTTGTAAGTCACACAGTGTACACATTACAGATGGTCTCATAAGTCACACAGTGCACACGTTACAGATGGTCTCATAAGTCATACAGTGCACACATTACAGATGGTCTCATAAGTCACACAGTGCACATGTTACAGATGGTCTCATAAGTCACACAGTGTACACATTACAGATGGTCTCGTAAGTCACACAGTGCACACGTTACAGATGGTCTCGTAAGTCACACAGTGCACACATTACAGATGGTCTTGTAAATCACACAGTGTACACATTACAGACGGTCTCGTATGTCACAGTGTACACTTTACAGATGGTCTTGTAAGTCACACAGTGCACACATTACAGATGGTCTTGTAAGTCACACAGTGCACACGTTACAGATTGTCTCGTAAGTCACACAGTGTACGCGTTACAGATGGTCTCATAAGTCACACAGTGCACACATTACAGATGGTCTTGTAAGTCATACAGTGTACACATTACAGACGGTCTCATAAGTCACACAGTGCACATGTTACAGATGGTCTCATAAGTCACACAGTGTACACATTACAGATGGTCTTGTAAGTCATACAGTGTATACGTTACAGATGGTCTTATCAGTCACACAGTATACACATTATAGATGGTCTCGTAAGTCACACAATGTACACATTACAGATGGTCTCGTAAGTTTGTAAAGTACGAAAAACATTATGTTGGTTCACCCGTCATAAATACGTGGTTAAACCCACAACTTATATGATCCATATTGCTGTTAATGTCAGTTTCCACTAACGTGTTTCACTACCTAGGTGGCACCACTGTAGCAATGTATCCCCCCATAGTACATGTTTTGACCAATCCCCCCATGGAATGCTTAAGGTATTTTGCAATGTTGTAAACATATGTAACATTTTAGTTTGGCTCTGATATTAAATTTGTAATTGTTTTTATATTAATATGTGTGGTGATTTTTATTCCATTACAATGTAGGGATGATTTTTGCATTAACGTATGTTGTCATGCAAGGATTATTATAACATTGCACTATCTGTTGTGTAAACAGAATTGTGTTTGAGCCATCAAAAAAGTTGTGTTTGTGTCGTCCAATCACTTGCCTGCGTGGTGCGGACTGGTAGTCAACACTCATTGACCTTCGCGGGGGCTGGGCCTTCGCTTCTACAAACACAACAACAGTCTGTGGAAGGGCAAGGGTTAAGAGAAGCCTGCAGTAGGGCAAAAATTAACATAATTTTATATGACACGGGTTAACAGAAATCTGTGTAGGGCAAGGGTTAACAGAAGTCTGTAATAGGACATGGATTAACAACAGTCTGTAGTAAGACAAGGGTTATAAGAAGGCAAGGGTTAACTCTTCAAAGTCAGTTTCCAATTTCTCTGACACTAGAAATATGCGGGCTTACATGCTTGTAATTATTTGGTGCAATACCATCAACAAAAACAAGTAGTATATGCCCACCTTCCGTGTCATCAGGAGACGAGGAGAAACTATTTAATTCATACTCACTCATATATCTTTTTGCTGATCATTATACCTATGTATTATAATTTAACAATATATTATTGACATATATAAATGTTTAAGAAATCTGAAATATTATACTGTTTAATTATACATTATATATGTATACACTTATGTACATACATGACTTATTAAAACAATAAAAGAACATTAAATGCATCTTCAACATCAAGGCCATAAAATACTGAAATTTCTCATACCTAAAAAACCATTAAATGTATCTTCATCATCCAGGTCATAAAATACTTAAATTCCTCATAACTAGGCAGAGTGTTATTTCAGACACAGACTTACAATGCCAGTCCTGTATTACACATGTGTGAGGTTAGAAGACGTGAGACATACGTTCTACTTTGAGGAAGACATGTTCCTCGCGGCTGCCGTACGAGTTCTCAGCTTTCACCACGTACTCGCCCTTGTCCTCCATCTTGATGCGACAGATGCGCAGCTCGTAGTTGTTGCCAGAGTACTTTGGCATATACTTGATGCTCGGGTTCAGTGGTGTGCCATCAAAGTACCTGCATCAGACACGTCTACAACGTCTAATTCATCATCCTGATATATATGTATTCTTCTTTTGTCGAAAACATAAACATTTACTTACTTACTATATAACAGAATCTGACTGTGTCAAATGTTATCGTTAAAATATTTGATAATGAACCTGACCTGATAAAGTTTGAATCTCTATTTGACCTGATTGACACATGAGGAATGCTTTAACTTATCATTTCTGACCATACATAAGGAACTATGACATGACACTAGCACCAATTCCCTGCCTCCATACAGTGCTACACAAACATAGATGCAGGTGTTTTCTCATGTACTACATGACACTAGCACCAATTCCCAGCCTCCATACAGTGCTACACAAACATAGATGCAGGTGTTTTCTCATGTATTACATGACACTAGCACCAATTCCCAGCCTCCATACAGTGCTACACAAACATAGATGCAGGTGTTTTCTCATGTACTACATGACACTAGCACCAATGCCCAGCCTCCATACAGTGCTACACAAACAAAGATGCAGGTGTTTTCTCATGTATTACATGACACTAGCATCAATGCCCAGCCTCCATATCGTGCTACACAAACATAGATGCAGGTGTTTTCTCATGTATTACATGACACTAGCACCAATGACCAGCCTCCATATCGTGCTACACAAACATAGATGCAGGTGTTTCCTCATGTATTACATGACACTAGCACCAATGCCCAGCCTCCATATCGTGCTACACAAACATAGATGCAGGTGTTTTCTCATGTATTACATGACACTAGCACCAATGCCCAGCCTCCATATCGTGCTACACAAACATAGATGCAGGTGTTTCCTCATGTATGACATGACACTAGCATCAATGCCCAGCCCCCATAGCGTCTTACACAAACATAGATGCAGGTGTTTTCTCATGTATTACATGACACTAGCACCAATGCCCAGCCTCCATATCGTGCTACACAAACATAGATGCAGATGTTTCCTCATGTATTACATGACACTAGCACCAATGCCCAGCCTCCATATCGTGCTACACAAACATAGATGCAGGTGTTTTCTCATGTATTACATGACACTAGCACCAATGCCCAGCCTCCATATCGTGCTACACAAACATAGATGCAGATGTTTCCTCATGTATTACATGACACTAGCATCAATGCCCAGCCTCCATATCGTGCTACACAAACATAGATGCAGGCGTTTCCTCATGTATTACATGACACTAGCACCAATGCCCAGCCTCCATATCGTGCTACACAAACATAGATGCAGGTGTTTCCTCATGTATTACATGACACTAGCACCAATGCCCAGCCTCCAATCGTGCTACACAAACATAGATGCAGGTGTTTCCTCATGTATGACATGACACTAGCACCAATGCCCAGCCTCCAATCGTGCTACACAAACATAGATGCAGGTGTTTCCTCATGTATTACATGACACTAGCACCAATGCCCAGCCTCCATACCGTGCTACACAAACATAGATGCAGGTGTTTCCTCATGTATTACATGACACTAGCACCAATGCCCAGCCTCCATACCGTGCTACACAAACATAGATGCAGGTGTTTCCTCATGTATTACATGATACTAGCACCAATGCCCAGCCTCCATACCGTGCTACACAAACATAGATGCAGGTGTTTCCTCATGTATTACATGACACTAGCACCAATGCCCAGCCTCCATATCGTGCTACACAAACATAGATGCAGGTGTTTCCTCATGTATGACATGACACTAGCATCAATGCCCAGCCCCCATAGCGTCTTACACAAACATAGATGCAGGTGTTTTCTCATGTATTACATGACACTAGCACCAATGCCCAGCCTCCATATCGTGCTACACAAACATAGATGCAGGTGTTTCCTCATGTATTACATGACACTAGCACCAATGCCCAGCCTCCATATCGTGCTACACAAACATAGATGCAGGTGTTTTCTCATGTATTACATGACACTAGCACCAATGCCCAGCCTCCATATCGTGCTACACAAACATAGATGCAGATGTTTCCTCATGTATTACATGACACTAGCATCAATGCCCAGCCTCCATATCGTGCTACACAAACATAGATGCAGGTGTTTCCTCATGTATTACATGACACTAGCACCAATGCCCAGCCTCCATACCGTGCTACACAAACATAGATGCAGGTGTTTCCTCATGTATTACATGACACTAGCACCAATGCCCAGCCTCCATACCGTGCTACACAAACATAGATGCAGGTGTTTCCTCATGTATTACATGATACTAGCACCAATGCCCAGCCTCCATACCGTGCTACACAAACATAGATGCAGGTGTTTCCTCATGTATTACATGACACTAGCACCAATGCCCAGCCTCCATACCGTGCTACACAAACATAGATGCAGGTGTTTCCTCATGTATTACATGATACTAGCACCAATGCCCAGCCTCCATACCGTGCTACACAAACATAGATGCAGGTGTTTTCTCATGTATTACATGACACTAGCACCAATGACCAGCCTCCATATCGTGCTACACAAACATAGATGCAGGTGTTTCCTCATGTATTACATGACACTAGCACCAATGCCCAGCCTCCATATCGTGCTACACAAACATAGATGCAGGTGTTTTCTCATGTATTACATGACACTAGCACCAATGCCCAGCCTCCATATCGTGCTATACAAACATAGATGCAGGTGTTTCCTCATGTATTACATGACACTAGCACCAATGCCCAGCCCCCATAGCGTGCTACACAAACATAGATGCAGGTGTTTCCTCATGTATTACATGACACTAGCACCAATGCCCAGCCTCCATATCATGCTACACAAACATAGATGCAGGTGTTTCCTCATGTATTACATGACACTAGCACCAATGCCCAGCCTCCAATCGTGCTACACAAACATAGATGCAGGTGTTTCCTCATGTATGACATGACACTAGCACCAATGCCCAGCCTCCAATCGTGCTACACAAACATAGATGCAGGTGTTTCCTCATGTATTACATGACACTAGCACCAATGCCCAGCCTCCATACCGTGCTACACAAACATAGATGCAGGTGTTTCCTCATGTTTTACATGACACTAGCACCAATGCCCAGCCTCCATACCGTGCTACACAAACATAGATGCAGGTGTTTCCTCATGTATTACATGATACTAGCACCAATGCCCAGCCTCCATACCGTGCTACACAAACATAGATGCAGGTGTTTCCTCATGTATTACATGACACTAGCACCAATGCCCAGCCTCCATATCGTGCTACACAAACATAGATGCAGGTGTTTCCTCATGTATGACATGACACTAGCATCAATGCCCAGCCCCCATAGCGTCTTACACAAACATAGATGCAGGTGTTTTCTCATGTATTACATGACACTAGCACCAATGCCCAGCCTCCATATCGTGCTACACAAACATAGATGCAGATGTTTCCTCATGTATTACATGACACTAGCACCAATGCCCAGCCTCCATATCGTGCTACACAAACATAGATGCAGGTGTTTTCTCATGTATTACATGACACTAGCACCAATGCCCAGCCTCCATATCGTGCTACACAAACATAGATGCAGATGTTTCCTCATGTATTACATGACACTAGCACCAATGCCCAGCCTCCATATCGTGCTACACAAACATAGATGCAGGTGTTTTCTCATGTATTACATGACACTAGCACCAATGCCCAGCCTCCATATCGTGCTACACAAACATAGATGCAGATGTTTCCTCATGTATTACATGACACTAGCATCAATGCCCAGCCTCCATATCGTGCTACACAAACATAGATGCAGGCGTTTCCTCATGTATTACATGACACTAGCACCAATGCCCAGCCTCCATATCGTGCTACACAAACATAGATGCAGGTGTTTCCTCATGTATTACATGACACTAGCACCAATGCCCAGCCTCCAATCGTGCTACACAAACATAGATGCAGGTGTTTCCTCATGTATGACATGACACTAGCACCAATGCCCAGCCTCCAATCGTGCTACACAAACATAGATGCAGGTGTTTCCTCATGTATTACATGACACTAGCACCAATGCCCAGCCTCCATACCGTGCTACACAAACATAGATGCAGGTGTTTCCTCATGTATTACATGACACTAGCACCAATGCCCAGCCTCCATACCGTGCTACACAAACATAGATGCAGGTGTTTCCTCATGTATTACATGATACTAGCACCAATGCCCAGCCTCCATACCGTGCTACACAAACATAGATGCAGGTGTTTCCTCATGTATTACATGACACTAGCACCAATGCCCAGCCTCCATATCGTGCTACACAAACATAGATGCAGGTGTTTCCTCATGTATGACATGACACTAGCATCAATGCCCAGCCCCCATAGCGTCTTACACAAACATAGATGCAGGTGTTTTCTCATGTATTACATGACACTAGCACCAATGCCCAGCCTCCATACCGTGCTACACAAACATAGATGCAGGTGTTTCCTCATGTATTACATGACACTAGCACCAATGCCCAGCCTCCATACCGTGCTACACAAACATAGATGCAGGTGTTTCCTCATGTATTACATGATACTAGCACCAATGCCCAGCCTCCATACCGTGCTACACAAACATAGATGCAGGTGTTTCCTCATGTATTACATGACACTAGCACCAATGCCCAGCCTCCATATCGTGCTACACAAACATAGATGCAGGTGTTTCCTCATGTATGACATGACACTAGCATCAATGCCCAGCCCCCATAGCGTCTTACACAAACATAGATGCAGGTGTTTTCTCATGTATTACATGACACTAGCACCAATGCCCAGCCTCCATATCGTGCTACACAAACATAGATGCAGATGTTTCCTCATGTATTACATGACACTAGCACCAATGCCCAGCCTCCATATCGTGCTACACAAACATAGATGCAGGTGTTTTCTCATGTATTACATGACACTAGCACCAATGCCCAGCCTCCATATCGTGCTACACAAACATAGATGCAGATGTTTCCTCATGTATTACATGACACTAGCATCAATGCCCAGCCTCCATATCGTGCTACACAAACATAGATGCAGGTGTTTCCTCATGTATTACATGACACTAGCACCAATGCCCAGCCTCCATACCGTGCTACACAAACATAGATGCAGGTGTTTCCTCATGTATTACATGACACTAGCACCAATGCCCAGCCTCCATACCGTGCTACACAAACATAGATGCAGGTGTTTCCTCATGTATTACATGATACTAGCACCAATGCCCAGCCTCCATACCGTGCTACACAAACATAGATGCAGGTGTTTCCTCATGTATTACATGACACTAGCACCAATGCCCAGCCTCCATACCGTGCTACACAAACATAGATGCAGGTGTTTCCTCATGTATTACATGATACTAGCACCAATGCCCAGCCTCCATACCGTGCTACACAAACATAGATGCAGGTGTTTTCTCATGTATTACATGACACTAGCACCAATGACCAGCCTCCATATCGTGCTACACAAACATAGATGCAGGTGTTTCCTCATGTATTACATGACACTAGCACCAATGCCCAGCCTCCATATCGTGCTACACAAACATAGATGCAGGTGTTTTCTCATGTATTACATGACACTAGCACCAATGCCCAGCCTCCATATCGTGCTATACAAACATAGATGCAGGTGTTTCCTCATGTATTACATGACACTAGCACCAATGCCCAGCCCCCATAGCGTGCTACACAAACATAGATGCAGGTGTTTCCTCATGTATTACATGACACTAGCACCAATGCCCAGCCTCCATATCGTGCTACACAAACATAGATGCAGGTGTTTCCTCATGTATTACATGACACTAGCACCAATGCCCAGCCTCCATATCGTGCTACACAAACATAGATGCAGGTGTTTTCTCATGTATTACATGACACTAGCACCAATGCCCAGCCTCCATATCGTGCTACACAAACATAGATGCAGGTGTTTCCTCATGTATTACATGACACTAGCACCAATGCCCAGCCTCCATATCGTGCTACACAAACATAGATGCAGGTGTTTTCTCATGTATGACATGACACTTGCACCAATGCCCTGCCCCCATACCGTGCTACACAAACATAGATGCAGGTGTTTTCTCATGTATGACATGACACTAGCACCAATGCCCAGCCTCCATAGCGTGCTACACAAACATAGATGCAGGTGTTTCCTCATGTATTACATGACACTAGCACCAATGCCCAGCCTCCATATCGTGCTACACAAACATAGATGCAGGTGTTTTCTCATGTATTACATGACACTAGCACCAATGCCCGGCCTCCATACCGTGCTACACAAACATAGATGCAGGTGTTTCCTCATGTATTACATGACACTAGCACCAATGCCCAGCCTCCATATCGTGCTACACAAACATAGATGCAGGTGTTTCCTCATGTATTACATGACACTAGCACCAATGCCCAGCCTCCATATCGTGCTACACAAACATAGATGCAGGTGTTTTCTCATGTATGACATGACACTTGCACCAATGCCCTGCCCCCATACCGTGCTACACAAACATAGATGCAGGTGTTTTCTCATGTATTACATGACACTAGCACCAATGCCCAGCCTCCATATCGTGCTACACAAACATAGATGCAGGTGTTTTCTCATGTATGACATGACACTTGCACCAATGCCCTGCCCCCATACCGTGCTACACAAACATAGATGCAGGTGTTTTCTCATGTATTACATGACACTTGCACCAATGCCCTGCCCCCATAGCGTGCTACACAAACATAGATGCAGGTGTTTCCTCATGTATTACATGACACTAGCACCAATGCCCAGCCTCCATATCGTGCTACACAAACATAGATGCAGGTGTTTTCTCATGTATTACATGACACTAGCACCAATGCCCGGCCTCCATACCGTGCTACACAAACATAGATGCAGGTGTTTCCTCATGTATTACATGACACTAGCACCAATGCCCAGCCTCCATACCGTGCTACACAAACATAGATGCAGGTGTTTCCTCATGTATTCGTACTGGACGTTTGTCAAAGATGACGTAATCTGAATATTATTCACCACTCTGCAGGTGTTTTCTACACTGGTGAAAGTTATGAAATCATCCATCAATCAGTGGACTTTTATGTAGTTTTTAACAAGTGTACAAAACATTCTGAACAATCGTATGAATCCTTAACTGAAAAAATCCTTTAAACAAGTGTAAATTGATCATAGATGAATCCCTGAAAATGTGCTCAACATGCAAAGCATCTAGGAGGAAAAGCTTATCTTACACGCACGCACGCATGCACAGACACACACACACACACACACACACAATAGCTCAATTATAGTTGGATTCTTATAAGACAGGCACTGCCTCAGCATTTGACATACTGATAGGAGTGACATCAAGATGTCCCTGTCACCATATGTCACCTCCCATGCATGACACACCAGAAAGACTGCTCGCCAAAATATAAAAGAAGCCCTGGTCTACCACTCACCAAGTGATGGTGGGTGGGGTGGCGGCCAGCACCTTGCACTTGAAGCTGACCACTCCACCCTCCTCTGCCACCACGGTGTGGGGCTTCCTCACAAACCTCGGCCACGCCTCACGCCGGTCTGAAACAAACACACATAGCAGCTTGTGGGTTTTACTTAAAACATTTCAATGAGGTTATATAAGATTGGAGAAGGTGAAATGAAGATGCATTCTAGTGCTCTAAGAGAATTAAAAATGTAAGCAACTGTGTACAGCAGAATCAAGTTGACACATTTGGTAAAACATTTAACATACAACATTTGAGTTAATGCTGATGTTGTAACAAAGCAACTTTTGCAGTTCTGCCCATTTTATAAAATTATTTCTGTAATGAAACATTGTACATGTGCACAACATTGGATATTGTTAACTTACTGACTTCGTAGCAGTGGAACCTTCCTTTGCATTAGTACTTCACATGTTGTGAAGATTTATTGATTAATTGTAACAAGTGAATGACGACATTTTCTTCAGGGCATCTGGAGCCTCATTATATACAGATTTAACAATTCTTTAATGTGCATCATTTTCTGTAGTTGGATATTTTTATTTCTGCAATATCGTAATGCGAGGTTAATTTCCGTAATGATTAAGGAAAATCTGTAATGGTAGGCATCCGTGCCTGTATTATCAGGTCCAGTAAGCACATCTATGGTGACAGTAAACATGCATGACATAGACGCCTACCGAAGTATGTGTTGAAGATGCCGTGGTCCTTGGGCCGGGCCTTGCGCAGGGAACCAAAGTTGGCGAGACGTCCAATGGCTGGCATGGGCATGGGCCAGTCCATCTGGGAACACAATGCATACTCACTCATCCAACTGAAACATCTGCTACCAGAAATGTTAGCGTGCTCCCTGTCGAATATCATCATATCTACTGCTTTTGGCTGATAAGATTTAAGACTTTTTCAAGACTTTATTAAGACCATAATTTGAAAGTGCAAGACCTTTTACCACGACAATATAAAAATCACTAACATTTTGTTTAAAATTGTATCATTTGATTAAAGAAGCATAATGCTCAGCAATATGCAGTCATTCCATGTTAGATGAATTACGGTGAAATCGAAGTGCAGACATTTCCTTACAAAACAACACATTTTAAAATCTTTTCAAAGCCTTAAAAGGACAATATCTAATTACAGACCTATGACTTCGATCAGGTGGTCTGATTAAAGGTTGATCCTGGCCATAGAGGCTCATCAGATAGACAGATTTCCAGATATTTCAAGACAGATTTCCGGATATTTCAAAGAAACAGATTACGTCAGAGTTGCCGTTTCCGAGAGGGGCTTCTCGTGGGGTTCTCCTGCATTACAGTTGGCCAGCACTTACGTATCTCTGCTTGATGGTCTCGCGTATCTTGTTGTATCTGCTGGATGGGATGCGGTGTTGAGAATAGTCGTTGTCTCCCGCCAGCCACGCGTGCTCCAGAGCATCATGCACGGTCAGACGGCGCCTGGAAACACAATGACCAGTGTATACTTACATGAATGACCGCAGAGATATCAGACCAGACCATGTGACGCCTGGCAACAGAGATATCAGACCAGACCATGTGACGCCTGGCAACAGAGATATCAGACCAGACCATGTGACGCCTGGCAACAGTCGTCAACATAAACTTACAAGATTTAACAAGACTGCCAGTCAGTGCAAACACCCCCGATCACAAGAGTAGGAAGCCTTTGGCTTATTGAGGCAGACATGTTTTGTATCTCCATATAACCCATCTTTCTGAGATATTTATCAATATTATTTTTAATCGTATTCACACCGCTAGCATTAACGCAATTATTAGATCATTTGTTCCAGCTATGTATCACCCTCTGTGAATTAATTGTATTAATTTGTAAATTCATATCAATAATCTAAACAAATTACTGTGTACTTATAATCTATTGCAAATATAGATCATTACTTTTTTTTAAGCTTTTAGGCTACAAAATAACTTGACAATTACTGATCACCCTCAATGCCATAGGTTGGGTTGGTGAGATATTCTATAAAAAGGCTAACTGAATGAGGTCTCACAATATCAAGAGTTCAATAATTTATATAAACTAGTCTGTTAATATGCAGTGATAGAACTAATTAGAACTAGACCCATCACAAAGCCAGATGAGGACAGTCTGACTGAACAATGTGAGAGATGTTTTCGGGGTGTTGCGTGACACCAGTGGTGACTCACTGAGGCTGCTTGACGATGAGTTTGCGGATGAAGTCCTTGGCCTGCTCAGAGATGCCCTTGAAGCTCTCCGAATCAAAGTCCCAGTCACACTTGCTCACGTTCTGCATCGTCTCGATGCTGTCCTCACCCGCGAATGGAGACAGACCACTCAGGCTGAAACAGGAGGGCACACGGTCACAGCACAGCTGGTAGTATGTGTGCGTGCGTGCATGCATGAGTGCGTGCATGCGTGTGTGTGTGTGTGGTGTGTGTGTGTGTGTGTGTGTGTGTGTGTGTGTGTGTGTGTGTGTGTGTGTGTGTGTGTGTGTGTGTGTTAGTATGTGTGTGCGCGTGCATGTGTGTGTGTGTTTGTGAGTTGTGTGTGTGTGCATGTGTGTGTGTGTGCATGTGTGTGTGCATGTGTGTGTGTGTGTGTGTGTGTGTGTGTGTGTGTGTGTGTGTGTGTGTGTGTGTGTGTGTGTGTGTGTGTGTGTGTGTGTGTGTGTGTGTGTGTGTGTGTGCATATGTGTGCGAGAGTTGTGTGTGTGTATGCATGTGTGCGTGTGTGCGTGTGTGCGTGTGTGCGTGTGTGCGTGTGTGCATGTGTGTGTGTGCTTGTGTGTGTATGAGTGTGTGTGTGCACTTGCAGGCATGCATGAGTTGAACCTATCATATGTGTCACACCATTTAGCCAAGACAATAAGATTGCCATCCAAGGCTGAAACCTCAGATGGGAAAAGGACAAGGTATCCTTCGCTTTAATAAGAGTCCAACAGAACTCTAAATAAAGGATGCAGTCGATGAGTGCAGGTCACTCACAGTATGTAAGCGAGGACTCCGACGGCCCACATGTCTGTGTAGAAACCAACTGCATCATGGTCCACGACCTCTGGAGCCGCAAACTCCGCCGTTGCTGTGGTGATCTTGACGACCTGCTCCGGGTCAAGTTTGGCAGCGAGGCCGAAGTCGATCATCTTCACATTCGTACTCTTCTTTGTCTCACACAGAATGTTCTCAGGCTGCAAGGGAATGGGGATGTATATGACATGCTCAGTTGTAAAAAGTCCAAGTTTGCTAACATGACTGGGTGAGATGGAGTGTGGGAGTGAAGAGTGAATAACCAAAGAATGAAGGAGCTGAGGGAGGAAATTGGTATGAGAGAGTTTCAGGAGGAAGCTGATGAGGAGTTGGATAAAGAGGACTGGACAAGTGGAGCAAATGGAAGGAGAATGGCTGTGGAGGGAGTGGGTGCCCTCATAGTGTGAGGTAGAAGGAGAATGGCCACAGAGGGAGTGGATGCCCTTGTAGTGTGAGGTAGAAGGAGAATGGCCACAGAGGGAGTGGATGCTCTCGTAGTGTGAGTTAGAAGGAGAATGGCCACAGAGGGAGTGGATGCCCTTGTAGTGTGAGGTAGAAGGAGAATGGCCACAGAGGGAGTGGATGCTCTCGTAGTGTGAGTTAGAAGGAGAATGGCCACAGAGGGAGTGGGTGCCCTCGTAGTGTGAGGTAGAAGGAAAATGGCCACAGAGGGAGTGGATGCCCCTGTAGTGTGAGGTAGAAGGAGAATGGCCAAGGAGGGAGTGGATGCCCTTGTAGTGTGAGGTAGAAGGAGAATGGCCACGGAGGGAGTGGATACCCTTGTAGTGTGACGTAGGAGAATGGCCACGGAGGGAGTGGATGCCCTTGTAGTGTGAGGTAGAAGGATAATGGCCACGGAGGGAGTGGATGCCCTTGTAGTATGAGGTAGGAGAATGGCCAAGGAGGGAGTGGATGCCCTTGTAGTGTGAGGTAGAAAGATAATGGCCATGGAGGGAGTGGATGCCCCTGTAGTGTGAGGTAGAAGGATAATGGCCACGGAGGGAGTGGATGCCCTTGTAGTGTGAGGTAGGAGAATGGCCAAGGAGGGAGTGGATGCCCTTGTAGTGTGAGGTAGAAGGAGAATGGCCACGGAGGGAGTGGATGTCCTTGTAGTGTGAGGTAGAAGGAGAATGGCCACGGAGGGAGTGGATGCCCTTGTAGTGTGAGGTAGAAGGAGAATGGCCACGGAGGGAGTGGATGCCCTTGTAGTGGGAGGTAGGAGAATGGCCACGGAGGGAGTGGATGCCCTTGTAGTGTGAGGTAGAAGGAGAATGGCCACGGAGGGAGTGGATACCCTTGTAGTGTGACGTAGGAGAATGGCCACGGAGGGAGTGGATGCCCTTGTAGTGTGAGGTAGAAGGATAATGGCCACGAAGGGAGTGGATGCCCTTGTAGTGTGAGGTAGGAGAATGGCCAAGGAGGGAGTGGATGCCCTTGTAGTGTGAGGTAGAAAGATAATGGCCATGGAGGGAGTGGATGCCCCTGTAGTGTGAGGTAGAAGGATAATGGCCACGGAGGGAATGGATGCCCTTGTAGTGTGAGGTAGGAGAATGGCCAAGGAGGGAGTGGATGCCCTTGTAGTGTGAGGTAGAAGGAGAATGGCCACGGAGGGAGTGGATGCCCTTGTAGTGTGAGTTAGAAGGAGAATGGCCACGGAGGGAGTGGATGTCCTTGAAGTGTCAGGTAGAAGGAGAATGGCCAAGGAGGGAGTGGATGTCCTTGTAGTGTCAGATAGGAGAATGGCCACGGAGGGAGTGGATGCCCTTGTAATGTCAGGTAGAAGGAGAATGGCCACGGAGGGAGTGGATGCCCTTGTAGTGTCAGGTAGGAGAATGGCCACAGAGGGAGTGGATGCCCTTGTAGTGTCAGGTAGAAGGAGAATGGCCAAGGAGGGAGTGGATGCCCTTGTAGTGTCAGGTAGGAGAATGGCCACGGAGGGAGTGGATGCCCTTGTAGTGTCAGGTAGAAGGAGAATGGCCACGGAGGGAGTGTATGTCCTTGAAGTATGAGGTAGGAGAATGGCCACGGAGGGAGTGGGTGCCCTTGTAATGTGATGTAGAAGAGAAAGACAATGACTGAAATGGGAGGATTGTATATTAATTTGCGAGAAACGAGAGAGGAGTGGAGAACAAGGGTAAGAGGTGGGGGAAGTAGAGGTGCGTGGTGGAGATGGCAGTGAAATTGGATCCGTG
The DNA here is from genome assembly GCA_963995525.1 of Escarpia spicata. NCBI lineage: Eukaryota > Metazoa > Annelida > Polychaeta > Sabellida > Siboglinidae > Escarpia > Escarpia spicata. The sequence goes on from OZ023212.1 coordinate 10,887,758, forward strand.
ATGGAAACGAAATTAAGGAGCAGCAAACTTTATACCAAAGTGGACTGAAATAATAGTTCAGTTAAGGAATCTACACCAAACCGACATATTTAATCTATAATAAAACATAGAAAAGAAAACAATTGTGATGTGCGTATTTATAGAAATAAATGTATAAATTATAAACGAGTTGTTCAACTCAAAACTGAGGGAAAACAGTGTCTTTGGTCGTACCTTGATGTCGAGGTGCACAATGTTACGGTCGTGCATGTAACACAGTCCCTCGCAAACTTGGCGCACATAGTCGACCACTTCACCCTCATTCATCTTGTAGTCCTCCGCCGCGATGCGGTCAAAGAGTTCCCCACCTGACAAGCTGCAAGACAGGGATGTTATTTGTGACAATGTGAAACGAAATGTACAACATTGTTCATTTGTTAACGGATACACAGCTAGTTAATCCTACCGTGTAATTAAATATGATTTTTTTTAAAGTACACCTAATTTAACAATGTCTACGTCATATTTGTCTCTTTATTGCTGGAGCACAGAAATAACATTGGAATTTCACAGATTAATAAATCATCCAGAGACAAAATGCATCCACCTTTTCAGAATCATTAAAATACTGATATTAATAAACTTCCAGACAGATAATTCACAATTACGACCATTTCCGCTGTCTTGTAGATCATACCATAGCTGTTCTACCGTACATTTAACATTTACATAATTGCCATTATGGATATAACAAAGGAGAACTTGCTGAAATATTCACTGCCTGAACTAATATCTTTTGCCATGACACATAACACGGTTTCTTAAATAGAGATATTCCACAAACAGAAGCTGTACTTACTACTCAAGGACAAGCACTATTTCGTGTTTGTCCTCGAATGCATCGTGCAGGTTGAGAAGTTTCTGGTGGTGTAGACTGTTCATGATGTTGATCTCACCCTTCACGATCGCCTTATCAGCGGGGTACGGGGTGTTGATGAACTTTGCCACAAATGTTCTTCCTGTAGATTTCTCAGTTGCCCTGTGCACTACGCCAAAGGCGCCACTGAAACATAATGTTGTTTGCCATCTGTTAAAACAGGGAGATATTTTTTATTTACCAGATCTGCTTATTACTGATTATTATGTGATTGAATGATTTACTGGTGGGCTGTTCTACAGATGAAAACTTGGTGCAATAGTCATGCCTAAAATATGTATATATATATATATATATTATATATATATATAAACATAACACATTTCTTCTTCTCTTACCAAGGAGGTTTCCTCTTTTTTCATAGCTTAAAAAACTTTGTATAATTGTGTGCACCTTTGTTAATTTGCTGTATGAGAAGTGATAAATATGTGGGACAAATATGACAGTGCAAGTACAAATGTAATTTAAGGAGATAAACATTGATAGCAGGAAAGGTGCAATATGTAGTAATATTGCACGCAGGGGATCCTATCTGAAAATGTCTAAACTTGGCACTATATCTGCATTTGATCGTCCATTCAAAATATTTTCAACTGAAACATTAAAATAATATCTAAGGAACCAACCTTCCGAGTTCCTCATGGATGTCGTAGTAGTCATTGATGTCTCCTGATCTGATCTCCACTGGTTGAGGCTTGATCTTAGACCACAGATCATAGTCTGAAAGTGAATAACACCATGAGTACGGCTATAACAACAACCATTCTTCAACATGCAGAAATACCTCTCCTAGACTGGTACAAGTGAACATGTTGCAAACCATTAACACATTTATATTACATCCACCTAAAATAAACCCCGAATTTTGGAGAATTTATGTCTATTTGTTATTCATATCCAGTTTACTCTATGAATTAATTTCACATGATCATTTTGAATGAAGAATCAGACTACAGGTTCTTGAGAGATAAAACATGTGGCATCTGCATATGTCAGCAGCGATGTTGTAAGGTCTAAATTAAGGGCTGATACGTACAGAATCTGTCGTAGTCGAGGATCTTGGGTCCGGTGTACTTTCCTCGCACCCTCTTGCCGGTGTCATCTGAAACACACGGCAAATTATATCATTATTTATTACACATTTTTTCTGGTACATATTTTTGGCTTATTTAACATCATATAATTTAACTACCACAATAGCGTAATCATGTTATGTATTAGCAGAAACTACTGTTTAATTGTTTTAATTGTTCTTTGATCCCTGTTCAATAAAACAAAATAAAAGCCAGTCGATTGTGAGACATGGCCAACATATTACAAATTGAAAGCCAATGTTCTTGTAAGGTAAATCTAACTATAATTGAGCTAGTGGTACGTATGTGTGTGGGTATATTAACTATAATTGAGCTAGTGGTATGTATGTGTGTGGGTATATTAACTATAATTGAGCTAGTGGTATGTATGTGTGTGGGTATATTAACTATAATTGAGCTAGTGGTACGTATGTGTGTGGGTATATTAACTATAATTGAGCTAGTGGTACGTATGTGTGTGGGTATATTAACTATAATTGAGCTAGTGGTATGTATGTGTGTGGGTATATTAACTATAATTGAGCTAGTGGTATGTATGTGTGTGGGTATATTAACTATAATTGAGCTAGTGGTATGTATGTGTGTGGGTATATTAACTATAATTGAGCTAGTGGTATGTATGTGTGTGGGTATATTAACTATAATTGAGCTAGTGGTATGTATGTGTGTGGGTATATTAACTATAATTGAGCTAGTGGTATGTATGTGTGTGGGTATATTAACTATAATTGAGCTAGTGGTATGTATGTGTGTGGGTATATTAACTATAATTGAGCTAGTGGTATGTATGTGTGTGGGTATATTAACTATAATTGAGCTAGTGGTACGTATGTGTGTGGGTATATTAACTATAATTGAGCTAGTGGTACGTATGTGCGTGGGTATATTAACTATAATTGAGCTAGTGGTATGTATGTGCATGGGTATATTAACTATAATTGAGCTAGTGGTACGTATGTGTGTGGGTATATTAACTATAATTGAGCTAGTGGTATGTATGTGCATGGGTATATTAACTATAATTGAGCTAGTGGTATGTATGTGTGTGGGTATATTAACTATAATTGAGCTAGTGGTACGTATGTGTGTGGGTATATTAACTATAATTGAGCTAGTGGTATGTATGTGTGTGGGTATATTAACTATAATTGAGCTAGTGGTATGTATGTGTGTGGGTATATTAACTATAATTGAGCTAGTGGTATGTATTTGTGTGGGTATATTAACTATAATTGAGCTAGTGGTATGTATGTGTGTGGGTATATTAACTATAATTGAGCTAGTGGTATGTATGTGTGTGGGTATATTAACTATAATTGAGCTAGTGGTATGTATGTGTGTGGGTATATTAACTATAATTGAGCTAGTGGTATGTATGTGTGTGGGTATATTAACTATAATTGAGCTAGTGGTACGTATGTGTGTGGGTATATTAACTATAATTGAGCTAGTGGTACGTATGTGTGTGGGTATATTAACTATAATTGAGCTAGTGGTACGTATGTGTGTGGGTATATTAACTATAATTGAGCTAGTGGTATGTATGTGTGTGGGTATATTAACTATAATTGAGCTAGTGGTATGTATGTGCGTGGGTATATTAACTATAATTGAGCTAGTGGTATGTATGTGCGTGGGTATATTAACTATAATTGAGCTAGTGGTATGTATGTGCGTGGGTATATTAACTATAATTGAGCTAGTGGTATGTATGTGCGTGGGTATATTAACTATAATTGAGCTAGTGGTATGTATGTGCGTGGGTATATTAACTTTAATTGAGCTAGTGGTATGTATGTGCGTGGGTATATTAACTATAATTGAGCTAGTGGTATGTATGTGGGTGGGTATATTAACTATAATTGAGCTAGTGGTATGTATGTGCGTGGGTATATTAACTATAATTGAGCTAGTGGTATGTATGTGCGTGGGTATATTAACTATAATTGAGCTAGTGGTATGTATGTGCGTGGGTATATTAACTATAATTGAGCTAGTGGTATGTATGTGTGTGGGTATATTAACTATAATTGAGCTAGTGGTATGTATGTGCGTGGGTATATTAACTATAATTGAGCTAGTGGTATGTATGTGCGTGGGTATATTAACTATAATTGGGCTAGTGGTATGTATGTGCGTGGGTATATTAACTATAATTGAGCTAGTGGTATGTATGTGCGTGGGTATATTAACTATAACTGAGCTAGTGGTATGTATGTGTGTGGGTATATTAACTATAATTGAGCTAGTGGTACGTATGTGTGTGGGTATATTAACTATAATTGAGCTAGTGGTATGTATGTGTGTGGGTTTATTAACTATAATTGAGCTAGTGGTATGTATGTGTGTGGGTATATTAACTATAATTGAGCTAGTGGTACGTATGTGTGTGGGTATATTAACTATAATTGAGCTAGTGGTATGTATGTGTGTGGGTATATTAACTATAATTGAGCTAGTGGTAAGTATGTGCATGGGTATATTAACTATAATTGAGCTAGTGGTAAGTATGTGCATGGGTATATTAACGTTTTGGTCCTGGACTATTTGCATCAACATTTCAGGGATTATTCTACGACCCTTTGGAAGAAAAGTAATGCATTATTTTTCTTTTAAATTTCCCATTGTTTATGGGTTCTTACCGGTTTGATGGTTTGTGCCGTACATTAGATGGATGTAAATTGATTATCCATACCGTTATGCATGTTTTCTGTGATTGTTCCATGGTTTGCCAATCAGTTTTTAAAATGTATCGTAACAGACATCATGTATGACAACTTTGGGAAATCATCTTCTTTGCTAGTAATGTCTATAAATGTGACTGTTTGAGGAGTGCTACCTTCGACTGGCAGTCCCTTCCTCTTGCGTCCCTCCTCCACGGTCTCTGTCTTGAAGACATTCGTTGGTTCGCATGGCTCGCTGCGACCGTAGAAGTTCTCCGCTGTCACACGGAACTGGTAGTCCTTGCATGGCGACAGACCCTCAACCGTAGCAAACGTGAATCTGGGGACAAACATATCCTTCAGCATACGTACATATTACATTGACTAATTACATCATAAATTAATCAGATTACAGTCATGTTAACTCAGGGAAACATTTAAACCAAGAATTGTTGTTGCATTCCTCTTTGTCCAGGACAGGCCTTGATGTTTGTTTTCTTTCTTCCGTGATCCCATTTCTCTACTGTCTCCGCCATTCATCCCCACTCCCTCTATCTCTTGCTTTCATACTTCCCAATCCAGAGAAATTCCCTTCACACAATCGTCCCACCTTGATCATCTCTGTTCTGTGCTTTTGAAGCAACATAAATGTTGCCTTCTGACACATCAAAACAAGCTTGAAACATCCATACAAAACTCAAGGCATACACATTACTCTTACAAAATTAACAAATATTTAGACAAAAGACTGTAGAATTATAAGACAAAATAAGAAGTCCTACGAATATCCACATAGAACAACAAAGTTTCTTGATGATTCAGTCAGAATAATAATAAGATAACTTCCTTAAATCCTTAGAAACCAATTTGAGAGGCACATAAAGACAAAATGGTTGATCAGTGTGACGTCTGCCCTGTGTATTTGCCCTCTGACCTGTTGACACAGCAGCGGATCCACTTGTTCATGGGGGGCTCCAGCTTCTCCACGATATACTGGGTGATGAAGCTGCCTCCGTCGTTGAGCGGTGGCTTCCAGGACAACATCACAGAGTCGTGGTAGATGTTCTCTGTCTGCAGGAAGCGAGGCGGGTCGGGGCAGTCTGAAACACACGCAGTAGGATAATACACTGCTATAACTTCTATATCATCAGGAACATGAGCACAGAAGTGCTACAAACAAGAACGACTAAGCATTACATCATCATCAGGACATAGAAGTCATCATTAGGGCAAGGGACCACAAAATATTCATGGTAGAAAAGCAATTTCAAACAAATATCTCCTAAATACAATGAAATAATAGTTTTTTAATAAAGGTTGCTAAAATTTCAGATGATTTTAAAATAAATGGGGAGATATGTATATATGATGCAAAACACGGAAAATTATATCCGCGTTCCACATGCTTATTATTTTGCTGGCTGAACATGGCAATCAGTCATTTTATAAAAGCATAATTGATCAAATAAGACATCAAAAGCCAAAGTGACATATTGGTAGCAAGTATGATCAAATGAGTAAACATTATTCTGGTTGTATGTATACTTTCTTAAAAACAGATAACAATTATAGTTGAGCTCAGAATGCAACTTTAACAACACACACCATTGATGGCGATCTTGATGACAGCAGAATCGATGCCGAGGTCGTTCTCAAGCTGCAGATGGTAGGGACCATCGTCTGTCTTCTCTGCTGCCTTGATGGTGAGGATGGCGTGTCTCTCTCCCGTCTCCACACGATAATGACTGCTCCCTTCGAGCTCCTCCCCGTCGCGCGTCCAGCGCACCTTCGGCTTCGGGTATCCAGTGAACGGGATCTTGAAGATGACCTCCTCGCCCTTCTCGAAGGATGACAAGTCCTGGAAGCGCGGCGGCACCTTGATCTTGGGAGGTGCTGTGACAGACGGCAGCAGGTGAGAACATTTTCAAGTCACATCAGTGCAAAACTATTTCAAAAAACTATTTACCATATTTTGCAATTGATTATTTTGTGTGTTGCATGGTCACTGTATGTTGAAAAGAACTAGATAATAATTATGTAGTTCGATATTAACGTTAATAAAAAATTATTTTATTAACGTTAATATTCATGTTATATATGCTGTAGTGGACTGGTGGCAAATCTACCCTAAATACAATGGCAACATAGATGATATGTCACACGCTAATTAATAAATGAGTTGAGACAATCAAATCAAAGTTGTACTGCATTTGGTTATTCATTTAAACCTATATACGACATAGGGCTTCATTTCCAAGAAAGCATTCTAATTTACAGGTGATTAACAATGACCACCTCTGTATCATATATATATATATATATATATATAAATATATATATATATATACACTGTCCTTACATGACGTCTCCACTCATCAGATTCTAACAATGAAAGAATATAGCTTGTGCACCATAACATTGACAGTTCACACATGAGAGGTAAGCATGTTCACTGCAGAGATGGAACACTTGCTGTTTGGAGGTCAGGAAGACAGCATGCAAGATGGCAGGACGGAACAATACAGATAACAGGGAGAACAACATAATCATATTCTTTGTGATATGTTCCTGTCAGGAGTTGGGTTAGATAAACCTACCTCTAGCTGTAAGTTCCCTCAAGCAACATGCACTTACATCTAATGAGCAGGTCGCTGCGACTGGTCCTTGAGCCGGCCCTGTTGACGACCTTGGCGCTGTATTCGTCCGCGTCCTCTCCAAAGACGTCGTGCACAACGAGGGTGTGTGTGTTGCCCTCGCGGAAGATCTCATACTTGCCTCCATCCACCAGCTCTCTCGTTCCCTTGAACCTGGCACAGGAACCATTCAATGGGACATACACACTAGAAAGGCCTAGATAATGCACTCGATAGTCACTCGTCGAAATGCTGTTCATGTGGCACACATATGAATTCAACAACAGTGTTTGTGAATCAGATGTCCATATGAGCAAGATAAACACTAGATCAATTATAATGACATCTGCATATGATCCTATAAATTAAATATACAATTTGGGTCTTGGTATCTGCAGTAGTAAAGTATTTAGTTTTGCTGTATGTTAGTTAATTGTAATTGCGTGACACATTAATGTGTACAAGAGGTTTTGTGGCGTTGTGACGCTTTCCATGGCTGGTTCCCCCCACCTTTGCTGTTGAGATTGAGTTATGTATTATAATTATACAGGCTAATGCACATCATTTTCACACTGTATATATATATATATATAATTATTATATGTATTATATATATTTGTTGGCTGAATACAAAGCTCTGATACAAACTTATATCTGCCTTGTTACCTACAAGCAAACGAGTCATGATTCCGAGTTGGTAACTCCTACGCATTAACAAGGAGTTTTGTCCCACGTAAATGACATTGATGTCCATAGACCTCAAAATAACTGTTAAATTATATTTGAAATCTCGCAATGACAGTTATATTTCCAAACTTTTCCACACCTAATATTCGATAATGTTACCTATGAATTTTTTTTTTAAACTGGCTAAAACAACACACTTGAAGACTCAGCATAGACTCCCTCTACTCACCAGATGACAGAGGGTGCGGGCTTGCCGCCCACTTCCACCTCAAACTTGGCTGACTTGCCCTGCACAGCCTGGCAGTTCTTGAGGCCACTCACTATCTCTGGCATTGTCGCAGCTGAACAACACGCAAATAACACCATTACTTCTTGTACTCTTTTTGTATTGTGTCGTGTTGTAAAAATAATATCTATCTGTCTGATCAAAGGCAGTTCAATCAGATTGTAATAATATGTCTAACTGTTCTGTGTTTCCGCCATGCAAGGTAGTTGCCATCGGAAACACTGAATGACACATTATTTTTAGACTAGCTTCAAACAGACAACCCAAATTTATGTGGGTGAACAAGAGTGTGACATCACCCCTGATCATGTGCTTTTCTCTCAACGTGCCAGCTTGAATTTTGTTATTTTAACTTATACATAATTGACAAAACATTACAACTGACATATATTAAGAGTAATACTGAATCAACAAGTACAAACATTAAGAGTTGTCCAATGGCAACCACAATGAAGTAAGCTTTGGGCATTTTGCACGGCGAAAACCGCGCTATTGATCACAGATGACAGCACTCACCTTTTGGGTCCTTGACCTTGACCTTCCTGATGGTGGTTGCCGCCTGACTCTCTCCAGCCTCATTGACAGCAATCACCCGAAACTCGTACTCGCGGTCCTCGATGAGGTTCGCCACATTGAAGATTGTGGCAGGGGAAGGTACTTGGTTTACCCGGCTCCAACTGTCGTAGTTCGCGTCCTTCTTCTCGATGATGTAGCCCATTATACGGCCACCGCCGTCGCTCGAAGGCTTCTCCCAAGTGAGGCTGACAAAGTCCCCTCCCACCTCCTGGATGTCGGGAATACCGGGCATGCTTGGGCGGTCTGGGAAAAGCAAATGTAATTTTTTTAAATTCAAAGACGAATTAAGCCATAAAAAAAACGTATTACAGTTGAACCTTGCTTTATGGTCACCTCGGTAATACAGCCACCTCACAATTAAGGTCACCCGAGGTCAGTCCCAAATTATTTCTGTAACAGTAAAGTAGAGGCAATGGGTCTTGCTAATAAGGTCACCTCCCCATTTAGGTCATTTTATTTTAGAGATGTTAAAATGGTTTACAAATCAATAATTTTAAGGGAATTATCAGACACTTTCATCAGTAAATGACATGAAACAGTGCAAACAGTGCATACTGCTGGGATCTATACAACAGATTTACATAACAATAATTGCAGCATCAACGAATGATAAAGCAATCACAGAACATGTTTAAAAAGTGTTTTTATTTATGCAATAACATGTTGTAAGCCTAGTAGCGGATCGTTTTATGCTAGATTTGGTTATAAATGTTTACAAAAGTTTGCACCAGATTTGGAATGGGGGTGTTAAAATGATTAACAAGTTCTGCTGTAGGATCTTACCGAAAGACAGCTTGGCGACAATAGGACTCTCTGCTTCGAGCCATTCTCCACATCCATTCTCGTTGACTGCGGCCACACGGAACATGTACTCATTGTTCTCATACAGGCCCTGTACGTCAAACTCTGTCTCCTACAAGAACACACGGAACATGTACTCGTTGTTCTCATACAGGCCCTGTACATTAAAACTCTGTCTCCTACAAGAACACACGGAACATGTACTCATTGTTCTCATACAGGCCCTGTACATCAAACTCTGTCTCCTATAAGAACACACGGAACATGTACTCATTGTTCTCATATAGGCCCTGTACATCAAACTCTATCTCCTACAAGAACACACGGAACATGTACTCATTGTTCTCATACAGGCCCTGTACATCAAACTCTATCTCCTACAAGAACACACGGAACATGTACTCATTGTTCTCATACAGGCCCTGTATATCAAACTCTGTCTCCTATAAGAACACACGGAACATGTACTCATTGTTCTCATACAGGCCCTGTACATCAAACTCTGTGTCCTACAAGAACACGGAACATATACTCATTGTTCTCATACAGGCCCTGCATCCTTGAAGTTCACTGCTGACACACTCTCCAGAAAACAGTTGATGGCTTCTACACCAGACTGCAATGCAAAATCTAAAATGTACCCTGATGCGATTACATCTACACCCAGGAATTGTACTGCAATCTATCATGGATCTCCACCACCATGTAATCAACGAAGCGTTCAAGGTTCACCAAACCCCTTCTGCATCCCTCGAGGCTCACCAAAAATGCCAACTGCACCCGTCCTGAAGCTCACCAAAAATATTTTGGGGCTAAGCCTATCTCCAGCCTCCCTACCCAACAATATTAGATGGATCAGCCCCCCCCCAAGCCCCTAGTTCTGATGCCTATGACAACTGAGGTGTAACAGCACACTGCTAGATGGTCTGCCATGTTATCGATGCTGCCACTGACCTTTGCGAAAGATGCGACTGTGGCCCAGTAGGGTTTGCCCGTCTCTTTCTTCTCTATGACATAGTTCGTGATCTTTGCACCGCCTGTGTCACGTGGCGCCTTCCATGACAGATGACACGAGCTGCGGCTAATGTCTGACACTCGCAGCGGGCCAGTGCAGGCACCAGGGGTCGCTGTGAAGAGGCACAATACAGGCATTATTATCGACAGATATAACAAAAATACAAGTAGGATTTCAGGGCAAAATAAAATAAACGCTAATCTCGCTGAAATTTCTGAATGTGCGAAATTTCATAATTGAAATCTACAATTAAGATTTCAGCCTGTGCCAGCTGATTTTTTTTAAAGATATTCTGATATCAAGTATCAGTTTCCATTTAGAATCTGCGGATGAAGCACAGAAGTGAGATTTTCCTCAAAAAAAAAAAAAAAATTTGAATCTTTTTTCTTTCAACCTCTCATTTATTTGTTACATAGACACATACACAACCAATAAAACATCCTACAAACAATTTCAGGCTTCTCTAAGTTGCCTCTCTAATGAGATGATTATATCTATCAGTCTATGACAACCTTGGGTGAATGCTATTTTTTAAGACACGGCTGCCATTTCGAATACAACAAAAGCAAACATTTTAACAAGTGTTTAAAAAGCAAGACCTCAAACATCACATTGTCATTCATTTCTACAGCAGATATAAGTAACTGTTTCAGAACAAAATCCTGCACTGCATTTTATTCTAAATACAGCCTCTACTCGGGAAAATGTTACCACAAACATAAAATAAAAAAAAATATAATACAATAATAATATAATAAGATAATATAACAATTTGTTTATTTTTCCAATACAAAAACAATTCGTAATGTGTTTTGGGAAAAACATCAAAAGAATTATTTACAGAATTATTAACTTTGTGACATCTCATATCCGGCTCACGAAATTGCTGCGAGGAAAAACCCCATACCTTTAACGGCGACATTGAATGGGCATGAGATGACGCCGCTGTCATTACTGATGTCAACGACATAACTACCAGAGTCATCCTGTTCTGCATCTGTAAGACAAACAACAAAACGTTCTTAATAAACCACCGAACCTTACTAAGATTATAGACAACTAAATATATACAGCTCAAACATGGTAAGAAACAATTCATATTTAAACATTGAAATTGTAAACTGTTAGTAGTAGTAATAACATATTTATTTTTCAATGGCAACCATGTCGTGCCTACATCATAATTTATTAATGGTCATCATAAAAGTATATAAGTAAATTATTATCACTCATTTCACAAAGAACTAGACTTCACTTACCATATTCACATACACTTTTTAAGTCTAAACAGATTCACAAATACTACAGAATGTACTAACTCTATCCATCATGTAAGTGTGCCTACCCTTGATCTGCAGAATGACGTAGTCATCGAAAGTAGTGAACTGTACACGGTCGTTGAGACGAAGGTCGCGGTTGTTCTTCTTGACCTTGAAGTCGAAGGGTCCAGTGCCAGAGAAGGGAATCTTGACCTTGAGGGTCTCGCCCTTGTCCACCGCCTGGTCGCGAATCGTCTTCTCTAGTTGTGGTGGCTCTGAAATGACGTAATCACACAATGATCAATGCCCAATCGATATCTACATCTTGTGGTCCTTCCATACTTGCCTTAAATATATTAACCTATTTAAAATAAATTTGAGAAAAATCAAATCTATCTATAGTATCCACTGTGATACTTTAGCTAATTTTTATGCAAAGGTTTCATGAAATATTCGACAAACAATAAAATTATTCTCGACTAGGCGAATCAAAACCTGGCAAATATGGTGAAGCCTAAATAAATCTTATTCAACTAACTGTGCCTAGGATTTTAATTATTCATGCACCGTAGGTCTGAACATCAACGAATATGTTTTTTAGTGAGCTAGATGTGTCATGGAGGGAACTTCCATATCTATGCTCATACATATTTATTACAGGAATTTCACAATTGGAAAAACAAGTTTAAACAACTGACCCTGGCTCTAGAATGATAATCATACTGACTCTGCACTGCGAGTTTGACGCTGGCGGATTCCTTGCCCTTGTGGTTGCCGAGTTCACACGTGATCTCAGAGGCATCGTCCGGGTAGATGTCCTTGATAATCAGCTGACACTTGCCTCCGTCGCGACTGATGCGATACTTGGCACTCGAATGTAGCTCCAGACCGTCCTTGTACCTGGGGAGGTGTCATCATCTTGTTCATTTACATGGACGTACATTCAGCTTGACTTCTTGTATAGATTTAACAAGAGTTAGCGAGATTGCCTTCCAGAGTAAAACCCCGAGATGGTCAGTGGATATGGATGCATTTGGCTGATTGAGTCTTTTTAATTTACGTGTAACCACACTTCTGCTGGGATATTTGTCAATTTTGTTATTTATGTGTGTGCGTATGAATGTGTGGGCATGTTTGAACATGTATATATGTAAAGGTTAAATACATCAGCAATATTATTCAGTTCTTACAACCATTCAAAGAGCTTTATCTACATTTCACCCCTGGAAGACTTGTTCATTTAAACACCCATTCAACTTCTCTAGGAAGCATTCAGCCATGCAGCAATTACTGTATGTATGTGAGCAGGGGTGTGCGTATATGCCTGCATATGTTTGTGATGTGTGTGTATGCGTGTATGTGTGCGTGTGTGCGTGTGTGCGTGTGTGCGTGTGTGCGTGTGTGCGTGTGTGTGTATGTGAACGTGTATGCATATGTGCGTGTGATGTGTGTGCGTGCACGCATGGCTGAGATGAATATTTGTCTGTCTGCGTGCGTGCGTGCGTGCGTGCATCTGTATGTTTACTTAGCTAAGTGCTACATAACAGGATGAAGAGAAGAGATAGTTGTCTTACCATTTGATGTCTGGCAGTGGTTCTCCAGAGGCCTCCACCTCAAATTTGGCTTCTCCGTTCAGTGGTGCCATCACATTGCTGGGGCGTTTGGAGAACTCCGGGGCCGTTCCAGCTGAACATACAAACACACACAGGGTGAAAGATAACAACCCTCATTATTCCGGCATTGTCGATGCTTCGTGGTCAACTCATTTTACATGCACATCCTACATTTATTTGGATAACTTTTAACTATTTAATATTTTTATAAATCAAAAATAGAATGCTTTGGCAGTGCTGAGAAAATAACGGTATGACAGAGCAACTATTAAAGGTTGTGGTGCATTCTGGGAATTAGAATAGCGTAGGGAGCCCAAGTGATGCAGGGCTTACCTCAAAATCTTGGATGAACTTTTACTTAGGATGCTACTTGATATACTGTGGATCTCTGGTTTACACAACTTATAACCCACTTATGAAATGGACAGGATAATTCTCTATTATATAACAAAACATGGATATTATTATTATTTTCCAACTGTCATAACCACTGGATATTTTTGCAGTGGAAAACTTGAAATCAACAGATCATTATCACAGAAACAATTGCATCCTGTCAAACATACTAACTGATTCACATTAAAAACTCACTCATCTGTACTCATACACACTTGCACGCACACACACACATGGTCCACACACACATGGTCCACACACACACATGGTCCACACACACATGGTCCACACACACACATGGTCCACACACACATGGTCCACACACACACATGGTCCACACACACATGGTCCACACACACACACACGGTCCACACATACACACACATGGTCCATACACACACACACACGGTCCACACACACACACACACACACACACACACATGGTCCACACACACATGGTCCACACACACATGGTCCACACACACACACATGGTCCACACACACACACGGTCCACACACACACATGGTCCACACACACATGGTCCACACACACACACGGTCCACACACACACATGGTCCACACACACATGGTCCACACACACACACATGGTCCACACACACACACACACATGGTCCACACACACACACACATGGTCCACACATACACACACACACACACATGGTCCACACACACACACACATGGTCCACACACACACATGGTCCACACACACATGGTCCACACACACATGGTCCACACACACACGGTCCACACATACACACACATGGTCCACACACACACACATGGTCCACACACACACATGGTCCACACACACACGTGGTTCACACACACACACACACACATGGTCCACACACACACACAGTCCACACACGCCACTGTCAAATCTACTGATACAGAATCACTTTAAAAACACATCTGTACACATGCGAGCATGCATGCTTGCGCACACGCGCACGCACGCATGCACATGGTCCACACATGCCACCTACCCATCTTGTCCTTGATGGTGAGAGGCGCGGTGCCGAGACTGAAGTTGCCGGGGCCGACAGACGTAACCGCGGCGACACGGAACTCATACTGCCCTCCCTCCTCCAGGTTGGGGATGTTGATGCTCTCTCCCAACACAGGGAAGTCATTCACCTTCTCCCAGTCCCCATTTGGCCTTCTCTTCTCCACCTGGTAACCTGGGGGAGTTGGGAACAGCGGCACGGTTACTGATAAGGCACTTTAGTGACATTCTACATTGATAGTTACTATATATGATATATAGTAAAGGACAACAACACTTTCTACTCGTATACAGGAAGTTTTACTGTATGTGGTACATCTTTGGTACATGTTTTATTATAGTATATCATTAGTTTTATTCTTTAAAATTTTAATGTTATACACTTTTTATTTTAGTTTTATTAAGTTCCATTCCATTCTCAAAATCTTATTATTAATCTATACATTTTATAAATGATTTTGTACAACTATTGTACTGGTATAACTGAATGACACATATACTACTACTCTGGCGCAATGATGTACAAGAGTTACAAGTATTGTGATCAAGTGGATTACCTTTGATCTTGACACATATACTACTACTCTGGCGCAATGATGTACAAGAGTTACAAGTATTGTGATCAAGTGGACTACCTTTGATCTTGACACATGTACTACTACTCTGGCGCAATGATGTACAAGAGTTACAAGTATTGTGATCAAGTGGATTACTTTTGATCTTGACACATGTACTACTACTCTGGCGCAATGATGTACAAGAGTTACAAGTATTGTGATCAAGTGGATTACCTTTGATCTTGACACATGTACTACTACTCTGGCGCAATGATGTACAAGAGTTACAAGTATTGTGATCAAGTGGATTACCTTTGTGGATTACCTTTGATCTTGACACATATACTACTACTCTGGCGCAATGATGTACAAGAGTTACAAGTATTGTGATCAAGTGGATTACCTTTGATCTTGACACATGTACTACTACTCTGGTGCAATGATGTACAAGAGTTACAAGTATTGTGATCAAGTGGATTACCTTTGATCTTGACACATGTACTACTACTCTGGCCAATGATGTACAAGAGTTACAAGTATTGTGATCAAGTGGATTACCTTTGATCTTGACACATGTACTACTACTCTGGCGCAATGATGTACAAGAGTTACAAGTATTGTGATCAAGTGGATTACCTTTGATCTTGACACATGTACTACTACTCTGGCGCAATGATGTACAAGAGTTACAAGTATTGTGATCAAGTGGATTACCTTTGATTTTGACACATGTACTACTACTCTGGCGCAATGATGTACAAGAGTTACAAGTATTGTGATCAAGTGGATTACCTTTGATCTTGACACGTATACTACTACTCTGGCGCAATGATGTACAAGAGTTACAAGTATTGTGATCAAGTGGATTACCTTTGATCTTGACACGTATACTACTATTCTGACGCAATGATATACAAGAATTACAAGTACTGTGATCAAGTGGATTACCTTTGATCTTGACACGTATACTACTACTCTGGCGCAATGATGTACAAGAGTTACAAGTACTGTGATCAAGTGGATTACCTTTGATCTTGACACATATGCTACTACTCTGACGCAATGATGTACAAGAGTTACAAGTACTGTGATCAAGTGGATTACCTTTGATCTTGACACATATACTACTACTCTGGCGCAATGATGTACAAGAGTTACAAGTATTGTGATCAAGTGGACTACCTTTGATCTTGACACATATACTACTACTCTGGCGCAATGATGTACAAGAGTTACAAGTATTGTGATCAAGTGGACTACCTTTGATCTTGACACATATACTACTACTCTGGCGCAATGATGTACAAGAGTTACAAGTATTGTGATCAAGTGGACTACCTTTGATCTTGACACATATACTACTACTCTGGCGCAATGATGTACAAGAGTTACAAGTATTGTGATCAAGTGGACTACCTTTGATCTTGACACATATACTACTACTCTGGCGCAATGATGTACAAGAGTTACAAGTATTGTGATCAAGTGGACTACCTTTGATCTTGCTTCCTCCGTCAGAGCGAGGTTTGCTCCAGCTGAGGTCGATGAAATTGCGACCGATCCTTTCAGCCACAGGGACACCTGGTGGCGTCGCCTTGCCTGAGGAGAGAGGACGATAGTCACAGAGTGAACGGAACAAGCTTTACAAACAAACTAGGGCTTGTTTTATTAATACTTGCTGGACCTATCATTATCAATCAATGGTAAGGCTGATATAATTATTATATGACAAATGGTTCAGTGTTCTTGTTAGCTGTAAGTAAATGTAGATCTGCTTGGGAGATATGTATTCTTGGTGTTCAATGTCATGGAGGCTAGGAGCTTCTTGGATTTAAAAAATGGCCTCTATGATGTACTTTAGAACCCAAATTAAGAGGGGTGTGGCAAGAAGTGGGGAGCTGATCCTACAGATTGGTGGGAGTTAAGTTTGCCTAAAGATAAGTGGGATACATTGCAAGGAATGGAATTTTGAGACCCCTACCCCCACCCCCACTAGTGTGTGTGGATATAGTCCGCAGGTTGTTTGCATTTTGGTGTGTGACATTGATTTATATAGATAATATAAGAGATAATTGTTATGTAACTAACACACACATATGATTTGCCCACGTAATTATGAGTGTTACTGTTATACATTTTTCTTGGGAAAAGCTATTTTCTGTCTATCGTACTTACTTGCTTTGGGGGCAGTAATGACCAGATCGGACGGCCTGCTGGGCTCGCCTGCTCCTGCCCTATTCTTGGCCCGTACTCGGAACTCATACTCTGTGTCTTTCTCCAAGTCATCAGCTACAACACACCAAACATTCATTGAAACTACACTGTGTTTGTGTTAGCATTGTGACTATCTTCAAAAACACCACTGACAAATGTCTTGCAAGAGCTTATACATTGATGACATTGATTTACTTTCAATAAGACAATGGCATCTTTGGTCAGTTGCTATCTTGAGTTTATGCTTTGGATGGCAATCTATGTCATATAAAAATTTTGTGAGGTCACAAAAACAATTTAACAAGATCAAACTTCACTTTTTCTTAACATGATTTAGCAATCAAGATTCATGCAAACTTTTGATGTCAACTTTCAGTCATGTAATTCATATTTTAAAAACTTGTATATTTCTTTCAACTAAATAAACCTGAGTTATTCATAAAGTGATATTTTCTTTGAAACGTCTTTTGAACTAGTAGACCCACAAACAAAAAACTTGCCAACAAATCGGAGATCCTTGCAAGGGAACTTAGCATTGAGAGGGCGCCACTTGTTCGTGCCTGCCATCTTTGACTCAATGATGTAGCCTGTGATTCTGTCGCCGCCATCACCGCGAGGTTTCGACCAGGACAAGGTCACCGAGTCCTCATCGACGTCCTCAATCTTCGGTGCATTGGGTGCATCTGGGGAGTCTGACACATGGCAGCGCAAAGTAAGAACAAACTTCTACAGTGCCTAAATCCTCAGGAACCTCAGCTCAGACATGTAACAAACCAGAATTGTTAAATATAATATTTGAACACAGACATGCACAGTCAACATCAGAGCGAAGGATGGCTGAGGATTTTGATCCCATTCAAAGTGTTATATCAGTTGAAAATGTTATATGATTCTGCTGTTATTAATTTGTACTTTTGTAGCGTTGCTTACCCTCCTTAGTGTCGCGGCATATCCATCCATGTGTTGACAATCTTTATAGTGCTTGTTGATTTGATACATATTGATACATATTTTGAAATCCTTGTATACATCTCATTTCTATAAATGTCACCATATTCCTGCAAATGTCACTTTATCTGGGTAGTGTGGTGTATGAACACAGGTCTGTCTGAAGCACCAAGTGCTGTAGCGTAGTGTGTAGTTTGTGCCTCGTACTCTCACTTTCAGCTACAGCTGCCAGATAGCTCCTTGGAGTGAAAAGGGAGCCGAGTGCGTAAATCTCCCCTACTGGTACATAGCTTCTCCGTAGACAAGACTCTAGCACAACCTCCACTGCAGATACTGGGCATCTTGCGGCTCCAGGCAAATGTGCTAGGGATCTTGGAGCAGGTTGGAGCCCCAGAGGTTGGTGTGCAAGGCCCAACGGCATGTGGACACGTCCTGACACTAACTATTTCACCCCCAACTTGGGTAAATAGTACTGGGCAGATCTTTAGCCATGTTAGGCAAATGATCTAAGGGAAGGATCCCCAAATTTAAACCCGAGTAGGTGGGGCTCGATAGTCTTGGCAGACAGCTCTCCTATGAGAAGGCAACATCCAATACCAAACGGCACTGTGAGTCAGCCAGGGCAGCGCTGCAGTGGCTAGTGTCCCAAACAATGAATGGCACAGGTAACAAATCTCGATTTAGTTACCGCATCCGCAAATCAGCAAAGCACGGGTGGATCGTCTCGCCAGAGGTGACCCAGTTGCAAAGTCTGGCTGGGAAGTCTCAATGTGGGGACGATGGGGGGTAAAGCACTGGAAGTGGTAAACATGATGGACAGGAGGAAGTTAGAGGTGTTGTGTGTACAAGAAACCAAATGGAAAGGAGACTGGGCGAGGGCACTGGCAGGAGGGTATAAGATGCTACATGCAGGATGAGATGGAAGGAGCAATGGTGTAGGCATCGTAGTAACAGAGGAGATCAGTAGAGACGTCATGAGAGGAGAGAGATGGCAAGGGAGGATCAGTAGAGATGTGGTGAGAGTGGAGAGATGGAAGGAGCAATGGTGTAGGCATCGTAGTAACAGAGGAGATCAGTAGAGACGTCATGAGAGGAGAGAGATGGCAAGGGAGGATCAGTAGAGATGTGGTGAGAGTGGAGAGATGGAAGGAGCAATGGTGTAGGCATCATAGTAACAGAGGAGATCAGTAGAGACGTCGTGAGAATAGAGAGATGGCAAGGGAGGATCAGTAGAGATGTGGTGAGAGTGGAGAGATGGAAGGAGCAATGGTGTAGGCATCATAGTAACAGAGGAGATCAGTAGAGACGTCGTGAGAATAGAGAGATGGCAAGGGAGGATCAGTAGAGATGTGGTGAGAGTGGAGAGATGGAAGGAGCAATGGTGTAGGCATCATAGTAACAGAGGAGATCAGTAGAGACGTCGTGAGAATAGAGAGATGGCAAGGGAGGATCAGTAGAGATGTGGTGAGAGTGGAGAGATGGAAGGAGCAATGGTGTAGGCATCATAGTAACAGAGGAGATCAGTAGAGACGTCGTGAGAATAGAGAGATGGCAAGGGAGGATCAGTAGAGATGTGGTGAGAGTGGAGAGATGGAAGGAGCAATGGTGTAGGCATCATAGTAACAGAGGAGATCAGTAGAGACGTCGTGAGAATAGAGAGATGGCAAGGGAGGATCAGTAGAGATGTGGTGAGAGTGGAGAGATGGAAGGAGCAATGGTGTAGGCATCATAGTAACAGAGGAGATCAGTAGAGACGTCGTGAGAATAGAGAGATGGCAAGGGAGGATCAGTAGAGATGTGGTGAGAGTGGAGAGATGGAAGGAGCAATGGTGTAGGCATCGTAATAACAGAGGAGATCAGTAGAGACGTCATGAGAGGAGAGAGATGGCAAGAGAGGATCAGTAGAGATGTGGTGAGAGTGGAGAGATGGAAGGAGCAATGGTGTAGGCATCATAGTAACAGAGGAGATCAGTAGAGACGTCATGAGAGGAGAGAGATGGCAAGAGAGGATCAGCAAAATGGGCTGGCAGTGGCCGGGTCATTCTTCCAAAAGAGAGAAAGCCATAGTGTCCTACAGGAGTGGCCGCCATAAGACAGAGCTGGATCTGCTGGTAGTGAGGAGACAGCAGATGTGGCAGGTGAAGGACTGTAAGGTCATCGCTGGGGAACACATGACTACACAACACAAGCCCCTCGTTTTCGTTGTGCGTATGCAGAAGAGGGAGATTAAAAATGTGGGGCGGAAGACAATTAAATGGTGGAATTGTCATAGGGACACAGCCAGTGTATAAAGAGGTAGAGTGGCATCAGAGATTGAGAAACTACGGCCAAAATAGGAACAGTGGAAGAAGAATGGAAATTCTTTAAAGATGCTTTCATTGGAGCAGTTGAGGAGCTGTGCAGCAGAAGATCTGGTAAGGAAGGAGCGTCCTCAAAGAGCAAAAACCAGACATGTTGGACTGAAGAAGTAGCCAAAGCAATTGGAGAAAAGAAAGTTGTATGGAAGGAGATAGAAGTGTTCAAAGGGAATGGTGGACAACCTGATATAGCAATACAGCAACTGTGCGGACAGAACAAGAAGGCAGCTGGGAGAGCTGTGGATAAGGCAAAGAGAGAGATGGAGGAGGAGCTGTATAGAAACCTTGATGAAGATAGCGGAAAGAAGCTGATCTATAAGATGGCCTGTGAGAGGGATGAGGGTAGCAAGGATGTGAAAGTTGGAACAGTCATCAAACACAAGAACGGAAAGCTAGTGACAGACAGGAAAGAGGTGCTACAGGTCTGGGAGGAGTATTTCAAGGCATTGCTAAACCAAAGGGAAGAACTGGATCTGCCAAGTGCAGTTGAGGGAGAAGTAAAGGTGGAGGAGATTGTGGATGCTGAGGTAGAGAGAGCAATGAAGAAGATGAAGAAAGGTCGGGCGGCAGGTATTGATGATGTGCGAGTGGAGATGCGAGTGGTGGCTGAACGAGTTGGAATATGGTGGATAAAAGATTGCTGAACACCTGCATGAGAGAGGGGAAGATCCCAGAAGAGTGGAGAACGGGGCTGATTGTCCCAGTAGGGAAAAGAAAGGGAGACGTGCACGACCTTGGAAAATACAGAGGCATTACTTTGCTAAGCCATATGTTGAAGATGCTGGAAAGAATCCTGGATGGCAGAGTAAGAGCAGTAGTGGAAGGGGAAAGCAGTGAAGAACAGCAGGATTTTAGAACAGGAAGAGGAACAACTGACGGGATGTTTGCTCTGAGGCAGCTAGTGGAAAAGAAATTGGAGGAACAGGAAGATATGGTGGTAGGATTCATAGACCTGTAGAAAGGATATGATACTGTACCAAGAGAGATGGCGATGGCGACACTGAGGTGGATGGGGGTCCCAGAGGTACTATTGTCTGGGCAGCAAAACAAAGAGCTGGAAATACACCTGGAGGGGAAGAAACTAAAACAAAGAGACAGTTTTGTATACCTCGGCGTAGCGGTATGCTGGGACGGTAACTCAGACACCGAAATTCGGCGGGCAGGGGCAAACGTTTGGAGGAAAGTTGAAAGTTTGATGGAAGACAGGCGCATATCATGTAAACTCAAAGGAAAGGTGCTCTGCTCATGTGTTGCCCGAGCATACCTGTATGGTCTAGAGACGATGGCACTGACAGAGAAACAAGAGCGTGCAGGTTAGTGAAAACAACTGGGTAAGAAAAATTGCAGGAGTGAGAAGAACTGATAAGCAAAGAATGGAGGAGTTGAGGAAGGAGGTTGTAGTAAAAGAAAGCCTTAAGAAGAAGCTGGGCTGGGCATGTGGAGAAAATGGGAGAACGGCTGGCAAAGAAATCAGATGCCCAGAGAGTGGTGGGGAAAAGGAGGCGAGGAAGACCTAGACTGCAAAGGGAGGACTGTATAACGAGACTTGGAAGGATTCGGAGGAGTGGAGAACGAGAGCGAAAGATAGAGGGGAATGGAGACAGTTGGTGGAGAGAACAGTGCAAGATCGGTGATGGAAAAGAAGAAGAAAAAGATAACTGAAATCGAGAAACGGAATCAAGGCCAGCCTCATTCCTGATGACAGGGAATCAAGAGGAGAACAACTGAGTAAATGTCTCCACAACACTGTAAATGTCACTTTGTTAATGTAAATGGCAACATTCCTATAAATGTTACCTTGTACATGTAAATTTTACAACATTCCTGTAAATTAATGTAACCTTGTCCAGGTAATGTAATGTCACCTCATCCCTGTAATGTCACCTCATCCCTGTACATGTCACCTCATCCCTGTAATGTTACCTCATCCCAGTAAATGTCACCTCACCTCTGTATAAGTCACCTCATCCCTGTAATGTCACCACTTCCTATAAATGTTACCTCATCCCTGTATATGTCACCTCATTCCCGTACTTGTAGTAACCTCATCCCTGTAGTTTTCACCACATTCCTGTAAATGTCACCACATCCATGTAAATGTCACCACATTCCTGTAAATGTCACCACATCCATGTAAATGTCACCACATTCCTGTACAAACCTATATACAAGATATACGATATACTACACATCTAATCTCAACAAAATGTCACATCAACTGACACAACTATCTAACAATGGGCGACACTGACAAGACCACTCACCGAAGTCGTACTTGGCAACGATTGGTCGCGCTGTGACGAGTGGCTCGCTCTGTCCGTGTTCATTGATGGCGGAGACTCGGAACTCATACTTCTCTCCCTCCTCCAGCCCCATCACCTCTGCCTGCGTGCCGCGGTTGAACTTACTCACGGTCCTCCAGTTGCCCAATGGGTCCTTCTGCTCTACTACGTAGTGCGAGATGGTCGCACCGCCATCATCCTGTCAGCACACAGTTAGAGGTTAGAGGTGTCCTTCACTTACGATGTTTAACTCGAAACAGCCCTATCAAGGACTAATGCAGGAGTGGTTTATTTTCAGTTTTCCTTCTTCTTTTGCAGTTAAAGAGTCCACTACAAGTTGCACATTTACCCCGTGTGTGGGATCTTATGCTTCCCCTGGCATTATAAAGACACCAGGTAGAAGTGACCAACAGCATATGGTCTCTTCCAAAAGACACAGGCAACGTGTGTGGGATCTTATGCTTCCCCTGGCATTATATAGACACCAGGTAGAAGTGACCAACAGCATATGGTCTCTTCCAAAAGACACAGGCAACGTGTGTGGGATCTTATGCTTCCCCTGGCATTATATACACCAGGTAGAAGTGACCAACAGCATATGGTCTCTTCCAAAAGACACAGGCAACGTGTGTGGGATCTTATGCTTCCCCTGGCATTATATAGACACCAGGTAGAAGTGACCAACAGCATATGGTCTCTTCCAAAAGACACAGGCAACGTGTGTGGGATCTTATGCTTCCCCTGGCATTATATAGACACCAGATAGAAGTGACCAACAGCATATACCGGGGTAGTCTCTTCCAAGACACAGGCAACGTGTCGTGAACGAAACTGTCCTAGTTTTGAAGCAGCAGTCGGTACCAGGATTTGGACCTTGGTTCCTTCAATCAACAGTCTGGTACTCTAACAGCTTGACCACTGCGCCTCATGTCCATGCCAGTACTGAGACACACATGGCGACATCTACCATAATGACTGTCGGTATTTGGATCTCAAAAATAATTAAACTCTTGGATTACCAAAAACAAACAGTACAAAACAATTATTATAAAATGTTTAGGGTGTCCAAATCACAGTGTCCGAATACACATATTGGATGTTCTTCCTTATTTTGAGTTGCTACATTCACTGAATCTCTCGCAGTTGACCAAGCAAACATACAGTACAGAAAAATAATTTAGTTAAGGGTTTCTGACAATTTTTTAGTTTGTCACAATTCCAATTACACAGGTGAGTACTGCAGGTGGAAACTACCTTTGGTGGTTTCCAGTTGAGGACGCAGGACTCTGGAGTGACTTCACTTGCTTGCAGAGGTCCTTCTGGCGAGGCAGGCTTGTCTGTGGGGGCACCAACAGCAACAACAGTCAGACGAGTGGGGGGTAGGGGGCAAAATGTATTTTTTTATGTCAACAGAAGCCTCAATACCTCCATGCAAATCAGATCTCCCTATGAATAATGGTATTTAAATTACTGTCCTACCTGCTTTGTCAAAGAGATTTAACCTGAATATTCATACCGACTTCAAAATAACCTACATCAACAACAAAATCCTGTATTTTAATGTGCAATATTTCAGCCAATAAAATATCACATAAAAAATGAGAATACAACCATATGTAGGCAGAGAGATGTAGACGTCGTACCCATGACAATCACACTGATAGTGACAGCAGTGGAGCCCTTTGAGTTCTTCAGTGTCACGTTGTATTTGCCTTCATCTGACTTCTTGGCGGCCTGACAGTTGAGTACCACCTCGGTCTCATTTGTCTCAAACTTAATGCGACCATCTTCCGCAACAGGAGATGCACCCTGCAATGACAACAGACTTATTGACTAGATTTAGTAATGACAACACATCTGGATGGATACATAGATGGATAAGTTGTGGGGTTTCTTATATGGTAATGGATTCCATGTACCATTTGAAGCATATCGCCTTGGTTTGCAATCTTGTTAAATAACAATTATTAAATGGAATAACTTAATTGTACTAGTTAGTTTTATTTTCATTACTTTTTTGGTCACTGAATTATTTTTGTACTACACATTTCTAACACAGCTAACATCTTGTCTCCTTTCTTTCATATCATCAATCGGGACTATATTGCTGGAAAAATTATAATACAATAAGTAATCATATACAATTTCAAGTATTTCAACAATGTGAACTGACCTATTCCACCCAGCTGTCTTGTTTACATGAAACAGTTACGAAATGATCAGCACAATAAAATACAACTTAGTCGCCCCCAACAACCAGGTTTCCTCAATCCTATTCAAGTTGAACTGTAACGCTTTATCCGTGATGTTAGATGTAGAAATGAGACATGAATGTGGTCGCTACATACGTTGTACCAAGTGGTTTCTGGGATAGGGTAGCCCTTGTACGGGATCTTGATCTTGAATGGGCTGCCAGCGGCCACCTTGATGGTCTGAGCGAATGGGTCCACAAAGACCTTGGGCGCACCTGTGAGGAGGGACCATCAGAGGACCATTACGTATCAGATAGTCACAAGAGGACCTTTATATGCCATGTGTGAACAAGACGACTATTATATGCCATGCATGAACAACAGAGACTATTATATGCCATGCATGAACAACAGAGACTATTATATGCCATGCATGAACAACAGAGACTATCATGTTACACAATATTTTGGCTATGATTTAGGGGTTCGCTGGTCAAAAAGGTTGGGGTAAGACAAACCTGCTTCCTCTACAAGTTTGCTATTGTTGCTTCCTTAATTGTACAATAGATAATGCCATTTTCAATAAGTATGTGCTACGTGCCACAAAAAGAACTGTAGTTTGGATATGGATTATAATTGAAATAAAAAACTGGAGGAAACAATTTAAATAGTTTTTAATGCGGAAAAAGAATAACAGAGAAAACTTAACACAATGAAATAACTGAAAATAGATCCTGAACATCTCAGACATAATCATCCATCATATCTGAAACACAAGTGTTTTACGAATACCTGTGTTAATGAAGATATAATGTATTATTTTAACAGAATTGCACAGAACTTGAATGGACTATATGAAACAGTCGTGTCTGCAGCCAAGATGGACACTTTTAATACTAGACAGGGCAGACACATCTAGTGTTCCTGGATTGCATTCACACACACATCCTCATATTAGCATAACAACTTTCGGGGTCTTGCCAATTAATATATAGACATGTCACTCACTAGGTGGCGGGCATGGTCTGATGGCCTCGTCAGTTTCGGCCCACTCTCCAGTGCCAGCCTCGTTGACTGCGGCCACGCCAAAGTCGTAGGGACGGCCCTCCGACAGACCAAGGACCACGTAGTCTGTGCCCTGGATGGGGGCGCTCACTACCCTGGGAACACACACGGTTATTACTTGTAGCTGAATTCACGGTTATTACTTGTAGCTGAATTCATGTTCACTTTTACTACTGAACCAACACACCATCTCACTCAAGTTCTGTGTCTATAAACCAACACTTCCATATTGAATAAATATCAAATTGAATTATTAATTTCACAACAGAATCACATTACACATTCCATTACCCATAAGGCCCTACAGAATAATATTTGTGTTTCCGGTGACCGACCAACCGTGTTAAATGTTTCTGAACCTAAAGTTTTTTTCTGCCCTTGTATAAATCCATGCATAAGGAAGACAAACATCTTTGCTGCTTGACCCAAACTATTGCTGTCAAAATATCGGAAATATCTTTTTCTCAAATTGGTATGAAGAAATTGTAGGTGACATCTTTGCCAACAAATATTTCCATAAAATATTCAAATACCTACCTACTCTAAAATATTTCCCTATTATTATGAAAGCCTATGCCAGCACAATATCACATTGTAAAGCTGCATTTAATGAGTGTCTCGCCATTCATGTCCAGTTGATTAATTATGGCATAATTCTATTGAGAAAGAGGTTGTATGTGACCTACTTGGTCCACTTCTGACTGCCGCTGTCTCTCTTCACAATGAGGTAGCCAGTGACGGGGCGACCTCCGTCCTTCAGAGGAGGCTCCCAGGACAGGGTGATGGAGTCTTCACTTGTTGCCGCAGCGAACGGTGTACCTGGAGGTCCCGGTCGATCTACAATAGTGGCTTAAGTTAGTATCGGTTCACATACCCACCTGAGATATGGTTGTTTAAGGTATGTAAAATATCTTGCATCAATACGCCATCACAAAAATTTAATAATATGTGCTTTGTACAAAATCATGTCTTCAAGTATGGTGTTTAAATATCACAACAATAAGATGCATAAGACGCAGATCAATTTTCATGTGGTCATTTACAACATTTAATATGCTACAAGTAGCATAAATTAACCAGTATGTTTTTATTATATTATAGCGCACTTCACATACATAAAATAATATATACAGTGACCTCTCTTAATTTATAAGGCCTTCTAGTACAGGGAACATCCGCTTACAAGGAATAACTTTGAAATCACTCGTCTGGTCTGCTCCGTTATACATGTATGCATGGATATATGTAACATTGGATATAAGGAAGATTTATCGCGACATTTTCCTTACAGTGAGAATCCACTATATGTAAAATATGACATAACGTACTGCTGTGGATAAAAACAATGACTGTATAAGATGGAGACTCACTGAATGGATGGCGGGCCTCGATGGGTGCTACAGTTGTGAGTGGTTCGCTCTCCCCGTGGTCATTCACCGCCATCACACGGAACTCATACTCCACGCCCTCATCGAGGTTGCGTGCCGTCGCCTCGGTGTCCTTGATCAGTCCGGGCACCTTCTGCCAACGCTGGCCTCCCTTCACGCGCTTCTCCAGGACGTACTTGTCGATGCGGGCACCGCCATTGTCCTTCGGCGGGTTCCAAGTGAGCCGGATCGAGCTCGCGGTGATGTCGCCCGCCTCCAGAGGGCCTTCTGGGTTGGCGGGTCGGTCTGTGGACGGGAGGGGAATTAGAATTACATGGAAGGACTGTGAATAGAATCGACAGAGAAGTAAGGTGAATAATGACAACAGTGGTGTGTGCTTGGATGTGTACTCCTTTCTGAACAACCAAGTCCTTGATGACACTTAATTTTTGACATTCTAATTTCAATTTTATGATCACTGTTGAAACTGACAACACCATATTTTTGAAAATATAACACTATAACATAACATGTTTACAAACAAGAATTATACTATATTCAAAACAAAAACTGCTATTCAGGTGAGAAATGTCCTCAGTAAAACACAATTACAGTGACAATCTATAAAACTAAATAGATTGCTGTCTACACTAACACAAATGGGTGTCTACAACAGAAAGTTAAAAACACAGAGGATCTTTAAAGGTTTGTAGGGGAAGCTGAATATGAAGGACCCACCCAGGACGATGGCATTGATGGTTCCCTCCACCACCCCCGAGGGGTTGCGTAGACGGATGGTGTAGGTGCCTGTGTCTCCGCGCTCAGCCTTCGCTGTCATCAGCACTGTCTTATCAGCCAAAGTCTGACAACAACAATAACACACGTAAAGTGGGATTGCCAAAATGTAACTTTTGTGTATAAGTTGGTTAACAGTGAGTGTACGGCAAGTAGTTAACAGTGAGTGTACGGCAAGTAGTTAACAGTGAGTGTACGGCAAGTAGTTAACAGTGAGTGTACGGCAAGCAGTTAACAGTGAGTGTACGGCAAGCAGTTAACAGTCAGTGTATGGCAAGCAGTTAACAGTCAGTGTATGGCAAGCAGTTAACAGTCAGTGTATGGCAAGCAGTTAACAGTCAGTGTATGGCAAGCAGTTAACAGTCAGTGTATGGCAAGCAGTTAACAGTGAGTGTATGGCAAGTAGTTAACAGTGAGTGTATGGCAATCAGTTAACAGTGAGTGTATGGCAAGCAGTTAACAGTGAGTGTATGGCAAGCAGTTAACAGTCAGTGTATGGCAAGCAGTTAACAGTCAGTGTATGGCAAGCAGTTAACAGTGAGTGTATGGCAAGCAGTTAACAGTCAGTGTATGGCAAGCAGTTAACAGTGAGTGTATGGCAAGCAGTTAACAGTGAGTGTATGGCAAGCAGTTAACAGTGAGTGTATGGCAAGCAGTTAACAGTGAGTGTATGGCAAGCAGTTAACAGTGAGTGTATGGCAAGCAGTTAACAGTGAGTGTATGGCAAGCAGTTAACAGTGAGTGTATGGCAAGTAGTTAACAGTGAGTGTATGGCAAGCAGTTAACAGTGAGTGTATGGCAAGCAGTTAACAGTGAGTGTATTGCAAGTAGTTAACAGTGAGTGTATGGCAAGCAGTTAACAGTGAGTGTATGGCAAGCAGTTAACAGTGAGTGTATGGCAAGTAGTTAACAGTGAGTGTATGGCAAGTAGTTAACAGTGAGTGTATGGCAAGTAGTTAACAGTGAGTATATGGCAAGTAGTTAACAGTGAGTGTATGGCAAGTAGTTAACAGTGAGTGTATGGCAAGTAGTTAACAGTCAGTGTATGGCAAGCAGTTAACAGTCAGTGTATGGCAAGCAGTTAACAGTGAGTGTATGGCAAGTAGTTAACAGTGAGTGTATGGCAAGTAGTTAACAGTGAGTGTATGGCAAGCAGTTAACAGTGAGTGTATGGCAAGTAGTTAACAGTGAGTGTATGGCAAGCAGTTAACAGTGAGTGTATGGCAAGTAGTTAACAGTGAGTGTATGGCAAGTAGTTAACAGTGAGTGTATGGCAAGTAGTTAACAGTGAGTGTATGGCAAGCCGTTAACAGTGAGTGTATGGCAAGTAGTTAACAGTGAGTGTATGGCAAGTAGTTAACAGTCAGTGTATGGCAAGCAGTTAACAGTGAGTGTATGGCAAGTAGTTAACAGTGAGTGTATGGCAAGTAGTTAACATTGAGTGTATGGCAAGTAGTTAACAGTGAGTGTATGGCAAGCAGTTAACAGTGAGTGTATGGCAAGCAGTTAACAGTGAGTGTATGGCAAGCAGTTAACAGTGAGTGTATGGCAAGCAGTTAACAGTGAGTGTATGGCAAGCAGTTAACAGTGAGTGTATGGCAAGCAGTTAACATTGAGTGTATGGCAAGCAGTTAACAGTGAGTGTATGGCAAGCAGTTAACAGTGAGTGTATGGCAAGCAGTTAACAGTGAGTGTATGGCAAGCAGTTAACAGTGAGTGTATGGCAAGCAGTTAACAGTGAGTGTATGGCAAGTAGTTAACAGTGAGTGTATGGCAAGTAGTTAACAGTGAGTGTATGGCAAGTAGCTAACAGTGAGTGTATGGCAAGTAGCTAACAGTGAGTGTATGGCAAGTAGTTAACAGTGAGTGTATGGCAAGTAGTTAACAGTGAGTGTATGGCAAGTAGCTAACAGTGAGTGTATGGCAAGCAGTTAACAGTGAGTGTATGGCAAGCAGTTAACAGTGAGTGTATGGCAAGCAGTTAACAGTGAGTGTATGGCAAGTAGTTAACAGTGAGTGTATGGCAAGTAGTTAACAGTCAGTGTATGGCAAGTGTTAGAAACATGTTGTCACAAAGAGAAACTGAACATTAGATGTGTGGTGTTTATAGTTTCTTTATGAGACAGATGTGATCATATTCTTGCGATAAGACTCACAAGGCAAATGCCATTAAAGATAACATGAACAATATTGAATCCTGATAACACTTGTTCTATATGACACACTACAAAGTTAATTTACTCTCTGTGGTTCTGATTTCTTGCATGAATTGAATACCAAACGTTTGGTTTAGTCCATATATTTTAAATGGAATTTGACATGATGTCTTAATGTAAGGAGACCGGAATACTCACCTCAAACCGTGTCCTGGATGATTCGCTGATTGGTTCACCATTGAGCTCCCAGGTGGCGTTTGGCACAGGGAAGCCAGTGAATGGGACAATGACCTTGAGTGGCATTCCAGCCTTCACTGTTATGTCCTTGAGACCTCGCAAGTCCATGGTTGGGGCCTCTATCAATACACAATACAATTTGTATGCTATCATTTTCCTTTACGCTACACAAGCATCTACTGTCCTGTCCTGTACCATTTAACAATGTTGCCATTCAGTGTAAAAACTCCAGATGTCAACTGAACAACGAAGCCTTAGACTTATCGAGAATCCAACATTTCTGTGTCTATGTGTAAACTGCCCTTCTGAGGTATTTGTCAATTTTGTTTTTAATCATATGCATGCTGCACAATTATAGTAGATATTGATACATCTGTTTCATTCATTTAGTCCTCGGTGAGAATGAATACTTTCTATTCCTTCATTAATGACATTTAGTCCTGCTACCTTTCTGTCAGATCCAACTGACTCTTTCTCGGCGATGATGTTCGACATGGTGCGACTAGTGGCGCAATCTTGTGTCAGACCTATCTGGCTGTTTCTTGGCGGTGATGTTCGATGTGTGGCGATTAGTGGCGCCATCTTGTGTCACACCTACCTGGCTTTTTCTCGGCAGTGATGTTCGATGTGTGGCGACTAGAGGCGCCATCTAGTGTCACACCTACCTGGCTGTTTCTCGGCAGTGATGTTCGACGTGGGGCGACTGGTTTCGCCGGGTCCAGCAGTGTTGACGGCCTTGACCCTGAACTTGTAGTCGCTGCCCTCCTTCAGATGTTGCACCTTGTAGTGGAGTTCCTTGATCGGGGGGTCATTCACCTCCACCCAGTCTTCGTTCCCTGTCTTCATCTCCACAACGTACCCGACGATCTTACCACCGCCATCGTCCTTGGGCTTCTCCCAGGAGAGGGAGATGGAGTGCTCTGTGATCTCATCGATGTTGGGCTGAGAGGGAGCCCCAGCTGCGACTACAGACACAGAGACCAGGAGTGAGTGGGGAATAGCACTGATTATACGTTGGGTGTCGGATGCTCAAACAGGACTAATAAAGGATGAACTTTGCCACTTTGAAATTTTTCATTTGCAAAACAATGATAGTTCATGTTCTTTTACGATCACAGTGGCAGTTCAAACAGAGTTTGAACAAATTTCATAATTTAAAATATGAACTATGATGCTAATTTTGTATAGTTAATGTTCAAACAAATATACTAATTTACCACGTAATGTTTGTTCAAACAGGAAATGTGGACTTTTATTTTGAATAATTGTAATTGTATTATGTATAACAGCAGTTTTTATTTATTAGTACATATGTTAATTTTATTATCCTGAATCTAGGTTGCATAATGACTGTCTAAACATACAGTTTTACTTTAATTATACTTGCATAAGTTAAACCATAAAATAGGAATTTTTATATTATTATGGACTGGTGGTAGTCTAACTTATTATACCTCACACAGAGTTGACTGAAATGGGCTGGGATTGTGGAACAGTTAGCAAAGAACGCAGATGCCCAGAGAGTGGAAGGGAAAAGGAGGCGATGAAGACCTAGACTGTGATGGGAGGACTGTGTAAAGAGACTTAGAAGGATTGTGTGAGGCGTGGAGAAAAAGAGCGAAAGAAGGGAATGGAGACAGTTGGTGGAGAGAGCAGTGCAAGATCAGTGAGGGAAAAGAAGAAAAAAGATAACAGAAATCTAGGATCAGAACTGAGGCCAGTCTCACCCCTGACAGACATGGAAAAAAGAGGAGAATAACAATGCTGCACCAAAATGTACATGAGGTCATCGTCAATGATACTCAAAGACAGGGTCTCTAACTATATGAGGTCATCGTCCATGATACTCAAAGACTGGGTCTCTGACTACATGAGGTCATCGTCAATGATACCCACAGACAGGGTCTCTGACTACATGTGGTCATTGTTAATTATACCCACAGACAGGTTTTCTGACTACATGAGGTCATTGTCAATGATACCCACAGACAGGGTCTCTGACTACATGAGGTCATCATCAATGATACCCACTGACAGGGTCTCTGACTACATGAGGTCATCGTCAATGATACCCACAGACAGGGTTTCTGACTACATGAGGTCATCGTCAATGATACCCACAGACAGGGTCTCTGACTACATGAGGTCATTGTCAATGATACCCACAGACAGGGTCTCTGACTACATGAGGTCATCGTCAATGATACCCACAGACAGGGTCTCTGACTACATGAGGTCATCGTCAATGATACCCACACACAGGGTTTCTGACTACATGAGGTCATCGTCAATGATACCCACAGACAGGGTCTCTGACTACATGAGGTCATTGTCAATGATACCCACAGACAGGGTCTCTGACTACATGAGGTCATCGTCAATGATACCCACAGACAGGGTCTCTGACTACATGAGGTCATCGTCAATGATACCCACAGACAGGGTCTCTGACTACATGAGGTCATCGTCAATGATACCCACAGACAGGGTCTCTGACTACATGAGGTCATCGTCAATGATACCCACAGACAGGGTCTCTGACTACATGAGGTCATCGTCAATGATACCCACAGACAGGGTCTCTGACTACATGAGGTCATCGTCAATGATACCCACAGACAGGGTCTCTGACTACATGAGGTCATCGTCAATGATACCCACAGACAGGGTCTCTGACTACATGAGGTCATCGTCAATGATACCCACAAACAGGGTTTCTGACTACATGAGGTCATCGTCAATGATACCCACAGACAGGGTTTCTGACTACATGAGGTCATCGTCAATGATACCCACAGACAGGGTCTCTGACTACATGAGGTCATTGTCAATGATACCCACAGACAGGGTCTCTGACTACATGAGGTCATCGTCAATGATACCCACAGACAGGGTCTCTGACTACATGAGGTCATCGTCAATGATACCCACAAACAGGGTCTCTGACTACATGAGGTCATCGTCAATGATACTCACAGACAGGGTCTCTGACTACACGAGGTCATTGTCAATGATAGCCACAGACAGGGTCTCTGACTACACAAGGTCATCGTCAATGATACCCACAAACAGGGTCTCTGACTACATGAGGTCATCGTCAATGATACTTACAGACAGGGTCTCTGACTACATAAGGTCATTGTCAATGATACCCACAAACAGGGTCTCTGACTACATGAGGTCATCGTCAATGATACTTACAGACAGGGTCTCTGACTACATAAGGTCATCATCAATGATACCCACAAACAGGGTCTCTGACTACATGAGGTCATCGTCAATGATACTTACAGACAGGGTCTCTGACTACATAAGGTCATTGTCAATGATACCCACAAACAGGGTCTCCGACTACACAAGGTCATCGTCAATGATACTCACAAACAGGGTCTCTGACTACATGAGGTCATCGTCAATGATACTCACAGACAGGGTCTCTGACTACATGAGGTCCGGTGGACTTGCTGGGTTTGCCTGGACCAGCTTCGTTGACGGCACACACGCGGAACTCATATTCTGCGCCCTCAGGGAGGTTGCCCGCCGTGTAGCAGGTGTCCTTCACCACCCCCTTGGACATGGTCATCCAGTCCGGCCGATTGGGACGACCATTGGTCAAGCGTCGGTACTGCACCTCATAGCCTACAGACGGAAGGTCAGGAATAGAGTTAGATTTAACGAGATTGCCATCAAAAATAAAACCCCTTACATGACAAGTGGACAAAGTTTATTGAGTCCAACTTTGTTGTATCTGCGTGAAACCCATCCTTCTGCTGAGGTATTTATCATTTTTCACATTGCTAGCATTTACACATTCGGTAGATAATCGGGTGGTGTCTTAGAAATCAGGGCTCAATACCCCAGGTTATGCATTCATGGCAAAATACACTGAAAAATAGTTTTCATCAAAATTTTGTTATTTCACTGGTGACAGGATGGTGCAGAACAAGTCTATTGAAAAAGCTCTTTAATCAGTCATAAGGAACATGTCTTTTGCATAATGCCCTTTAGTTAATCACAAGGACTAAAAACTGTCCTATGTAAGATCCATGTTTTCACTACAACAAATTATCTTTATAAACCATAATAATTTATGTCATGCCTAAAGATGACATCACCTTGTATGGGGCTGCCTCCATCATCATCTGGCACCTTCCACTTCAGAGACACGGAGCTCTTGTCAAACTTGGCAATGTCCAAGTTACGCGGCTCGCTTGTCGGGTCTGTAACAGAGAAAATAACACTAACTCATTTTTATACATTAAAAATATTTTGTTCATAATTATTCTCGCATATTTAAATATCCCATTGTAATACAGTGTTCTTTGGAAATCTGAAAGGATTGCTTTTTTGAACAAGGAAATACAATGTGGACCTATAGAATTTCTGTGAGTCTATATTCTGCTCATAGGATGAACTTTTTGGGTGTTCAAATTCCAGCAAGGATGATCCAAAACTTCAATTTCAGAAGGACAACACTATCTTAACCCTACAGGTGACCACTGGGCTGAATTCGGCCCGTGCGATCAGTACAAAACTGCTCCTGGCCGATTTTGGCCCGATTCAGTATCACTCTTTTCAAAAAATGTTCGTTTCCGCCACTAGCAACTGACAGGGGAACGCGAGGTATCATTGGAAAGCTGAATAATTCTTCTTCCTGTGGCATTTTTATCAATGAGTTGTATCGCGTCATGATTCAGTAATAGCTAATCACAACCTAGTTTTAAAATGTCGTAGTAGTAGATGCCCAAATATGGCCGATTTTACTACGCTCTGTGTCAGGATTTTACATTCCCATTCATGTGGTCTAAACAGGGAAATGGAGGTACCGATGGAAAGCCCAACGATTGGTCTATCCAAATAAATTTACGTCAACGGTCAACCAATCAGCGCATGGCTCTAAAACGTCTTCTTGTTGACGCTGGTTTCATTCCATCACGACGAAAGTCCGCCATGTTTTTTGTCTCGCTTATTATATAAGTTGAATTATTTCAAATGTCCACGGCAATATATCAACAAAATACATGACAGTATTTGTGGATCGAGTTATTATACTAGTTCAGACAGTTACACAGACTTTGGGGGCTGTTTTGAAGTGGATATTATGCAAGTTGCTGGTGAGCTGGACATCGCTGTCCTGCACCGGGACATGGGCCGATTCGGCCAGCCTACTCGGTCCGCCAGCGAAGGATACGATGCATTCAGAATTCAAATACAACATGTCCTATAACCTGATGACATATATATACCGTAAATTCTGTATTTGTAGCCGCATCCCTAATTAAAGCCGCACCCCGACTTTTGACCTAATCCCTGATTTTCCTCCGCGCAGTTTGTCACAGGCAAAAACCTTATTTAAAGCCGCACCTGGACTTTGAGCCATGACCATTTAACCCTGCGTGTGACATACTTCCGTAGCGCACACAAGTAGAACAAATTAAGAGGTTCCACAAAGAAAGTCATAAGTTTGTTATTAATTATCATAAATGAATGAATAAGGTATAATTTTATTGGTAAAAGACTTTAATGTAATGCATTGATAATAACTACATCACATTTTATATTAACGTAAGAATAATACTATATGTGAATGTTGTCAAAATGGAAAACAAAAATAAACAAATTTCACCATGCTACCAGAAAATAACTGGGTGGCTGAATGTCCATACACCCAGTGAACGAAATGTAGCCATGCATTTAAGCTATATGGTAAAGCTAGAATTATTAAAATATTTTGAGAAGTTTTATTTTTATGCCATTTTATGTAGAGTCATGTATAAAGTCGATGTTATAAATGCATTGAAAAGACTAGAGCTGGTTTAGTGCAGTAGGACCAGCTGTGTTGACTTCAAAGGTGTTTGATTGACAGCTAGTAATTACAATGTAATAATTGTCGTCGCCGCGCCGCCGTGAGAACGGATGTGATCTTGTGGTTTGGTCTACTTCTTCCAGTTCCAGACAGTTGATCCACGCACGTGGCATTATAATAACACTGTATCTTACCAGGGGAAGTGCAATTTACTCCAGTGCTAAGGGGCACTTGTAATGGTGTTGTGTTGACAATCAGGTGAAGCCTGGCTTCAGCAAAGCTAAGGTGTGAACGTTGTGCTTGGAACTTGGCTTAAAACATCAACACCTGATACCAAGAGCAAGCTTTTAACAAAGCAGACAGTTGTTACAGTTGATGTCTGCTAGTGTGGGACAGTTGTTAAGAACTGCAGATGCCATCATATTCAAATTTCAAAAACGTTTGTGCGAGGCCACGATCCGTGATGCCGACAGCCCAGACACGGATACGCGGGATGACGCTGCCATGCCGTTCCAGGCAGCGTTCTTTGATAGCGACAATGAAAGTGACTTTGGAGGATTTTAGTTGTGAAATGGATGATGCCATCTTATTTGAAGATGTTTGCCCAGTGCACACGGCACGGATACATGGAATGACACCGCCGTTTCGGCATGGCATTCTTCAACGGTGACGATGAAAGTGATTTCGCTGACGATGGATTTTAAAATTTAATGTTTTCACATGTCTTGATTTTTCTTTCTGAACACTTTATGGACACGGGTTTGTACGTGTTATGTAATTATTTTTGCACCAGTGGCAGTTGTAATACAATGTTTTATTGATACATCCGACTTCGTTTTTTCGGTAGGTTTTTCACTTAGTTATTATCAACGTTACTACTGACAACCCAGTGAGCCAATGCGTGAGATGCAGACAGTGATTTTGAGGGGTTTTAAACCTGATCAAGCTGGACCTATCTGATCATAGTGATGAACTGGAATCGACATGTTAGCTCAGCCTCTGGTGATGTATGATCGCGTTGCATCACTGCATGCTTTTTAATGTTTTATTGATTTGATACAGCCGACTTCGTTTTTCTTTGGTATTTACATCGTCATTGCCATACCGTTCTATTCGCTAGTACCAACAACCCAGCCAGCGACCTGATATTAATTTTTTCGGCAAAATACTGTATTTAAAGCCACACCCCAACTTTGACATTTCCTTCCCGATTTCAGTGACACAATATTGCAATTGAAGCCGCGGCTATAAATACAGAATTTACGGTATGTGTAATTAGGAACTGTAGGTAATACTTACTTTATTGATATGTAAGGAAATTGATAATAGATGCATCATGTTATTGCACAGGTGCGCCACGGCGCGCAATGGTAGGCCTACGAGGCCTATTGCCGTATTGGTTGTATTTGAACGTTCTACGAAAAATACAATAAAATAAAAAGTTCTGAATATATTTGAGTCTAGTTTTCATTATCACGCAGCTGAAATATACAGCTACATTTGTCACACTGCATGCATGAACATACAACCGCACAATAATTATTTTGTCACTGGGCAAACTTGGGTTTCTACTTTACCCTCGTTCTGACATTCATGAAGAATAGTCTAAATTTTACATGGGTCTACCTAAAAAAATCATATAAAAAAAACTTCCGAGTATATTTGATTAATTTTTTTCTGTACTCATTAGCTTATATACATGGCTATATTTCTCTAATTGGACACTGACACATACAACCACTTGGAAATTAGCTAGTAGTAGGTCGAAAAAAATAATATTTGTTTGGTATTTATTTTATATAAACTTTAAACAGTTATATCTTCATGATTATTTGATGTTATGCAAATATCATCACTGCATACTAATAAAGGGTCTTTTTGCCAACAAAATGATAGCTCAATCATATTTTTGTGATATGTATTAGCGAAGTTGTGATTTTTTTAAATCACCCCTACAAATAGCTCCAAATTGTGTACACCGTGGAAGTTTACCATTGGTCACCTGCAGGGTTAAGTACATTACCAGACTTAATAAAACCCCACAGCAAATATCTTTCAAGAATCACCATAAATGTCTCCGTTACAACGTGCACATGATAAAACAGGCTTCGTACCGTATGGATTTTTGGCGAGGATAGATTTATCGGTGGTGATTGGCTCGCTGATTCCGTAGACGTTCTGTGCCTTGACGCGGAACTTGTACTTAGTGCCCTCCACCAGACCTTTGACCATGTGAGAGGTGCCGTTGACCACGCCGGGCACCGGCTCCCAGTAGGTGGATCCCTCCTCACATCGCTCCACATCATAGCCTGTAACATAACAGTGTATAGTCATCTCACATGGCTTAATGCACATTATTCCCCACCTTTGCTGATGTTCTTACAGTTAATGTCATGTACAATTAGTTTCGACTGTGTCAATTGGTGTTATCTTGGACGTTGTTTATTTACATCATGAAAGTGGGTTTCCACATACATGTCTTTTAACGTTGGCTTTGTAATATAGCTCTGTTTCAACTTAACTTATATTGTTTTTGTGTCACGAAACTAGCTAGGATACCTGTTCACTAGATTTTTATGTGTAGTACTGCCCAGCATAAATTTATTTATTTTAATGACATATTGACTTTGTCACCTGGATTTAACTAAATTTATGTTCATTTATTTAGCTTAATTTATTTTGACACACCTTATATATTAATCTTGTGAGAGCCTTTGAACAGGTCTATATCCAGATATGCATCGCATTATTATTATAATTTTACTCTCAGTTAATCACAAAGTGTGTTTACATAAAATAAGCGATATAAAAGATTGAAATGTATTTTTTTAATAAAAAACACATCTATCAATCAATATGACAGGATTTTTATAATAAAAACGTTTGGAATTGCACCAAATATGATATTGGTAAATAAAAGTAATGATGGTTGATATCTCATGTGAAGAATACATGCAGTAGAATTAAGGCAGTGGTTGTGTTAAATGGTTGTTCCACCCACCTGCGATGGCGCCACCGCCATCATCCGCTGGTGGTTTCCATGACAACTTGCAGGTCTCGGCAAACACATCGCTGACTACAAGATCTTCTGGCGCAGTTGGCTTATCTGTAGTTCAAAACACCGACAATACAGAGACGCATCTTTAACATGATTACCATCCAAGGCAATAAACTGATAAGCTTGTGTTAAATTTTCGTAAATATTATTCTCGTAGGAAGACGCAGTAATATCTAAGGGTAAAGTTTATAGACGCTAATGAAGTCATAGATTAGTTTATATCTAGATTACGCAATAGCACAGAAGAAATCATTTCACAACTTAACTATGATCTACATATCAGATGACTGGTTTAATTTAGGTTATGACACCACAGAAGAAACCATTTACCACAAGCAACTTGCACTGCGTAACTTAAATATACTTAACATAGTTTTATTATTGTGTAACTGACAATGCCACTGTGTGCATGTGTGCGTGCATGTGTCTGCCAGTCTGTCATCACTGCCTGTACACACACTGACCGTCCACTCACCCAGTACAATGATGTTGAGGTCGCCGGAGTCTTCACCAAACTTGTTGCTCAGTGTGATGTTGTACTTGCCCGTGTCCGAGCGCTTCGACACCGGGATACTCAACACTGCTTTCTCCTCATCACTCGTCTGTTCCACCTGTAACATCACAGGGACCGTCAACACCACAGACACAGTCAACACCACAGTCAACACCACAGTCAACACCACAAACACAGTCAACACCACAGACACTGTCAACACCACATACACAGTCAACACCACAGACACAGTCAACACCAGACACAGTCAACACCACAGACACCGTCAACACCACATACACCGTTAACACCACAGACACAACCAACACCACAGACACCGTCAACACCACAGACACCACAGACACCGTCAACATCACAGTCAACACCAGAGACACCGTCAACAACACAGACACAGTCAACACCACAGACACAGCCAACACCAGAGACACAGTCAACACCACAGACAGTGTCAACAACACAGACACAGTCAACACCACATACATGCTCAACACCGCATACATGCTCAACACCACAGACACACTCAACACCTGACAACACCACAGACACACTCAACATCATATTCACAGTCAACACTAAAGACATAAACTAATCAGGTAAAAACATTCTGTTTCCTATTTCACATGACAAGAGCAAAAAAAGTGTGGTGATGTTTGTCTGTCGGACTAAACGAGTGATAATAACAGATGTTGTGTTTACAATCCCAATATGTTAGCCAGATAGAACAGTAAATGGTTCCAATTAAAAATCATGATCACCAAAGGCATCATTATGCAGTCAACTTTTTACACGTTTCAACAACAACTACCAAACTAACTTTGTGTATTTGTGAGAAGCCGTCGGGCAAGTACTGACCCTGGATGAGGGAGCGAGGTTAGAGTCGTTCCTCTTCCAAGCGGCTGTGGGCATCGGGGAGCCAGTGATGGGGATGTCGATTAGGATCGGCTCTCCGGCCCGCACACTGATGTCTCGACTCAACAGGTTGCTCCAGTCAACCTTCGGGGCAGCTGTGAAACAACAGGCAATGAACAGATTGTTTAAATCAATACACCAGTTGATCAAATAATTGCATCTAATTAATCAATACTACATTATTTGATTATGCACAAACATATTGCTACATTTCAAAAGAAATACATTCCGAGTACATTAAAAAAAAACCAAGACATGGAGAACTGTGGAGGACGAACTGAGGCAAAACTACCAAGTAACAAGTAGGCTGCATACCAGTGGAACTGGAGATGTCTTCTTTCTGGTTTATGTGCCAGTAGGAATGAACACGCTTAATTTAGTAACATTTAGAAGTTGACAAGATAAAGTTTCCCACAAATTTATTTATTACAACAACCAAACTTCCAACATTCTATCAGATATATTTAGTGCAAACCTGAAGAAGGAAAACAAAAATTGAGGACCGATACCAAGGCGAGCCTCACACCAAACTTGATGAAGAAAGGAGAGAGGGACTGTACAATGATACCAAGGCGAGTCTCACACCAAACTTGATGAAGAAAGAAGAGAGGGACTGTACAATGATATCAAGGTGAGTCTCACACCAAACTTGATGAAGAAAGAAGAGAGGGACTGTACAATGATATCAATGCGAGTCTCACACCAAACTTGATGAAGAAAGAAGAGAGGGACTATACAATGATACCAAGGCGAGTCTCACACCAAACTTGATGAAGAAAGAAGAGAGGGACTGTACAATGATATCAAGGCGAGTCTCACACCAAACTTGATGAAGAAAGAAGAGAGGGACTAATGATATCAAGGCGAGCCTCACACCAAACTTGATGAAGAAAGGAGAGAGGGACTGTACAATGATATCAAGGCGAGCCTCACACCAAACTTGATGAAGAAAGAAGAGAGGGACTGTACAATGATATCAAGGCGAGCCTCACACCAAACTTGATGAAGAAAGAAGAGAGGGACTGTACAATGATATCAAGGCGAGTCTCACACCAAACTTGATGAAGAAAGAAGAGAGGGACTAATGATATCAAGGCGAGCCTCACACCAAACTTGATGAAGAAAGGAGAGAGGGACTGTACAATGATATCAAGGCGAGCCTCACACCAAACTTGATGAAGAAAGAAGAGAGGGACTGTACAATGATATCAAGGCGAGCCTCACACCAAACTTGATGAAGAAAGAAGAGAGGGACTGTACGATGATATCAAGGTGAGCCTCACACCAAACTTGATGAAGAAAGAAGAGAGGGACTGTACATTGATACCTTTGAGTGGTTTGGCCTTGATAGGTTTGGAGCAGTCACTGGGCTCTGACTCTCCACCGTCGTTCTCTGCCGACACACGGTATTCGTACTCCTTCATTGCCTGCACCTTGTTGTCTGTGTACTCTGTCTCCTGTAACACAACCAGGGGGTGACATGTATATATAAATATATATTTACATATAGATATAAAGAGAGAGAAAGAGAGAGAAAGTGGGACTTTTAGGAAAAAAACAGACATAATGAGAACGCAACACACTGCACGGAAGAGTTACACATATCAAGTCCGCTAATCGAGAGAATCCTACAATCACAGCTCTCGATTAGCAGACTTGATATGTGTAACTCTTCCATGCAGTGTGTTGCGTTCTCATTAACCCTTTAAAGCACAGCCGGTTTTTCAAAAAAGTCCCAGTTCCTCTTCTTATTTGACCCAAAACATGAAAATGTGAGGTGCATAATAAATTATGTTCAATCATTGTTTCTAATGTGTTTTCAAAACTATTCACTAGATGGCGCCAATGCACAATACAGCATTACATGATTATTTTGAGCCGAGTTTGGTTGACTTGTTGGGTAATTTGATGTCTAAAGGGTTAATAAATATTGATTTTAACTTTAATTACTGATCAGTGTGCAAGTACAGTATTCAGACATGCATTACTAACTTATACTAAATGTAAACAATAGATCAATACAAATGAGGGCATGGATCTGATAAACACTCATAATGAGACAATGTTGGAATAAAAAATACACGCCAAAAATATATACATTGCATCATTATTAGAAAACATGTTAGATTTAGCAAACTTTGGGGGGACTGACTGAGACATTAAGATGTCCCCCAGACTATCTATGTCGCAGTACATCATCATCACTTAGCATTACAGGTTAAGAAAAGTACAACTTGTACAGAGTACAATTTATGTACTTGATTTTATATTTTCTACATTTGGCTTTGAGAGAAGAAACAGACAAAATAGTAGTACAAAATAAATCTGTAAAATGCCAATGTTATCCATACAATGTCAGCAACTTTTATATTGTTTCTTAAAACCAAGGGTGCAACCAAAGGAGTGCTCAACAACACTACGACAGACACAGTGAATGCGTAATACATACACGGATAGGAGAGCGGTTGATCCTATTCCATCTTCCCGTCCTCGGATCCTTCCTTTCCACGTTGTATCCCGTGATGGGAGCGCCTCCATCCTTTCTGGGCGGTGACCAGCCAATCGTGATGAAGTCACGGTCACTGTCCACTACCTCGGGCATGCTCGGGCGGTCTGGCTTGTCTGCACACAGATAGCAATAATAGTGACATTTTATTTATATAGCACTATATATCTGGATACAAAATATGTACACTGGTCCTTAAAATATAATATTGATCAAATAGTTGACAAAATTAGAAAAACATGAATAAAAATACAATACCTATAACTATGGTATACGTACAACCACATATACATCACTGAATCTATATTATCAAACAGTTCGTTCTCTGTTTGTTTGTGCCCCCACATCCCTGTCAGTTTTGTATGTATCGGGCAGAAATTTTGCATGTGATCTAGCGAGCCCACTGACATAATTTGTAAATTTAGAC
Source organism: Escarpia spicata (assembly GCA_963995525.1). Lineage (NCBI taxonomy): Eukaryota > Metazoa > Annelida > Polychaeta > Sabellida > Siboglinidae > Escarpia > Escarpia spicata. Next base: position 10,932,116 of record OZ023212.1, read on the forward strand.
ATTTTTGAAATTCGTCTCGGGGGGTGGAGAACTTGGAGGTTCAATATATCAAAAGGCTGTACATGGAGTTCCAGCCACGGAATTTAACGTTTTTCAATATCATCATAAAGATA